>JAQQZR010000015.1:19513656-19529593 GCA_030068235.1 Notoglanidium macrostoma | reverse complement strand
GAGAGAGAGGGTGAGAGAGAGGGTGAGGGTGAGGGAGAGGGAGAGAGAGGGAGGGAGTGAGTGAGGGAGAGAGAGAGAGAGAGAGAGAGAGAGAGGGAGGGTGAGAGAGAGGGTGAGAGAGAGGGTGAGGGTGAGGGAGAGGGAGAGAGAGGGAGGGAGTGAGTGAGGGAGAGAGAGAGAGAGAGAGAGAGAGAGAGGGAGGGTGAGAGAGAGGGTGAGAGAGAGGGTGAGGGTGAGGGAGAGGGAGAGAGAGGGAGGGAGTGAGTGAGGGAGAGAGAGAGCGCGAGAGAGAGACCTAGATTTATACCTCAGTGACAAGTGGTGAAACCTGTCAGGGCAGATAAACAGAAAGCTCTCGTACCCCTTCCCCAGCATGGTCTCTTCAGGGAAACCTCAACTTTCTTTTGTTATTTTTTGGGTTTTATTACAGAGCGGCGTGTGTTTCTGCAGGTTTCTGAGCTGAAATGTTACATAACCAGAAGTGAGAGCGTGCAAAAATAATCATCTCCTAAAATAATTTGCTAAACGTCGACTCGACCGGGGCGTGATTATTTTTAGCCGGACTGTTCAACAGCAGTTAAAATAGTCAAGCCTGATTATTTATGACCGGGTCCGAATTCCCGATTCTGTTCGGTCAGAAATTGTCGATGCATTTTCCGTGGTATCGTTTCTATAGTAACGGCTCGTTCGGGGGCACTTGCGTGAAGTCGAACTTTACGTGCAACAATAAAACGATCGCTCCGATAAAACGGAGATCGCAATTGCTGACAAACTGCTATGGAATAAACGGAATAACAACTGTTATTGGAAAAACAATCCTCGACGTGCTACTCCGCTTCGTCGTCACTGATTGTTTTCCCGCGGCGCCGCAGCCCGGAGTGCGTCATTCCTCTTCCATGGCAGCAGACCTGCACTGCGTTACTGCGTTATTATATAAATATATTGAAGCCTCACGCTGACTAATCCGCTCCCAGATCCTCCCAAATCCATCCAACACACCCAGACCGGACCACGTTGGGAAACTCTGGCTAATAAAAGCATTGGGAAGGAAAATCAGCTCCGAGACGTCATCACAACGTCATCTGGAATACTGAAGCCTCAAACAGCCTCTTCTGTGTGAAATCGAGGGAACACGTGGGTCTGCTCCGGAACGCTTCGTAAAGGTTTCTAGGTTCAGATTTTATATATGCACACGCACGCACACGCGCACACGCACACGCACGCACGCATACAGAATCAGCGACAGAAACATCACACGCACTACCAAATTAAAATGTCAGGCAGGATGCCAGCCTCTTCTGTTGCACTTTCTTTAGTTTTACATACGTTTCAGGCTTTGTTCGGGTTCAGTGAGCGTTCGCTATACACCCTGAAGCCTGTGTGAGCGCGCGTGTGTGAGCGCGCGTGTGTGTGTGTGTGTGTGTGTGTGTGTGTGTGTGTGTGTGTGGTGGAGGAGACGACAAGACTGACAGTATTTTAGCAAATAAAACGCTGCTATTGTGTGGCATGGAATTGCATCAGGACTCTCCTGCAGCCCTACAGGCAGAAAGGGAATCGGTTAAGCGGCAGGAAATGAATGCGTGCGTACGTGTGTGTGTGTGTGTGTGTGTGAGAGAGAGAGAGAGAAAAAGAAAGCGCAAAGAGAGAGAGACAGGTATCAGTGGTAAACGGGTAATGGAACTGAATTCGCACATCTCATCAATAGTGAAGCACGAGTCATATCCGATTCATGATATTCAGCTCATTACTGCTGGGAAATTTAATGTGTGTGTGTGTGTGTGTGTGTGTGTGTGTGTGTGTGTGAGAGAGAGAAGCAGCGATGAACCAGCACCACGCCTGTGGATAGAAAACACACAGGATTTTCACTTCAGTCCACTCCTACAGCAGGACAGCAGGACCACGGACAACTCCAAGCAGAAAAATCAGCATGTGGGTTTAAAATAAAAAACCGGGTCTGTAATTATACTTTTAGCCACGCTAATACGCTGATGGTGCTCGCAGATTTGACAGGCAGAACGAGGGCTACAGGCGAATGAAGTGCACTTGGAGGAGACGTATGAAAGAGAAATCTTAATTAAGCTGATTATGAGGAGATGCTGAACAGCGAGGGGGGGTTTACGTTGGGGGAGCGAACAACCAGAGACGCACCCCGAAAGCGCTTAATGAACAAACAACAGCTGTTCTCATCTGGGCCGAGCGCTCGCCGGCATACGGGATGCCCCGAGCTTTTCCACACGGGACCATGGACTTCTTGCAGGATTTGAACGGAATGTTTAAGTAGATCGTCTACGACTTTAAAGGAACACTCAACCCAACCTTCGAAAAAAAAAAACCCTACCTATCTACTCTCTTTCTTACTGTAGCAGAAAGACTACGTTGCCTTGAACGAAAAGAACTCAAAAATGAAACGCATCCAAGCGGCAGGCGTTCGTTTGTCAGGAAGCATTAATATAACTCATAGCTGTGCTTTAAAGCTATAGAACGTATCCAGTACGCTTGCCTCAGGCTCCACCTGGTGCTTGGACCCCTGCAGAGCGTGTCAATAAATACAACGCCCTTTTATTGTATTGATCCGGTTTACACAAGAACAGCGCCGGCGAGACGTTCGCTCATGCGGTTCCCGGGTTCGATCCGGAGCTTGGGATTACTCTTACATCTTTCGCATGTTCTCGCTGTGTCCATGTAGGTTCCCCTGGGTTCTCCGGTTTCCCTCCCAAACACTATCACTTGGATGCGGTCCTCAAGCGTTCTTCTGCAAGCAGGACACACCTGGTCACCACTGTACAAATCAAGCTTATTTACGCTGGACTAAGAAATTACACTGGACACGTCTCGCTTTTTATTTAAAATGAAAATAAAAATCTCTCTGGTGAAAAAGGTGATCAGTGGCCTCAGCAAGACTCCTCGAAATGACTGGATTCACGTCTGTCGTGGGGTTATTCATCATTTCAAGGAGCTGGTTGATGTTCACAGGGTTACAGTTTGTACCAATTTCACGCGACAACTCTAGATCCGCGCGTGTGTGTGTGGCATGCACCCGACCTCCTCTACCATCGTCTAGCAGTGTGACGCCGTCTAATAAGCTGCTGAGTACAGTCTGCATCTGTGTGTGTGTGTGTGTGTGTGTGTGTGTGTGTGTGTGTGTGGGCGTGAGTCAGTGAGTCAGCAAGAGATTGAGAGTGATTGTAAAGTTGTGAACAAGAGCTGCGGAGAACATAAGAGCACGTGATTCAGTAATTGTGCATTGTGTGGGATCTGCTTTTATTTCAAGCGCAGCACTTCCTGCCATTTTCGTATTATTCCTGAGTGTCTGTAAAACGAGCGATTTTTCACTCGATGATGTTTAAATGGGTGTAACGTGGCTCGCCCGTTCGCTCTACGAGTTATTAATATTCATGAGCCGACCTCCGACGAGCATCGGCATTCCTCACGCCGCAGCTCTGCGATCTGATTGGTCAGACGTACGGATTTATATACACGTTAGCGTTTCTGATATCTAATAAACGGATAAAAAAAAAAAAAAAAAAAAAAAAAAAAAACAAAACCGGCGTTGTTGTTATTTAACAAAAACAACGGTGTTTGTTTAACACTGACGGAAGCGATCTCGAACTGTGGGGAGTTTTTGATTCTTCTTCTGTAACAGCATGCGCCTGAGTGTTGTATTCGTCGGGTAAGACAAACCAGCTGCGTCTGCGCATCCGCGCGGGAAGAAGAGATGATCCGGCTGCGATAGCTGAGAAACGTTTTAGAACGGTTTTTGTTCCACAAAGTAGCCAGCTGATAAAGAGAAGCTGCACTGTACGACGGTTTAAGCGATTAAGCCGCGGTATACGTGTTGATCAGAACCAGCAGCCAATCAGAGCGGGCATGCAAATTATATGCAAATGAGTCTCTCTGGTGATGTAGAAAAAGTATGAACGGTTTGCGGTTTTGTCTCCGCCGCATTTTCCAAAACGTTCCCTTTACCGCTTTATTATACGTCTACCAAAGTGCTGAAGATAAGAAGGCTTGTTTTCTTTCGTTCTTTCGAATGATGCGCATGAACATGGGTTCCAACGCCACGCTCATAGCGAGAGTGCTGAGCTGTACTTCCTCCTGACCTCACCGTATTCCAGCCTAGTCATCCCCGAGCATGAGCACTCAGAGACAGCACGGGTTTAGCGAGAAAAAATAAATAAATAAAAATAAGGAAACTACATTTCTGCAAGATAACCACTGTGTGAGCGAGCATCACGGCCGGCTGAGGTCATGGCGCTCCTGGGAACACGCAAAACAGACAATCCAGTCAGGTCTCAGCGCTATCGGACGCCTGGGAAGAGGAAAATAATCTAATTTTGTGTCTTTATCTCTCATACCGCCTTGTGCTATCCGTCTCACCATCTATCTTTTTGCATTTCCCTCTGATCATGTGTCCATCCTTGTAGTTTCTGGAATTCATCTCTCTCTCTCTCGCTCGCTCGCTCTCTCACCATCTGCTCCATTAGCGAGAGCAAACAGAGTAAAAGCACTTAGTGTTGAGCAGCTTTTACTTCTGAATGGGCTCCACATAAATCTCTCTCGCACGCGCGCACACACGCTGAACTGAACTGCACTATGAGGCTCCTTGCTCTGCTTTATAATGGAACGGCCGCTTTTAGAGAACAGCTTGGCCAAATGGAAGATTGGCCTAATGCTGAAGTTAAATTACACAACTTTTACCACGACCGAAGTGACAATTTACACCCGGACGAGTCCGTGTTCGAGTCAACACGAGTCCTCCGGCTGGCAAATAAACTTGGGAAGCCTGTAAAGCGCACCGAGTCCTCCTTGCACCCGGGTTTCTGCTTCATCGCAACCACTAGAGCGTCAACGAGTCCGTCATGGAGCTGAACAAACAAACAGACTCCTGATTAGCACCTCACAAAACAATAACGTGTTCCAAACCAACAGCACCAACGACTCATTCATTATTTTATTTATCTATTTATTTATTTACGTGTTAAAAATAGCTAGCGTGCGTTTAATGTTCAGCGACAGCTCTGCCTTCACGCGTTAAAATGCCATCCCCATTAAAATTACTCTCATCGGCACTATTTATTTCCTTAAAAGCCACATGTTGCAATAAACACGGGACTGAGATGGGTTTGAAGTGGAGAAACAGAAACGTGTCCTCACTTTTCAGCACTGATTCATCCTCATTTATATTCGCCCATCTTTTTCCGCCTAAGTGCACTCATGTTTAGTGTAGCATTTTGGGCTCTTCACACGAGTATGTTATCACTTTTTTAATGCAACTTGGAAAATGCGTTGGAGGATGGCTTGAGGCTAGAGGAAACTCGCTCAAATGGCGCACCGTTTCTGATCTCGGCGATATGTCCAATGGGGGTTTTTTTTTTCTTCCCCCACTTGAATCCAGAAGAGATGTGACGGCATAGTACTAAAATCTGAACCGTTCCCAGTATCAATAGTCAATATATTCCGAGAACACCAAAAAGCAGGTATGTGAAAAATAGCGCTTGGTTTCTATTGGCTCAGGAAACGTTCAGGAAGAGTTGATCGATTTGAACTTGGCATGAAGGAGAATTAACACCTACCAGAACATTTCATTTACATTTGGTCTTATCGCTTCTTAAACTTATAAAAATCAAATGAGGAGTATACGCAGGCAAAAAGTTGGAGTTCAAACGCAGTACAGTAATATGTATATATGCACCTGTAAGAAACACGACAGGAAACATCATGAACACAAAACTATCTACAAACTAAAGCACCATCATCAACAAAATTACACCACCAACAGATTTCAGACTGTCAAACACACATATTCAGCTCATTTTGAACCCAAAAGGAAGAACAACATACATAAAACCATACCGATTACAACGTGTTTTGTTATCCGTCATGTTGCTCGGCAATATACAGCAATACAGACATTTTATCAATATTGAGCAGCATTGCTGAACGGCTTCACTGAGGGCTCTGCAATAGCGGCTAAGTGGAGATTTAAATCGTTCTCCCACATGCGAACACAAACAGCCACTATCCTAAATCATTTTTTAGTAGAGGGTGAGGTCAGGCCAGCACAAGGTTGCTCATTTCCATCTACTGCCTTGCAGTGTGTGAGTCAGTCAGCAACTCGTACACGGCTGCTCAGTCAAACGGGAGACTTGGCTAGCAGGTGGGAATTGGCTGATGGACAAGAACAGGAGAAGAACCAAAGGAATCGTAAGCTTGTTCGATTTACAGAACATACAGACTGCCGTCCTCTTATAAGCAACAACTAAGTGGAATCAGAATGTCAGGAGTAAAACGATATCACAAAGCCCAGATCTAAAAGTTATAGATTCTCACAGAGGAACCCAAACAGAGCTTTCTGCTTTCCTGGACATTTAATTTGTTTGCTGTGCTTGGCCAGTTTCTGACCTTTTAGAACAAGACAGTATTTCTATTGGCTCAATACTTTTCTCTTCACATCACATATCCCAGCATCAATCCTTAAAAGGGTCAAGAGTTCTTAAAGGGCCAAGATCCAGCCATGACAGAACAATCCCTGCAAGTCTTGGACTTATTTTCTTGATTTATTGGTCATGGGCATAAATGCTTAAACCTTCACCTACCACATCCTACCACAATTTTATGTACATCTCTACCAAGTTGCTCTGATGGTCAAATCTTCTTGGTCATGGGTGAATGTCCTTACCACTCTGATTTCCTGGAAATGGACCATAATCCTCAACCAATGAACTACCACCATTGTTTTATCCTCTACCAAGCCTAGGTCATGGTGAACCCCTTGATTTCATGGTCATGGTTGCAGATCCTTAATCCTTCACCACTGATCTACCTCCGTTATGTTCACTTCTACCAAGTCGACCTCATGGTGAACTCTCAATTTCTAGATCATGGGTGTAGATCCTTAATGCTTAACCACTCCGATTTCCTGGAATAGTCCATAATCCTCATCTAATATAAACTTCCTCCATTGTTTTCTACCATACCAAGCCTAGGTCATGGTGAACCCCTTGATTTCATGGTCATGGTTGCAGATCCTTAATCCTTAGCCACTGATCTACCACCATTACCTTCACCTCTACCAAGTCGACCTCATGGTGAACTCTCAATTTCTAGATCATGGGTGTAGATCCTTAAGGCTTAGCCACTCTGATTTCCTGGAATAGTCCATAATCCTCATCTAATATGAACTTCCTCCAATGTTTTCTACCATACCAAGACTAGATCATGGTGAACCCCTTGATTTTTGGTTCTGGTTGTAGGTCATTAAAACTAGGTCATTAACCACTGGGCTACCACCATTATCAAGTCGACCTCATGGTGAACTCCCAATTTCTTGGTCATGGTTTTTTTTGGTCAAGCCTTTATACTTACCAACCTCCAATTTCTTCCGGTAATCCAAGTCTAATTCAACTCTTAATTTCTTGAATTCTTGATTATCGTTGCTTACAGTGCAGGACACTATGGAACTCTGAATACAAGACTATGCAAGCCTAGTTTTGTTCTCCTGATGACACTTGCATCACTGAAGTTACCACCAACCTACAAAATCCATATTCAAATAAATGTATTTTGCTGGGTATTCTTCTACCTTTCCTTCAACCTGCATCTTGGAAAATCCTACTTGACAGCAAGTATTTAAGCATTTAAGGCAGGAATAATCATACCACAAGTTACAAAAATCATGGTAGCAGAGTTCTTTGCAAATTAAATGGACTAAGTGAGGAAACAAAAGATCAACCCCTTGAATTAACCGCTTTTGGATATAGGTTTGATATTTTCACCACCACAAGTCATTAACCTGATGTGCCTTGACTGCTTGCTTGTAAGGTCAGACGCAGACACTCAGAGGCCAAGATAAACATCTCCTCATGTAAATGCCACCATGCTCAAGATATAAAATTAATGTCATTTAACAAGTCATAATTATATATAGGGATGACTTAAATGTCAGAGACAGATGTGTGTTTTGACCTTTTTGAGGCAAAGGCATGATGTATTCTGGGTTACATGGATGATGTCGGAAGAGGGTGGACAGAAGATCATGTTTAAAATGCATCCCTCCATCTGGGCTAGCGTGTACAAGATATTGAGTGTCTAAGGAATTGCGGTACCAAAACTTGAAATGTAAGGAACCTTCTGCTTTTAACAAATGCATTAGCCTTAGGCTAATGCAAAAATCAAATTCACAGAAGTCAAGCCAATCATTCTGAATATAAAAAGGTCCACTTCCTGTACTACAGTTTGCACAAATATCCCTAAAGACAGTAAGTAGAACATCAATTATTACTTCCTTACAGGTCTACATTGGCCTGACCCAATTTTAAAAAATGGGAATGTCTTTCACCGATAGAATATCGTTACAGTGGTGTGTGTGCGTGTGTGAGAGAGAGTGCTGCTAGCCTAATTAGCTTTATTAATCTCCACTGCTGAACCTTAGTATGTGCTAGCTCAACAAACTCCTAAGACAATCACAACCCATCTCCGAACTCATCTAATGAGATCCATCTGATAAAGCAGCATGAGGTTCTCAATTTCTCACTGTTGAAAAACTCCATTATGAAAGTTAGAGTACTTCCACTGAGAGTCATTAGATAGACTCTAACTGACTGTATCCACCATTTTGAAGTCGGAATGATTTGGATGTCTTGAAAAATAATTTTAAACTTGAGTGATCCGAGTGGGTGTAATCGTATAAATCGTGTAAACTGTGAGGTCATTAGGGTATGATTACTATAGATCTGGGCTGTAAGGCAACCAGGCTCTAATTAACAGACCATTTCATTGTGCTCGCTCCCTCTGGGTTCTCAGGTTTCCTTCAGCCTTGAAACACATGCTGCTAGCTGGATTTTTGGAACCATCCATTATGAGGAATTAATACTGACAGAAAGCATACCGTGTATTTGATAGAAGTTGATGGTACAGGCCATTGTGAGGTCACACCAGGTTCTGATCTTTTGAAATCTCCATTGTGATATCATCAGAGGTCAATAGACACGAAATTAGAGTACACTTCAATATGCGGCCATTTTGCTGTTGTCATTAATTTTCCTTCAACGTTTCCTGATGCTGGACGCAGCGGGAACAGGCTGATCATCTCTGTCCCCAGCCATAGATTCCTGCTCCTCCTTGGGATGCCTAGGTCTACCCAAACCAAATGTGAAATATAATCTCTTCAGCAGGTCCTGGATCTGCCCCAAGGTCTCCATCCAGTAGGACATGCCTGATACAAGTCTACCAAGAACCAACCAGGGGGTGTCCTTATAAGATGCCGAACCACCATAATTGGCTCCTCTACAGAGGCGCAACGGCTCTACACTGAGGTCCTCTTGGATCATCTATCTTCCCACCTTATCATGGAGAGTAGGCTCAGGAACCCGGAGAAGGAACCCCATTTCAACTGCCTGTATTTGCGATCTTATTCTTTCAGTCACTCCCGCAACTGGTGACCACAGGTCACTTTGCAGCAACTGTAACACTACTGCTGCTAACCCAAGCTTTTTGTTGAACCTCACACTCTCACGAATAAGACCTCAAGATATTTTGCTCTGATTTTTGACATGTGGTTCCAACTGCTTTAACCAGGTCCTGATTGCTGGAACACTCCATCGAGAAGGCTATGGGATCTGGATCATGGAACCCGCAATGCTGAAGCCACATCCAGTTCTTTTTTAAATGTCTGGTGTGAGGTCATCAGCTCTGATTGTTGGAATACTGCATTGCGGATTAAGTCTGATCTGACACTTTTTGTACCCCTTCACTATAATATCGCTAATAGTCGAAACACTCCTTTATGAGGTGTCTTGGCTCTTATTTATAGAACATGCCACTATGAGATCATTTCCTTTGATTGGTGGAACACTCCATTGTGAGGTTATTTTGCTTGAATTGCTGGAAAACTTCGTTCTGAGGTCATTTTACTTTGATTGCTACAACACTCCATTATGAGGTCATTTTGCTTTCATTCCTGATTCCATCAGTCAACCTGAAGGATCTCTAGAACCGTGAAGGCTGTAGTGTTGTGCACCAGACAAAGACTGTGACACAGTGAGCTGTTCAAAGGAAGATATTCTCACTTGACTGAAGGAAAATCATGTCGTTTTTTTTAAACGGTTAACGGTGAGTAAATAGGATAAAACTGTTTGCTGAGAAGCTGTGGGAAAATGTCTCGGGTTGGTCATCTGCCATGTTAAATTACCTCTTTCTGTGAAAGCAGGCAGTTTCACAACCATGTTTATTGAAGAAAGCTAAAGGTCTGACTTGACCGACTACACGGAACCCTATAATAATAGAGTGTAAAACAGAGTCTGTATCAGACAAGAACTCATAACCCCTAACACCTGAATATCCCTTCTTCTAAGAACGTACCCTTCCTCCCGGTAAATGTACTGGTTATGAGTTATGAAATGATTCATACTTTTCTCACTGGTGATACCACCTTGTGAGTAGCAAACAAAAGACGGGTCCTGCTCGACTCATTTATTTACTTACGCTCAAATGCTCCTCTGGTTTTCAAAGACATTCTTGGCCATGAAGCAAGCGAAAAGCTTTTAAAGGCAGTTCGTCATATGAAAAGTACCTTAGGCATTTTGTGATCTTGTCCCCTTGAGTAAAGTGAACGTATTAAAAATATCCATTTTCGGCCAGTACCTGGGCCATGGTCCAATAATGAATGTCTGACCACTTGTTCTGTAGATGGACATTTCTACAGATTAGTTAGCAACATATAGACAAACCCAGTCTTTTAACAAGCGCTTATTTTGTCAGGAATGTCCAGTGGTGCAACAGAAACGTGTTCGCACTATAACTGGGATATTGCAAGTTCGAAACAAGATGACACCACAGACATCTGTGGCTCGGAGTCCTAGAGAGCCAAATTGCAGTCTGGGAGTTGGGAGGAATGTCATTACTCTCTCCCCTCTCAATCAGAGCAACGCTGTCCAATCGCATGCTAGTGTACGCGGAGATTGTGCTTTTCTTCTGTGTGTTACAAACTGGCAGATGATGAGAAATAAAATCCATTCTTGGTGCAAAATATGAATGCCAAATTAAATTATAGTATGCTTTTTTTGCACCCCTACTAATCAATGACACCATATAGGCGCTTTCTGTAGATTATATGCCATTCATCTTCTTAATAGAGCTGCATTTCAACTGATCCTTCTTCACGATAACTGTGCCAATAATTCTCAGCTTGCCGACGAGTGATCAATTCCCGCCCACCATTGCTCAAAGTGTGGGCCATAAATAACTACAAATTTAGCATCGGCCGTTAAATTGGACAGGTGCACGTCCAAGGGCAGCCAACCCAGCTGCCCACATTTGAAATCTCTCTCCAGTCTTGTGGGCTGTATCGCAATAATCCGGCGGGCTCGGACCGGTGGTAATTCGAGCAACTAAACCTTGTGAAGTTTGCCATCTCTCTAATTGCTGTATTTCGAAAGAAGGAAAGAAAGAGCGAGCCCAACTCCCACTCAAAGATCTTGTCTCGTTGGTAGCAAACAAAAGACACAGAACATAGTGGACTAATTTATTTTCCATATTTATAAGAGGAGCATGTAAAGATGAACAAGCCATTTCCATCCCCCCCCCCCCGAGTCTCTGCCTTGCCGTAATCTCGTCTCCAGTGCTTTCTCGTCCTTATTTTCTTCTTGCTCATTATCTGAAGAGTGAAGTGACCGTGGCCAGAGGGTTTGAAAGCCTGGTGGCTCTTTCTGCTTCGCAGCATGTCTGAATTGCATGCTTTCTGTAGCACACAGTAGTTCATAAAGCTACTAAAGGGACCGTGAAAGCAAGGCTAACCGTCAATGTGTCCTTGCAAGGAGTTCTCAAATCACACCACTCATAATTTCGCTATAAGGAACATTCCATCCAGAAACATTTTAAATATGGTTCGACTAACAGGTTTGTGATGTGTTTAGGGCTAATTTGATGCTCGGTGCTGGGTATTATCATTATTCCGATGAGAAGCAGCAGATGTACCCTGTGCTGATGTCACACAGGGACACTGTTAGTGCCGACACGGTTGCAATAGTGCTTAATAGGAGAAACGTATTTCAACGATCTCACCAAGTGATAATTAGGTTTTGCTTATAGCGTCTTAACACAAAACAAAGCAACAGCTTCTTTCCCCACGGAAAGAAACACGGAGAAATCCAGCACTACGAGAAATAAGGGACACGTTGGATTCAAAGTACCAAGACGCAACACAGCTTTACGATGATGAGGCTTGGCTAGTTAGCGATCCGTGAGATGGCGTGTGTTGGTGTTGGGATTAGCGTGAAAGTTGAATCTTATATATTTGAGCAGAATGTACAGATGAGGAGGTGAGAGAGCTGGACGGACTACTGGACTAAAGTGCCGCTGCATCGCTGTCTTTTTTCTATTCTCCTATGAATTGTAGACAGAAAGAAATGAAGACAATTACGGCTCCAGGAAAGCACTGAACTCCAGCCCGGGTTTACCCGTTTGCATGAGTGAATGAGCCAGCTTACGCTCGGTTTGCTTAAAAGTGCCATTGTGTCGTAGGGGAAAAGGGTAATGGAAACAGACTTATCAACTAAATTATGCAGGCCAGCCAGAGCATGTCGACCAGCCTGCCACTGAAGAATCCTGTGGGCTCACAAATGCACGATTCCGAGCTGGATGTCAGACAAACCCATTTGAAAACTTTCCTAACAAGCTTAGAAAGTTCAACCGTCTTGATAGACGGAGGCAGAAAGACAGCGAGGGATAGAAAGGGAGTGAGGGGAAAGGCAAGAGTCGGTGCTCGAGTGGTGCCGGGAAAGCACAGCACCGACTCTTCATAAGTCGAGCTTTAGGGAAAGAAAGAAAAAAAAAAGAAGAAGTGGAATGAGAGAGGAGGAGTGATGAGAGGGGAGAAGGAGCGCGGCAGTGAGAGAGGGGCTGTCAGAGAAAGACTCAAAGCCTACACGAGATGAAAGGCGGAAAAAGAGAAAGGAGGTGGAAATGGCGGATAATAGGAAAACTAGGTGAGTTAAAAATGTCTTGCGGCTTCTTTTTTTTTTTAAAACTCTGCCGTGTTTCTACAGCTTCATTAGCGCAATCACGATTCGCACCTGCATGAAATGGAGTCCATGATACAGCTAAAAACATGCTAGCTTTCCATATCTACCTGGCATTTCCTTCCAGTTTGGATGCTTCCCTAGCAAGCCTTTATTTATAACTTACCGACAAACGAGCACCAGGTTCCGCTCTCCAGAACCAGAAACGGATAATGAGCTGCAAGTAGCAAGTGAAAAAGAGTGCTTTTGAAGAGGAGAAACACCATTAGGCACCATTAGTTTACTCATTTCATCATCATGTCTTCATTAGGCACTAAAAAACACGTATTCCGTCTGCATAGAATGCTATCCCTAAGAATAATGATCGCACTGTAAGCTATATTTTCTGACGAGCACCACGATTAAGACGGGAACACACGCCAGCTTATGATGTTTACTTTCCCCAAATCATGAACTGTCAGGTCAGTATTATAGATTTAATAGCCTGTGTTGATAGAGTTAAGGCTAATACTACTATGGCCATGGTGTCATGGCGTCATATCCTAAACCCAGAGTTCCCGCCTTTCCTAGCAGAAAAGCCGAGAGAGAGTTATATCGAGACAACACTTCAAGTGAAACGCCACTTCCTTAACTGTGGATCATTTCTGTCATCAAGAACCACCCTGACCTCGCCGGACCCTCTGTGCGCCAAAATGATGGACGCTCTGCTTCTTTTTCCCGGCTTGTAAAGCTTTTTTGGCTGAGGCCTGCCAACCCTGAGAGTGCGGTTTAGCGTGAGAGGGGCTCATTTCTCACAATCAGTAATAAACGACACGGGGTAAAGCTGGCCATGAGCGACCCGGCGGAGGTCGGTAGGTGGAGTCGTTTCACGGGTGGAGATCGGTCCATCAATTATTTGATTTGAAGCCTGTTCGGTAAACGCTTTAAAAAACAGAACCGCGGCAGTGTGTGAGGACGGAAGGAGCGTGTGACCTGGAGTGAACCTCAGTAAGTGTGTGTGGAAACTAAGCTGTTAGCTGCTTAATTAATCGTCCTTTCACAGTGTAAGTGTGAGTTTATAGTGAGTCTCTCTCTTTCTCTCTATCACACACACACACCTTTCACTTCAAATGGATGGCTTTCCTTTACTTAAAGTCTGATTCATGGGCTTACGTTGTAAAGTGAGTATACAGATGTGCAGCTGGCAGCCTTGATCCACACAAACTTGAACAAATTACTATAAAAAACTCACTCTCACACACACACACACACACACACACACACACTTACACAATCAGCATGTCCCGGGTTACGGCATCACTAATCTCTCTCTGTGTGCGGCTTCCCAGTCACAGCCGTACCAGGATTAGATTCTCATCCCCACTGTGTGAATACGTCCTCAGGGAACACACACACACACACACACGAGCCTCTGCGCATGTGCATTCGCAAACACACATACCGTCTGCTGAGGTAATTGCTTTTTAATTAACACTAAGCTTCTAATCCTAATGATTTATGAAGCCTTGCAGTGTGTGTGTGTACGCGCGTGTGTGTGTGTGCGCGCGTCAGGCTGCTGATCCTTAAACAACGAGGGTTAAGAGTGGAGTCGTCATCATCATCGTAATGGACGTTGTAATCGTCAGGTTCATGTGGCTCTGAGGTGTGTGTAGTAATGAGCGATTACGGACACGTCATCGACTGCACACACACACGCACGCACGCACGCACGCACGCGCGCGCGGTCAGATATAGGATGCCTGAAATGCAAAATCTAAACAAATACAGTATTCTCAGCGTCGGCAGGCTGGTGCACACGGCGAGGATTCTGAATCCGCAATCAACATTGCCGACAACAGACACGCCCCATTCTCTTTAACTTTAAACCCGGGATTAAAAGTATCTGGCAGGAACAACGTAGCTACTTTCAAATCAGTGTGTCTGATGAGAGTGTGTAGCTAGTACAGGTAGATTGCTTTGCTAATCTGTCAGGAAAGCTAGGGTTCTCTTGGTTATTAGATTAATCTTTGGATTATCCCTCGGTCGCTGATGTTCACATTAAACTGGTTTTGACCAGTGCTTGCCCTCTTGACCTTTTATTTAAACAAACTGCTCCGAGTCCACCGGCCTTGCTTGTCTTTCCATCTACTAAACTGATTGATTGGTGGCTAGTACTGGTTGCCAAGCAGTGACTGGACGACCAAGACAACGGGGCGGAGCTTGGAAACAAACACGAACTTTCTGTAGGTTGTAATGACTACTTTTGAGATTTGAATTTCTAGGATTGATATTTAGGGTTTTTTGGTTTTTTGTGAGCTTTCAGAGTGATAGAAAAGATAAACGGGAATAATAAAATAAAATTAAATAATAAAAATATTGCATTTCCATTAACCTGTGTATTCAATTGACTGCTTGGTGCACACAATGGATCTGAACAGAAAGATCACTTTATTAAGGAGCACATACTTGTTCAGACGTCTGTATGCGTCATCACCTATTCCATTTTGCAGAGTGATGACAGATGTGTGGAGTGAAAGGAAGGTGAGAAGAGAGAGAGAGAGAGAGCGAGAGAGAAAGCAAAGATGCAGAAATGGAAAGGGGAAGCAAAAACAATTCCAAAAAAAAAAAAAAAAAACATACAAAAGAAATGACAGAGAATAGGACAGAGTGCAAGAAAGAGTGACAGAAACATGCAAAGAAACAAGAGAAGGAGAGAACGAGCAAAGGAAACACGGCTACGAGGGAGAGAGCATGTGTGTGAATGAAACGTGACGCAGAGAGATGTGGTTCAAAAGCATGAAAATGTCAGCTTGCTAGCTTTAGTTTATAACAGATTGGGAAACTAATGTTTGAAGAAAGAGAAAGTGAGATAGATAGATAGATAGATAGATAGATAGATAGATAGATAGATAGATAGATAGATAGATAGATAGATAGATAGA
>JAQQZR010000015.1:19478983-19512445 GCA_030068235.1 Notoglanidium macrostoma | reverse complement strand
AACTCCTCACCAGTAACAACAACAACTCCTCACCAGTAACAACAACAACTCCTCACCAGTAACAACAACAACTCCTCACCAGTAACAACAACAACTCCTCCCCAATAACAACAATAACTCCTCCCAAACAACTCAGCGCAGCAGCAGCTCAGAGCTCAGGATTATCCTCCTCCATTTATAAATACAAACAAGAGCAGTAGAACTGCACTAAACCACTCCAGCACTCTAAAGTAGTGAGCACTGCTGACTCACCCCCTCAGCACACAAACTCATCCCCTGAACCACACACACACACACACACACACACACACAACTCTCCAACCTGAACCAGAGACCAATAATCACACCACACATACACTCACTCACTCAAACACACCCGCAGTCCAACACACTCACACACACTCACTCAAACACACTCCACCACTCACACATATACACAAACAGAAACACACACTCCAACAAAAACACACACTCAAACACAAACACATACTCCATCAAGCACTCACATACACACTCAAACACAAACACACACTCCAACACACTTCATCACACACTCAAACACACTCAAACATGTTTCGGCAACACTGTCGCTCTGTTGGCCTCTCTCTGTGTCCTTCTGTCTGTCAAAGTGTGCTTTATTGGCATTTCGGTTTTTAACAGACAGACAGACAGAGAGAGAAATGAAAGTGTAAAAGGATGAGTGAGAGTGAGAGAGTCGCAGGGTGAAAAATGTGTTGCTCAGATGGACGAAGGCCTCTGTGATGAAAACCCCATCACCCACCTGCCTCATCCCTAATCATCATCCCTCATCCCTAATCCTCCCTCATGCGGCTCAGTGACCCCACACTGTGTGTGTGTGTGTGTGTGTGTGTGTGTGTGTGTGTGTGTGTGTGTGTAGTGGGGCTCTGTATATTAATAGTGACCGGGATGCTTCTTTATTCTCTCTGGGCTGTGTGATCAAAGCTTGTCAAAGTGTCTCGGGCTGATGGAACATTTCACTCACTCACTCTCTCACACACACACACACACACTCACCTCACTCTCTCCTTTCTGATTCTCATGCAGTGACATGGGCTCAGTTCCTTCCTGTCAGTTGATCTCTAACAATTGTCTCATGCTTAAAGAAGCAGTGTGTCATTTACCAGCCCTCTTCTGCATGCAAAAAAACAGTCATGAGCCCCCTCAGCTGACTCCGCCCCCTCAGCTGAAACTCCACGTGTCATTTAAGGAAAGAAAGGACCGAGCAGAGCCGCGCTGTTCCGGGTGGGTGTGGCTAATTTCAGGGCCAGAAAAAAAGTCGGAAATGGAGATGATTAATCAGAACCGGTTCATGGCACTATTAAATATTTCACTCAGGTATATTTGAAATGATATGATGACTACAGGTTTAATAAAAGCTCCAAATCTTACAAATGGCAACTTTAATCAAGTTCAGATGATGATGTTTATCAGAAATATTCACACGTAGCGGTTTAGAGAGATGAAAAGCAATGCTGCATGTTACGTTTTAGAGATAACTTGCGCACCTCATACTGACAATAGCTAGATGTTCTTATGTTATCTGGGTTGTGCAAGTTAGTCCACACACACACACACACACACACACACACACACACACACACACACACACACACACACACACACACACACACACACCACTCCTCTCCCCTGGGAAGCTCGAGAGTTGTGAAACACATTTCAGGTTTAGTCACGATCTTCTCTCACACTCTTGATAAGTTCCATCCTCTTTTACACAAACACGTACACAGCATTATGCCTTGGTGTGTGTGTGTGTGTGAGAGAGAGAGAGAGAGAGAGAGAGAGAGAGAGAGAAAGAAAAACAGCAAGAGAGAAAAGTGTGAGAGTAAATGAGAGAAAGAGAGAGAAGATTAGACAGAAAGAAGGACAGTGAGAGAAAAAGAGAAGCACAAACAAACAGAGAGACAGAGAAAGAAACAGTCAAGGAGAGAGACAGGAAAGAGGGATACAGAGTGAAAGCCAAAGAAGAGAAAAGAAGAGAGTGAGACAGATGAACAGAGTGAGAGACAATGAGACAGAGATGAAGAAAAGGAGAGAGAGAGAGAGAGAATAATTCAGATAGAATATGCACACATTAGGGAATAATACTTAGGGAGCCTCCCTCCTTCTATCTCACACACACACACACACACACACACACACACACACACAAAGTGCTACACTAAAACAGCAAACTTCCAACACGAACACAATTTGTCTGATTGTTCAGATATTCAAGCGTTTAATTTCCCCCCCAAACATTCACTGTAAGATCGCAGGCGTGTGAGTGAGAGTTAGTTTCCTTTCTACAGCGGGACTTCTGCTCTCAGCTTATTAAAATCCCTACGAAATAACGCCAGGAACAAACGAGCCGACTACAACATCTCCGCCACCCGCGGTTCTCCTCCGTCTCCTCGGCGTTACGGGAAGTAGAAGTTCTCTGCTCGCTGCGTGTACCGCTTTAACGCGAGACACCACGGGAGCTCAATTACTGAGGAAAAGGGAACACTGGAGAGAAGCAAAACCCTCCAACACACCACCATCACGTCCTGTACGGTCACACAGCAATCACACACACACACAAAGGAAAGTTTCACGAGCAAAACCTGGGCTGTACCATCTGTAATGAAAACGGGGGAACATTGTGTCATGTGACTTACTTTTTTTTTTTTTTTTAACTCATTTTGACGTCTGCTTAGAAAACAGCGGGCGTGTTCAGTCATGTGACCTTTCAGGACACATGAAAGGTTGATTTGTCTGGATTTATTTTCAATGGAGCCATCGTATTTCTACACTGGCTATGCTTTGTCGGCTTACTGCCATCTACTGGCGTTTCAGATGTATGGCATGGTCATAGTTGAACTGTTTACGGTTTCCACTTCCTTGGCAACATGACAAGTCGGGTTATTTTTTTCCCCTTCTTTATTCATTTGAAAGACGAGAAGATATATAGAGAGACTAACATGGACGTTCCAAAATATAAACAAATTACACGTACGATACAATTCTCTTTGGTTTATGAGGATTAAAACCCTTCGTGGCATGATTTAATAGGAAAATAATCAGCTCTGGGAGAACTGGAGAACAGGAACTCCACTTGAGTTTCAGAAAATCAGGTTTTATGATTATACACTTCTGCTTCAGCGCACGCTAGCAACATCCATCTGCTGGTTGAGAATTCAGACTCGAGAGGCTAATTTAAGTGATTTTCTCCTGCGGCTTTCATTTAAGGGGTTATTTTCTAACGGCGAGACCGACGTTTTCACGAAACGGTCAAATAAGCATTCGTAAACATGAGAAAGAGGAAACGGCTCAGGCTGGAGTCAAGACGAGAGCGTTTCGAATTGTAAACCTCATGGCTGCGTATATGGACCGAGCAACAACATGAAGTACAGAACATCGGACTCTCGGCTCATCTCCCCGTCCCAAAAACGTCATGTGACAATTTTTTTTTTTTTTTTTGGAACTTGAAATGTTTATTTACAGTAGATAGAGACGTGATCGTATTTTTTTTTTTTTTGTTAGTTGAGTGTCAGTGATTTGTAAGCTATGTATTTTTTTCTCCTTTTCTTTAAAAATGTTTTTATGTTTTCAGTATTTCATTTTGGGGGAAAACCATTCTTTTAAAGCTTAGTATCAGAAACGTATCGTGCATTACGGGCTGAAGAAAACGATTTAAAGCCGTGTCCTTTTTTTCCTCATGCTCGTTACACTGTATGACATTTCTCTAAACTGAGCATTTAAACATATTTTTTTGGCATTTTGTTTTTAATAAAATGACAACTGTCCATTTTTGTTACCTGTTCCACACATCTTTGAATCAGATATTTTGTGAAATGTATTTAAAGTAAATTTAAAGTGTATTTTTTGTGTGTGTGTATCACGCAATTTGCATGTACGGTAATGAACCTAATTTGGTATCTGGCCAAAAAGGTTAAGGCTGATTCACTCATGTTGTTACAGGAAATGAATCAACCACGGGGTTACAGCAGTGTTACAGTTCCCGCCATGAAGTTTATGAACATTTTCCAATAACTGCTTGTCATGTAGTGTTTCACTCCTCTCATGCGAACACAATTTCTATTTTTATTTAAACACCTATGAGAAATCTCACTTTTTATCCATTTAAGTTAATAAACTCGTCTCTTACGGAGCTCTGACACTGGAGACTCCTTCCGCAGATGCTCAATAAACACCTCTCACAGAAATCATTTTTCCCAGTTAGACAATATCTCATGTTTGTTACCATAGAAACGCTAACACATTACAACAAAATGAATCGATACTTTCTGACCAATCAGCATAGCGCGTCAATCATGTCATTGTTTGGAACTTCACATGAGGGATAAAAACATCGACTCAAACAAACTCGGCGACACAACAGTGTGTGTGTGTGTGTGTGAACGCGTGTGTGGACTGACCTTGCACAGTTTCTGGTAGCGTGGTGAGGTGATGGCCATTCTCTGAAGCCGGTGTAAGAAGAGCACCACTTTCTGCAGAGACGTCCTCACCACAGCCATCATCCTCGCACGGCCGGCGCCACACTGCCAGGCTCGCGCTGTACGCATCCTAACATGCGCACACGCGCGCGCTCACACACACACGCGTGCGCTCACATCCCTGCCGTGAGCCGCACGAGCCGTGACGAACCCTGACGAGCATGTCCCCACATACACGCACACGCACACGCACGCGTACGCTCAGCGGCTTAATCCAATCCCCGTCGGTCCCGCACACTGAACAACCTCCACTGCAGAAGCGGGAAGATCGGCGTTTGTGTGTCCAAGTGAGAGAACTAACAGGATGAGGAGAACAATCGGAGGAGAAGTGAGTGCGCGTGAGAGAGAGAGAGAGAGAGAGAGCGAGAGAGGGAGGGAGAGAGAGGGAGAGAAGGAGGGAGCAAGAGAGAGCGAGAGAAGGAGAGAGAGAGAGAGAGAGGAATCGAGTGAAGGAGAGAGAGAGAGAGGAATCGAGTGAAGGAGAGAGAGAGAGAGAGGAAGCGAAAGAAGAGGAGAGAAGGGGGAGAGAAAGGGGGGGGGGGGAGAAGGAGAGGGAGAGGGAGAAGGAGAGAGGGGGGAAGGAGAGAGGGGGGAAGGAGAGAGAGAGGGAGAGAGAGAGAGAGAGAGAGAGAGAGGAGAAGAGAGAGATAGAGAGAGAGAGAGAGAGAGAGAGAGAGAGGGGTGACTCTCGTCCCTGGTGTCACTACTGATTTTCCTGCTGCGTCTGTGATGGAGTGATCGATGGAGGATAAAAAGAAGAAAGAGGACAAAAAAGAAAGCAAAGAGATAAAGGAACAGAGAAAACAACCGACATGAATGAGATGGCTCTAAGGAGAGAGATAATGGATGAGAGTGAGCCAGAGCCCGGGAGAGAGGGAGAGTGAGAAGGGGAAAGGGAACGAGGGATTACATCTCACCAGAGAAAGTGCAGGAGCCCGGAAACGAGAGAATTAAAGCGAGAGGGACAGATGAGGGGAGCGATTTTTAATCTTCAAGTTGCAGACTACACACAGATACACCCATATTTCTCTGTGTGTGTTTGTGTGCGCACGTGCGCCCGTGCGTGTGTGTGTGTGCATGCATATGACACACTTTAGTGAAATCAGAGCAAGCAACCTCATGAGAAAAAAGACGAAGAGGAGAAATTAAAAAGAGGTGCGAGGACGAGACCGAGCAAAAGAGACATGGTGAGAGAGGGAGAAGCAAAGTGAGACACTGAGGGAAAGAAAGAAAGGTGAGAGAGAGATAAATAAGAAAGACAGGGAAAAGAGTGTCAAAGACAGCGATACAGAAAGATATAAAGCAAGACAGAAAGAAGAAGAAGAGAGAGAGAGAGAGAGAGAGAGAAGGAAAAGAGTGCGAGATGAAGACAGAAAGAAGGAGAGAAGGATGCTACAGGATCAAGTTGTTCAGGTTTAATCTTGTCAGTTAATTGTGCTACACAGCAATGAGGGTTATTTCATATGCTAATGTAGGTCAATACACAGTGCCTCGGAGCCACGTCCTCTCTCTCTCTCTCTCTCTCTCTCTCTCTGTGTACCGAAGGGTTCTCCGTGTTCTGTCATGTTCTCTGTGTGCTAAGCGAAGCGAAGGTGAAAACAGATTTTCATAATATGTTAAGGGAATACAAACAGATGAGGCTCCGATAGTCTCCAAGGTCTTACTCTGTCTGCGCACGTGTGTGTGTGTGTGTGTGTGTGTGTGTGTGTGTGTGTGTGGCCTCTGACCCTCCCCCGGTGTTCTCTCATGAGGACGTGACGATGATCCTGTACTCAGCACTGACACGGTGATTAATGGGAAACACGCTTTTAGCGCCACATTGACCTCTCCGAAGGTGGAGAAAGGTTTTACCGTAACTATGGAAACGGTCGGCCGCAGACTTTTCACACTTTTGGTATTCAAATGAAATTTGGGATTTTGGCACGGGAAGGCAACCTCGCAACACCTTTCAAATGTATAAAATCACAAAAACACGGTTGCTAAGTGACAGAGAACTGGCCAGTCACTCAGGCTAGCAATTCAGCTAGCTAGCTAGCTAGCTAGCATGTAAACGTCATGTCTTAAATGGACAACGTGAAGGCAAAGCGACGGTGGAAAGACAACAAAGCCGTCAGGAATGTCAACATTTCCCTCACATTTGTCGCGAACAGACAAAAGGAAAATGCGTACAACCGGAATTACACTCTAATTACACTTAGCATTTACCTCAGCAGTTAGCCTCAGCTCTTGTACACAAAGCTAGCAACTTCACCCTTTTTGACATCCTACATAAATAAACATTAGCTCTAATCTAAAATGTATAAATACTAGCTATTATGTTTTGCCAATCTAGTCTTTCATCATGATGCATAATGTTAGATTAGCTAAAAGCTAACGCAAGCACAATTCTGGAGTTAGTTACTTGATTGCTGTTGTATAAAATCACATCCTGAGGTGTTTTTTTTTTTCCCTCTTATTTATAGCAGGGAACCGAATACAGACTGAAATATTTGCTCTTTTTTGTACGTATTTTCGGAAAAAGTATGAAGTATTTGGTCGCCATCTTGCTGCTATCTACCAAAGAGCACACAATAAAAGAATCCATTAAATACAGTTGTGGAAAAAAAAAGAAAGAGCACAGGAATATAATCGAATCGAGAAGAAAAGGTGCGAACGCAAGTCCAATCGCTGCTATATCACCTCCAGAGCTCGTCTCCGGCCCGTCATTCACACGTGCAGAGCCGGAACAAAAGGGCCTGGCCGAAAAATCGATAACCTCTCCAAGTGTGGAGGAGGACGATCGGAGTAGTAATCTAACACACACACACACACACACTGCTCACACACTGGAGGAAACGACACACTAAACAGAAGAAGTGTACAAACGCAACGAAAATATAAAGTTTTAATGATGCAGATGTGTGAGGTTCGAATTCCAGCGGTTCGTTCGGGTTTTCCGAGTTGGCCGTGTAACCTTTCACAGTGGCGTGTTCGTGGTACTTGGTAAACGATTGGTCTTGGTCTCGTGAGTGCGCACATCTCTGTGTGAGTGTGAGTGCTCAGTGCTCGCAGAAGTGAAGTGCTCACTCTCTACCGCACATGCAACAGTTTCTCTGCACACGGTCACGTAAAAGCGGACCGGAAGTGTTGGAACGATGCGTCCCTAGTTTTACCATCGTCCCCATGACGTAAGGCTTTACGATCAGGACACACAGAGGTCCTGGAAAACCGACTCCTGCGGCAACGTACACAACTCTACACCATTTAATTAAATTCCCCGGTCGTGATCGAGGTAGCGCGTTTATTAGAAGAGTTAAGTGTTTCAATTGCCTAACCGACACCCAGGCAATTAAACTCTGATTGAAGCACTTAACTCGCTTAATCACGCCTTTGGTCAGCTCGATAGAAACAGTGGCAATTTCTTTACAATTATGTGTCGAGACCTGACCTTTTCAATAAAGTCATAAGTGCACCTCATTATTTTAATGAATGGTCTACTGGCGTTACGCAACTAATCGTAATGGACAATGGCAGAAAATGTATTTTTCTACTTTTAAGCGCCAAGGGTATTGCTCGGTTTGTGACGATGACCGGCCGATGAGTGATTTTTGAGGGACGTGATCGAGGAATTGAAGCCAAATACTGGAGATACTTTTGCCTGAAATCTACTTCTTTGATAGAAACGGCGACAAAGGTTCAACAATCCTATTCACATTCACTGAAGAAGGCCCTCTTAAGCACACGGCTTAAACGAACACAACATTTTTGATTATCCCTCGGTGACCGTTGTTTATATTCAACCGTTTTCCACCAACGCCCGTCTCAACCTTGTTTACGCTGCTTTTCGTAATAACACCTGTGCACATTCTACGTGCTACATGCTACACATAAACTCAATACTATATTCTGCCACTTATGCAAAGTTTAAGGTTTACGGAAGCAGTTTATTCACCAACGTGACGCGCCGGAGATGTGTCGGAAATTACGCGAATGCTTAGCATATGGATGTAAAGCATTACGTTGTACATCGAACATCTTCGGTTCCGACATAACCGCTAATCACGAAGCCCTTCATCGCTTGAATAAGGTTATATAAAAAGAAACGTTCCAGCGCTGTGGACCGGAGCGGCGCGAAGCCCAGGAGATTGGAGGCAGGTGTTAAAGGAACACCCTCACGGTCCGCTGCAGCTGCGTTAATATGCACTGGAGGTGTTTAAATGAATGCTGGTGATTTTAATGTTCTTCCCACTCCGGTACACTTTACTCAACCCCCCCCAAGGGCCTGATCATTAAGTGAGGAGCTGAATCGGTAGTGTATAAATTACACCACAGAGCACAACAGGTGGGTTGTGGAGGGAATTCATACGCTACACAAAGTGTGATCTTATTAAACACAAAATCGCTTTATTCGCCGGAGTCATGCTCCAGCGCTCCAGCTACAAGGCCGCGGACAGCGACTTCGACCCCTAAACGTCCAGGTCCGTGAGGGAATGGACGGATCCTGGAGGGTACTGCAATACCAGGTCAACGTGCAAGCTGCTCATCCATCTGCTCGTGCTAAAAATCTGTTTCATCAATATTAATTTAGTGCTAAAATCATGGTGGTGTATCCTCCATCCCATAATATGACCATATACGTACTGTATATACGGCTGAAGGCTTGAATCACTGCAATCCAAACACCCCTAGGTTACTTGAAGCGTGTACAAATGATGGGGTGAGAACAGAACGGAGGGTGTGTCTGGGCATCCACACACCACGCACACACACACACACACACACACACACACACACAATTACCCCACATCTAATAATATCCTCAGTCGAGTATGCTGAGAACACGTCAGACTGCTCAGACACGTCTGCCTCATACATAACTCAATTATATCCAATTGGAACCACGTCATGCCAGAAGACAGCATGGATAAATTAGAAACACACACACACACACACATTCAACACATCTAGACAAGATAAATCATCTCGTCTTGGCAGCAACAACCTTATTGATTACACATGTGTGTCAAAGCCGACACCACACACATGGTACTTACGTCTAGTTGGCCCTTCAGCTCTCTGATGCGGGCGGAGTCCTGAGAAAGCTCCTCCCTCTGGGAGGCGTCGGCCAAGACGTTGACGGTGGTCTCGGCCTCCTGCAGCCATTTGAGGAAGCCCTCGAGCTCCCTGAGAGACACCTGCAGGCTCTTCAGCTCCGAGTCCAGAACCGCCTGACGATCTGACGCCCTGAGAACATACGGCACAACACAATTAACACCTACACGCACAAACATACACACACACAGCTGTTCAATCGTCTGCCCATTTACCTTTCCGCAAAATCAGCAATATACAGTGAGTGTATTAGAGAGACTTCAGCTACTGCACAAAGATGGATTTAGGCATCGCTTGGAGCGATCTCCTGGCCTGAAATCCTCACAGATGGGACTGTTATTTTCTTAAGGCAACAGTAATTGGCAAAAAAAATAAATTTAAATACTTGTCTGTTGTAGGGAGGGAAGGGAAGGGAAAGGAAGTGAAGGAGAGGGAAGCGAAAGGGAAGGGAAGGAATGGAAGTAAAGAGATGGGAAGTGATGGGAAAGGGAAGGGAAGAGAAAGGCATGGGAAGGAAACAGAAAGGAAGGGGAGGGAAGTCGATGACTATTCTTAACATTTTGTGCATTGAATTTCAGATGTAAATAGTTTTCTCGAAACGTTTCAAGAAAAAGTAAGAACAAAACTTTTCATTGAAAAGGCAAAGGAAGGCAAGGCGAAGGAAAAGTGAAAAGAAATGAAGTGATGGGGAAGGGAAGGAAAGGGAAAGGAAGATAAGGAAGGAAATGGAATAGAGCAATGAAAAGAAGGAAAGGGAAGATCAGGAAAGGAAAGGAAAGATTGGTTTAGCGGTTTACTGAAGTGGCTTTGTACGGGGGTGTATAAAGTTTTTCACTTTACAGGGAATTTAGTCCAAGTGTGATCTGTGTGAAGGACTGCTCCGAGTGCAAACTGAATATAATGCGCTTATAAAACCTTTTCTTTCTGCTTAAACCCCCTTATCTGTGTGTGCTCGTGTGTGTGTGTGTTTGTGGTACTGCTTGACAGCTTTCATGCTGAATATTGATTTTTTTTTAGTTCATGGAGTGTGCGTACCCAAAAGTGTGTGCTCAGTGTGTGTGTGTGTGTGTACCTGTTATTGATGGAGTTCCAGGACACAATGGTTTTGTCCATCACCTCTTTGACCCTGCGTGTGTCATCAGTGGCATAATCCTGCAGGAGCTGGCTGCAGAGCTCGTTAAACGCCGTCACGGTCACGTGCTCTCGGCTCAGGTCTTGCAGGAAGGCCTTGACAGGAAAAAGCAGAAGGGGAAAAAACATTTTGTTCGTCTGCACTTCATAAATGAGCGGGGAAAAAAAACCTATTGATTAAATGTCTGAGCCAAAGAGCTCATCAGAATGTGCTTTGAGAGCACAACAACTGGAGTGTGTTCCAAATGAGCACTTTCAAGTACAATATAATCTGTGAAACTAAGGTAAGACATTGTGATCCTTTTATAGCCATTAAATTACTATCTGATAAACATAAAGCAAGAGAGCGAGGCCGAGCTTTAAAAAAGTGGAGCTGGAGCTCCTCCTACAGGATAATTATGGCATTAAAATATTAAAATCTCCAAAATGTTTGTATATGATGCTAAACTTGGGTGTTAAACTTCCAGCAACATTTGAACGAAACAACAGTAAAGAAAAGTGGTTTCAAACACCATGACTGAGTTGAGAGCAGTGGGTGTGGCCTAATATTCTAATGAGTTGTGTGTTTCGTGTCCATTCCCACCCTGATCATCTCACCTTGTTGTCACTGATCTGCTTGGTCAGCGGCTCTCGGCTCAACTGAAGCAGGTTATGCAATCGCACCTCGTTCTGACCAATCAGAGCCTTCACCCGAGCCCACTGGTCCTGCCACTGGTCGCTGTGCGAGGTCATGTGATCCAGCTGCAGGAGCCGCGCCTCCACGCCATGCTGCGTGCCGTCCCATTGGCTGCGCACTTTCTCCACTGGCCACCAAACAGGAAATCCGTCATTTCAAATCATTAAACAACTCCTCTTATAAAAAATGTTTTGGAAAAGCTTAGAAATATGGACGTAAAGGGCCTTCTTTAAAAAAAATAATAAATAATAATAATCTGCTTCTTTAAACTATATCATGTTAGACAATACAGGTAAATAAAGATAATAATGAAATTTAACAATTTAATTTAATTTAATAAAGAACATCTAAACAGGAATAACTGCAATAAGAGCAAAAGAAAAAACGAAGGTAAGATCAAGAAGAATAAAGATCAAGAAGAAGGACCCCGATTAAAAAAGCGAAAAAAGAAAAGATGAAGAAAAAAATAAATAAAGAGGCAACAAGAAGAATAAAAAGCAGGATGAAGCACTGAGAAGCGAAAGAGGAAGACGTGAAAAGGAAGAAGGAAGATGACGACGACAAAGACGACACGAGAAAACTACAAATAAGAAGACACGAAAGGAAAAAGTAGCGAAAGGAGGAAAGAAGAAATGCAAGAAAAGATTGAGAAGAAAGAGAAAAAAAGTGGGAGAGAGAAGAAAAAGTAAGAAATCAAGAAGAAAAAGGCAGCAGAATGGAGATCTAAGAAGAACAATAAAAGCCAGGTATAAGAAGAAAAAACAAGGAGGAAGGAGGAACATGGAGAAATGCACCAAGATGTGAAAAGAAGAAGAAAAATTTGGAAGCAAGAAGATGAAGAAGAAGCAGGACACGTACGTTTCTCAGTGATGGAGGTGCGCACATCCAGGTCGGACGTTTTGTTCTTGATGTTCTGAGCCTGAGTAAAAATCTCCTCCAGCTGAGGATGCCTCTGCTCCAGATCACCTTTAGTCACCTACACACACACACACACACACACACACACACACACACACACACACACACACACAGGTTCAGACACTGATACACACCTAATATTTGTCCTCAGAAAGAAGAATGATAGGAGAAGCTAGCAACGTCCACACACACACACACCTCCAGGCGGTTGATGGTGGTGCGGATCTCGTCGGTGTCGCCCACGGTAACGATGCTGGATTTGAGCATCTGCTGAATGAGCTGCAGCCAGTCGGCCAGCTCTGTGGCCCGATCGCTCACACACGCTGCGCTAAGAGGAGCCTCGCCCAACAACGCTGACCTCTGAACCTCGACACACACTGACACAAACACACACACACAAACTGAGACTTTAATGGGCAATAGAAGGCAAAGTGTGTGTGTCTCAGTGGTCAGTTGCTAACCTGGAGACAGCGGTTGCTGGGTGATCTGGTGCGTCCACGGTGAATGAGGAACGTGTGTCCTGTCTTTCAATCTGAGCTCGAGAACTTTCCAGTCTGCTGCCAACTGCTCCATTTTACTCTGAACACACACGAACACACACACACACACACACAGAACATGGTTAACATCCGATCTCTCTGAAACGTTTAATTTTTTATCTGTTATAAATAAAACACTAATAAAATAAAGGAGTCCCTCAAGGTTCTGCTCTTGGCCCCCCATCGTATAACCTTTCCCACTTTGTCACCGATCAATTCTGATTGGTCAGCAGGCGAGTCATTTTCAATAACACGATTGATTGTTCTTTGTAACAATCAGAGGTGCGGCTGTAACTTTACGTCCAATCAGGTGGCACGTTTCACATGAATACGCGCGAGTTTTCACCCTGCAAAAAGAAAATTCACGCCCAGGCCCACGTGAAAACTCAGTCGCAGTAGAGCTGTTTTTTTTCCTTGAGTAAACCAAAAAAAAAAAAAAAAAAAAAAAAAAAAAAAAGGGGGGACCTTGACCGGAACCTTGAGGTACACCTTATGGAATTCTATCCCATGACTTTTTGCTATCAATGCGCTTTTTCACTGGCTCCGAGTACACTGAGGATAGAAAATACAGCATAAAAATTTTAATCGGACCTTTTCCTGAGGGAGCAGCTGCTGCTTCCTGTGTAGCTCAGCGGAACGTGTGAGCAGCTCGTCCAGCTCTTTTCTCTGCTCCCTCGCAGCCGACTCCAGTGCCTGTACGACAAGACGAACATCTGTACCACTCACAAATGCTAGAAATAATCCTTATAAAACTCCTCACTATTGTAGTTTGGCTAGAAATTAAAATGTACACAATTTCCTTTTACACCAAATTTGACAAAACTATAATTTGGCACCAGGTGTTTGCTTCTTTAGGTTTCTCCTGGAGATGTGAGGCTAACGTGGCTAAATGTTTACTGCCAAAACTACAACCAGATCTTGTTAATGTGGTTATGAGCTCTTAAAATGGGTTCCTTGAGGGTTCTTCACTTTAAAAGGTCAGTTTTAGTGAGTTTACTTGGAACGTCCTTTGAAAGAGGAACAATTTAAGAGTGCGTATGACTTTTCGTAGTCTAAAAACATCACTTAAACTTCACCGTGTAGCCGAACACCAGTGTTATGAGGCAGCCATGTTGGACAAGCATTGACAGCATTGTTGACGTTTCATTTCCTCTGTGTTACTCCTAACTAATGGAGGCACAGCTCTGAAGTCATGGCTGACCTGAGCTTCGGTAAGTGACAGCTCGGTGCGTCCGCTCAGGGGCTGCTGGGTAAGATGGACCCAGTCGCTCAAATGGTTCACCCTTTCCTGGTACTGCTGCCTGGCCTCCACCTCTCTGACCTTCTCCAACAACTCCTGCGTCACCTACAGATGAGATGAGGAACAACACGGGTTTAGCTACAACAGGTTTAGCTACAACAGGGACTCGTTATAAATATGCGAGCGAGTGTTACTTTGCTCCAGGTCATGTTGATCTGCCGGAGTTTGGAGGTGTGCGTTTCTCTCTCGTGAGCCTTCAGCTTAGAGCTGGCGAGGATCTGAGTTCCATTTCTGTTCAGCCAAATCAAACTCTCATTCTGCAAATCCATCTCCTCTGCCAGGGCCTGACCATGAGAGAGCAAGAGAGAGAGAGAGCGAGAGAGAGCGCGAGAGAGAGAGAGAGAGAGAGAGAGAGAGAGAGAGAGAGCGAGAGAGAGAAGTGTAAAGTAATAGATGATGATGTAAAGACAGGAAGTTTGGGATGATCCAAATGCTGAGTAGAAAAGGGGCTCAACGGGAACCTATGTGACAAACATCCTCCAAAAGAACAGCGGACCGAGTACCTTAACGTATGTAATGGCACCCCTGGGTGGTGGATGATTACTGTGGATTAATTTCATGCAGATTAACCACAACATGGGTAAAGCGAGTGATCAGCTAAAGCGTTACCGTTTATGAATACAGTAGCCCAAATATTGTCATTATCTAGCCTATTTTTAATCTGAACTTCATCAGAGGTCATTTATTGCAGTCCCAACATGGTCAGGGGTCCCAGTCGAGTACTTCCAAAAACACCAGCAATAAATGTATTAAAGTATAAAACCGGAGTTGCTGAAAAACATGTACTTCATTTTGTAAGACAGCATCACAGCCCATCCTTAAGGAGACAGGGATTAGTCTGCCAGAGGTCTGAGTGGGAATATCGCCGTCATTATTGTTTAGTTAGTTATGTAAGAATGTTATGTAGCTAGAACTTCCTGGCAGTGTGTGAGGCCTTATGAAGTCTCACCTTCAGCTCTCGCAGGTTTTGGTCAGGAGCTGTCGAAGGCAGCGTCATCACAGCGGCCTCGGTCTGCTCTAACCAATGAGCCAAATCAGTACTGCGCTGGAGCACTTCAGACACGGCTGGATCGCTAGCCATTAGCCTAAAACACACACACACAGATGACAATTAGTGCACCTTTGGTTCATCATTCAAACTGTGATGTGATGTGATGAACAGCTATTAATATGTCTTACTTATATTTCGCATTTTGTACATCGGAATAAAAAAAAATATCGAAAATAAAAAGACGATAAAAAGAACATCGGATAAATCTCACGCTGCCGTTTTTAATGGTTCGCCTGAACAAACATGGGGTCCATAAAAACCCTGCTGTATTGAGAGCAGTTACTCGTGTTGTGGGTGTTTACCTGTGGCGGCGCTCGGCGATTCGCGTGTGTGCGTTCGCACAGCGCTGTGTGAGGTCGTCCAGCTTGTCCTGGAGCAGAAGGCCGTCCGGAGACGACAGCTGTGTGGTGATGTTCTCTCCTGATTGGATGAGTTCGGCAAGCATGACCTCGTGACTCACCAGGCCTTCCTCTAGCTCCTGTACACAATAAACACACATGAAGACACACACACACACACACACACACAGGTCCTCTGCTTTTTTTCAGTTTGTGGCTCCCCAGCAGTTCCGAGTAGAATAAAATTAAATAAAACTTTATTATTGCACCTTTTTTTTTCCTGCAGTTTTTCTTTTTTTTATTTGTCATATACACATTACAGCAACTCTCTTCAGCTCTGAAAGAAACCCAAATGTACACAATTTTCAGGATCACGGATTCCAATTTTAACCTTTGACCCTTTTACCGACCTCCTGCTGAGCGCGGGCACGCTCCAGGTCTCTGTCGAGTCCGGTTTCATCCCCTAGAGCCTTTTCTGCGTCACACAGCCACTGAGACAGGTCGTTCATATTGCAGTGAAACTGCCTCCATTCCTCGACGGCACGCTCAAAATATCTACACACACACACACACACACACACACACACACACACACACACACACACACACACACACACACACATTTGTTCCGTTTGCCCACGTGCTCAAGGGTCAGCAGACTCTACGATTCATTTCCATTAAAAGCAGTAGTCAGAGATGTCAGATAAGCCATGATTACTACTCTTAAAGCGTTTAATAGAGGCAATAATTTCAGAGGAGGAGAAAAATCACCCACCATTAGGCTCATTTACATGTTATTATCCATGGCATTCGTCAACCCTGTTTCACTTAAAAAATTCATATATGACAAAAAGGCCACGGCGAACGCTGAATATTAATGAACCAGAAGCATTGAGCTCATATTTTGAAGAATAAAGATAAATAAAGAAGGTTAGTCATGTGACTAGAACGAAAACTGGAACTTCACTAAACTTCTGACATTTTATTAGTACTCTCGGTGTTATTTATTCAGCATGTATCTTTCCGCTTTTAACATAAAGGTCAGCAAAGTATTAAATGTACACACTTAAACACGTTTAGCCTGGGAACTGCAAAGTGAGACGGGTCGTACGGGTATAAACGATCTGTCTTTCACGCCTGTGATGTCAAACAGATGCATGCTGTAATTTATCCGGGCGACGATCGGAATCACGATCCTCATTAGGCTCCGCCTCCCAGAATTACAAAAGATCTTGTACGTACAGATTGTGAGATTTCATATATTACATTATACCAGAGTGCTGCTGAATTGGAGAGAAGGTGTTGATGCATTGTCTCAGACAGCAGTTCAGGTGTACATTCAAGCGCTTGTTTCTATAGTAACGACTCGCACGGAGACATGCATGTCGGTCGAAATGGAAACGCGGCCTCACCCTTTGCGCTGGCTGTACATGCGGTTCACTCGGTCCCACTCGGCGTTCAGCTGAGTCAGCGCGTCACCTATCTGCACCACTTCCTGTCTGGAGGCGTCCTGGATCACATCAGGCTGACGCTCGTTTAACGCAGTTACCTGCTCGCCAACACGCTCCAAACTCTCCTTTATGTTCTGCGCAGAGACAGAAAGAAGAACAGAAAAGACTCGGTGTCATTATTAAATAAATAAATAAATAAATGAATGAATGAATGAATGAAGTTGGGATTTTTTCATAAGACCACTCCAAACAATAAATAAATCTAGAACGATGCTGTTTTCATTACATTCATTTCCATTTAGTGCATGGTGAATTGTAAAGTTGCGCTACGTAATTTGTTTTTGTTGCTACAGAACAAAACTATATTATAAATTATGAATTAAAAGTCTGTTTTTCATACTCGTAGATCATTAGGGTTTAGCGCAACGTGCTTAGGGATTATTTGAAGGGGTGATCATTCTATTAAAAAGACTTTCTTAAATCCTAAAAGTTACATACTGCCACTTTAACCCTATACATCCAATGTATACAGAAAATCTAATAAAAACTCACAGAACAGTGAACAAATGACTTGCATGTGTGTCTGACCGTGATGAGGACAATATAAACTGTGGGTTGATACATTTTCAAAAGCCAGATAGGGTTTATTAATTAATTTTATAATTAATAATAATGAATTCATTGTTAATGTTGTTACCCTCAGCGTGTCCTCCTGGCTGGAGAAATCTTCGAACAGGCCTCCGCTGAGCTCCGACGAGTTGAGGAGGAGCTCGTTGTCGGCCATGGTCAGCAGAACCTTGTTCACGTCCAGCAGGAAGTCGGACGGGGAGGGAGACGTGCGCTGCTGTTCCTGACGGACGTGCGGGGACGCGGAGGGGGCGGAGTCAACACAAACCTCTCCAACTCGACGGGTTCTGATGATGTGTAGCTCCTGAGAAAGACGAGGCGGGAAGACGTTAGATCAGGATTACAGCTTCGTTAATAATGGAAGCATTACAGTTCATTTCCATGCAAATTAGATATGGATCCTTGATTCTGATTGGTCAGAAGGTATTCACTAAGAAAGCAAACCTCAGACAGCAGATATATCTTTGCTGATAGGTTCTATTTGAGGTAAGGGTGTGCACTTTATGTTTGGCTTTTGCATGTGTGTGTGTGTGTGTGTGTGTGTGTGTGTGTGTGTGTGTACCCTGTAGCTAGTGTGTAGTAGGTGCAGTTTCAGGCGAATCTCATCTCTCTTCTCATCCGACGCAGACTTTATCAACTCTTCTCCTCTCCTCAAGACCTCTTCAACACGAGCTTTCTCTTCATCCAGCTGAAACACACACACACACACACACACACACACACACACACACACACACACACACACACACACACACACACACACACACCAGTGAATTTACCTCATAACCATTCACAGATATCATGTATTTGTACAGTACAGTACATACCTTATGCACTTTTTTTTTTTTTTTTTTTTTAAATCCTCCTAAATTATATAAAAAGTTTTTTTATTACGAAATCTTTCCAGGGCAACATAATTTTCAATTTTGCCCCATTCTTTAAAGAAACTCATTAGAGAAGCTTATTATTAATAGGAGACTCTTGAGTGCCATTACATCACAAAATTAACAGCCAATCCTGTTCCGATATGCAAATTCATGCAAATACAGGCCATTCAACCCTAGGTGTTCCTAATTTGCATGTTCATAAAAATAATAGTGAATAGTGCTACTTGTTACAAAGTGGGTGCATGACACCATGTACCTTGTCCTCATCAGGTGTGTGTGTGGGGTCCTGCTGATCCAGCGTGCTAAGAGTGGCCTGTAACTCAGCCTCGAAGTCCTGCAGCTCGGACGAGGGTGGAGGAGCAGACGTGTCCTTCACCACCTTCTCTTCCTCCTGCTGCACCTCCACTTTACCACGCTCCAGACCCACACAGCACTGCGCATAACATGAGAAAAAGAAAACACCGGACTGACACCGGAGCCGGGAAAAATGTCCCCATATCAACACGATTACACGTTTACGTCAAGCGTAAGCCCAAGTATAAGTCGTCACTATAAAAAAAAAATAAATAAAATAGACTAACTGCCCTAGTAGTTTCCTCATTGCTAGTCTAGCCCCGCCCACTCCGCTCAACACAAAACGTAACCTCACATCAACAATACCACTTAATCGCACTGCATGACACTCACTGAGATCACATCATTTGTGCAAAACCTCTTTCTACAATGTTATTAAAGTGTGTGTTACCTGAGCCGTATTGATGTGCTGCGCCACCTTGTGGAAGTTGCGGTTGAGGTCTTCCAGTTTGGGCTCCACCACGTCTCTGCACGCAGGTCCCCTGCCGGTCATCAAGATGACGGCCTGATCGCGGGCGCCGTCCACCCTCGCACTCATAGCCTCCAGTTCACTCAGCACGGCCTGCGGAGAGACACAGACAAAAGAGAGACGATCCATTTCAGACAGATCTACAGTAATAACACAAACATAAAAACAAATACTTCGACCGTCTCCGGAGAGTGTCTAGCGGGCGCGTGTCTCCGACCTTCACCACTCTCTCCCTCTCGGCAACGGGCAGTTTCTCAGTCTCGTCCAGACGGATCTCGGTCTGATAGAGCCATGTGCTGATGTGAGCCAGATTCTCATCAAATATCTCCACCTCTCTCTGATGATTCTGCAACACACACATATAATTAACGTAGCAACAAACAACCTAATCCCTATAAAAAAAATGTATTAATTAAAAATCTAAGAATTCTACCAAAATAAATGAAATCAAACTTGTAAAATGACCTCACAAGTCAGAAACAAAATGCTCACTTCTGATTGGCTGTTACATTCTAATACAATCCTCATATTTATGTCACAATATTAACGTTCCCATGAGAACAACACCCTCCGAGAAATGACAGCAACAGTCGAACGGTGATATCCGACGTGCTTCCCAATCTTACGCTCCGGTTAACCGCAAACTAGCGTTAATACGATATAATATAAAATCGATTTTGATCAATTAATCCATCACAATACGCATTTTAACGACATTTCAGGAATCGGCAGAATGTTTGTAAACATCGGCAGACTCCATTATCACTCACAGTAAACAACGTGCGTTGTATTTTCCTTCCTTTTTCATGTTTATTTGCGTAAACGTTATCATCAAAATCGAGGTTTTTAAATATCGTGAATAAATTGATCGTCAATAAAAATGAGTGCGTAGACGGATTCCGCGTAGGAAGATTCCTTGAGCTAGATTCTTATGTTCTGATGTCGGTACACCTCGTTGGGCGTCATCACGAGTTCGTGCCAGAAAAGATCGTGAGTTCGAATCCCGATGATGTGACAGCCGTCCGTCGCCAAGAGTCAAGAGGACAAAATCTCTCTCCTGTCAATCAAAGTGACACTAGCTAATCATAGGCATCTGTGAGCTCAGGTATGAGGAAGAGGGTTGATAGCGCTTTTCTCTGTGTGCGTTACGCTGCCCAGGAAGCAGGGAGGAAGCACGTGTCAGCCTTCACTGCTACTAGCTAGATGACCAAATTGGGGGAAGTTATCAATTATTTAAGAGATTAATCTTTAGATCACACACACACACACGCACACACACCAGCACAGCGCTGAGCCAGTCCTCTGTCAGCGTCCGCACTTGTTGCCATCCCTCATTTAATACGAAGAGCTGGTCCTCAAGCTGAGCCTCGCTGCCCTCCACTACGGCCTGCAGGGCGGCGCAGTTCTCCGTCACCTTACCCAGATCCACCTTCTTACAGTCGCTCTCCTTTAGCAGACCCTGCACAGCGCACACACACACACACACACACACACACACACAGGAGTCAAGCACAGCGATGGCCAGAAAGCAATCCTTACAGAATGAATCCCACACACACACACACTCACGTTGGCCCAGGCAATCTCGGCATCAATGTCGGCCGGCATGTCTCCCGTGTTGATCTTCTTCTCCAACTGTGTGTGTGTGGACGTGATCCAGTCCTGCAGGGCGGCGCTGTCCTTCTGCAGTCTCTGAGACAGAGACAGAGCTTTCTCCAGCTCTTGTTTCCCCTCTGTCACCTAACACACACACACACACACACACACACACACACACACACTTTTAATAGCAAGTTCAGTCAGAAGTATATTGTAGCTCTGTGTGCGTGTGTGTGTGTGTGTGTGTGTGTGTGTGTGTGTGTGTGTGTGTACCTGTGCTCCCAGGTCGTTGTACAGTAATTTGAGAGCAGTGAGTTGCTCGTCCATGCTCTTCGGATTCTCAGTCTGTTGTTTCTGGACAATCTGTCGGCCCGTTTTGATCACCGTCTCCACCTCCAGCTTTACCTCACTCAGCACCTTATACAACCTCTACACACACACACACACACACACACACACACACACACACACACACACACACACAGAGATCATGAGTCTGTCTAACTAAGTTAAGCTAATTTAATGCAGTGGCTTGTGTATGGAAATGGACTTGCTGTGATCTAACTTCTTGTGCGTGTGCGCTCACCATGCAGCCGGCGAGGTGTGTTTGAATCTGCTCCGGCTGTGTATCGGTGAGGTCGAGGATGTGAAGCTCTGCGCTGGCGTTCTCCAGGACTCTCTTACAGTCCAGCATGCGCTGCTCAAAGTTGGCTGGTTTCTGGAAGAGCTGGAATTTCGTGTTGATCTCCCGGAATTTCCTCTGCAGGGAAACGGCAAAACTTCGCCCGTTAAACACGGCTCGGCTGGACACATTTCACTTCCAGCCTAATTAAGCAGATCTCATGAGTGAGCGTTTTTACAATGTCAGCATCAAGTCAGTCAGAATGCTTTAAGAAAAACGGGAAAATTATGAACCCTGTAGACGGGTAATTAAATAACTCAAGTTATCTGGGAAGTATGTCAACGGTGGGAAATGAGAGTCATGACTTCTGCTTATAAGGTCATGTAGATAATATTAACATGCTAATGCTAAAAAACCGGACCTGCAGCTGATCCAGCATGGTGGCTCCACGTGAGGATTTTCCGTCGGAAGCAGGAGCAGGAACGTTCCCCACGTTCCTCCTGCGCAGGTCCTCCAGAGTGGCCTCATGTGCTGTGATATCAGCCTGGATCGCCTGTGCGCAAAGGTCAGAGGTCAGATCTGAGATGAAGTGCGCAGGGTCTGAGATAGGTGTGTGTGTGCGCGCGCGTGTGTGTGTGTATATATACTTGAGCTTCTTGTGGTATCTGAAAGGCGTCGATGCGGTCAGTGAGATAGGATGTGAGCGTCTGATCCAGCTGAGTGAGTGAGTCCTGAAGTGTGTTTAATGCTGCCTCGTTCTCCTTCAGCGTACCCAGCTGCTGCTCCAGCGCCGCCTGACGCTCCAGCACCTACACACACACACACACACACACACACACACACACACACACACACACACACACACACACACCCCCCATGAACAGTGCTTGATTTACAAAGCAAGAAGTTTTATGTCATTAAACATATTAGGAAGTGTTCAACAGAATGTCACATCTTTCACTCTCTCTCTCTCTCACACACACACACACACACACACACACACACCTGCTGGTTGAGTTCATCGTAGCGAGAGTTAAAGTTGTCCAATTTCTCTGTGATGAGGTCGTCCAGAATCCCACCGTCAATCAAAGTCTGGCTCAGCTCCCGGATCTGAGTCCTGTTATCACCTGGGTGACGAAGAACCGACTCCAGAGACTGGCAGAGAGAGAGATAGATAGATAGAGAGAGAGAGAGAGAGGACAAGATAAAGAGATAAATAAAAAGAGAGAGCAAGAGAGAGAAACATTTCACACAGACTTAAAAAATAATCCCAGGAATTTGACTGTAAACAATCTCTGAAAAGCACGGACGGGAAGCGGAATAAAGTGGATGGTGTTATGTTATAGATGTGAGACGGTGAGATCAGCCTACCTCCAGAGCCTGACTGACGGAGTCCGAGTTCTCCGGAAGCTTCTCTGTGGCCTGCAGACTCCCCTCTAAAGTGTTCAACCAACCAGACTCCAAATCCAGGTACTGCAGCAGCTCCATCCAACACGACCACACCTCCTACAGCATAGTGGACGCGTTATAATCCTGTTATTACACTACAGCATGACCACGCCTCCTACAGCACTCTACATGTTACTACACTCCACACCACAGCGTACAGGTTATTAAAATCTGTTTGCACTACATGCCTCATATTTGGGTGTGTGTGTGTGGGTGTGTGTGTGTGTGTTACCTCCAGCGTGTGGCATTTGCTCTTGAAGCGGTCACACAGTTTGTGGTAGTTCTGTAGCACCTCCGCCAAATCGCTGCTCAGATCCTGACCACCGGGGGGCGCTTTACTCGTCAACACATTAATGCTATCCTTCAGAATCTTCACTCGTACCTCCTTCTGTAGCACGTCCTCTTTTGCCCTCTTCCACACACACACACACACACACACACACTTTAGCACTAATACATTATGATATGCCACAATAACACTTTGCAATAAATAACAATGGCACTTTAAGAACAAACAATGTTTGTTTTTTGCACGTGTGTGTGTGTGTGTGTGTGTGTACCTTCATCTCCTGTAGAGCCTCCTCCAGCTCCTCAGGACTCTTGTACTCGAAATCTCTCATCAGGAACTCCTCATCCACCTGAGCCATCCACTCTCGCATCTCCGCCAAGTCCTTCTTCAAGTTCAACACTTTCTCCTGACTCTCAGTCACGCGCTCCTGCTGCTGCTGCAACTGCCCACACACACACACACACACACACATTCATTTACACAAACACAAATCATGTCACTTTCAGTCATACCTTCCACACCGCTTGAAATGACAGAAGTGTGATCCCGGCCCTTCACCTGTTTGCTCAGCACGTCCCAGCGTCTCTGTTTCTCGTCCAGCTCCTTCTGCCCCCATGTGGCCAGGCCCGGTACTGCACTCTGCTGCACAGCTGCTACATTCACGGCAATCTGTTTCAGAGACGACTCCACCGCCTCCATCTCCCCCACATACTCCTAACCAAAAGACAGAGAAGCACAAATCCAGCAGATTTACAGCAGGTGTCCGAGTAGAGTGAAATGCCTGGGAATTACACAGAGTTAAAGGAGTTGTATTTAATTTTTGAACCACAGGCCGATATGATCATTACAAATGAAAATCTCATTAGTTCGACCATTCCGTGGTGTTTTATTTAAGATTCGCCAATAAAACGTTGTTACGTCGAGATATTTGACTTGCTCTCTCGTCCCGATACGACCTGTCGTTCTGTTATCTTGTCATTTTAAGATGTATCTTTACCGCAACGAATACAAACAGGCAGTTCAAAAGTATAAATTCTGAACGGTCTGGCCTCTGACCTTGCACTGATTAAGCTCTTCCTGTAAATTATCCGCATGGTTCAAGGAGCCGGAGTCCTCCGACAGCAGCTCCTGCACGGCGTCCAGCCAGCGGCTCACCTCCTCGCACCGGACCTGCGCGCGAAACGTCGCCGAACAATAACCAAACCTCCAAAACTCAAAATGATAAGTCAGGGAAAAAAAAAAAAAAAAAACGCCATCACAAGTGTTTTAGCGCACTTCAATTACAGGTTAGTAATAAATAGCGATTAAGACAAGACAAGCACACAAGTAAGAAATGGTCCAACCTGTGAGTCCTTCATGCTACCCAGAATGCACTGCAGTATGCCGAGCTGGTCTGTAGCTGTTGTGGAAAGTTGAGTCCAGCGCTGGAGCTCGTGTGGGTCTGATGAGGCGTGCTGCTGCTCGATCTCTGCACACAGAGCCTGCAGAGCACGGAGAAACAGATCCATCAGCATTACTCATGCTCTGTTTATGTACACTACCCACAATGCAATGCACCCACTAATGCAACTCATTTCTACAATTAGAAAACAGACGGTGTGGCCAACAGCAGCCATGTCACTACAGTTAATTTCTTTAATACATAAAAACTCGCGATGGCCGGCATCCGCGAGCCAGCAAAATGGAGAAACGTTTTTCATATTTATATATATATGAACACACAAACACACACCTGAGCTTTGACCACAGCATTCTCGGTGGAAGGCAGGTCTATGACGTCGGCGGTGAGGGCCGAGAGTCGGGACTCGAGTTTGGCCCGAACGTCAGCGCTGTTATTAATCTGCTGCCGCCTGCTCAGAGCTGAGAGAAACAAAGCAGAAGAATATAGGAAAGAAAATTGCGAGAATGTGTCAGAAATCACGCGAGTCGAGTGGGGGGGTCTTTTTGTTTTTGTTTTGTCCGAGTGTGTGTGAACTTGTCAGGGTTTGTCTGAATGTGTGCGCGCTTGTGTACGCGTGTGGCCGACAGCCACACACACAGATAAAATACAGCAAGGAACGATATTTATTACACATGAAGTTTCATATAAATCATTTCGCTCGACCAGATTTCTTTGCTTTGTTGCGTAGATTTGTTTAGTTTAGTCACTCTATTGTAGATGTAATGTTTAACGCTGACTGATATTCCTGCATCGAGGACAAAAAGGGGCTTGGCACGTGCAAGTATGTGTATGTACTAGCTAGCTAACGCTCTGTTCGTCGAGTTTATCTACTCTCAGGGCGACGTGTAACTTTTTCCCGCTTTGCAGTCGGAGAGCTACGCACCGCTGCTGCATGGCTCCGCCCCCAGGATGGCAGAACGGAGACATTTTATTTAACCGTAGCTCCAGGGTCTTCGTCGTGTACGGTTTCGCACATTGTCTTTGTGGAGAGAAGCACGGATACGGGGACAATCAATAAGTGATAGCTCCTGTAAGTGATCATTCTTTCATAAATTAAAAAAAATAATAATAATAAAGAATTGTCGCCGATTATTTCACTATGCCATCGAATTTTCGTAAAATTGACATAATCTGCGTTTTTACAACGTTATTAAACTTGTGTACGTCGAGTAGTGTTAAAAAAAAAAAAAAAGACAGCGACAAGAGAACCTTTTTATATCTGTATTGAGAGAAAATGAACAGGAACGACGCGGATCTGGAAGTCCTGGCTGTGTGTTTCCCAAAACCACTTTAAGTTAAAAAAAGGACTTTCATTAGACATTTGACCCCTCTCTCCATTTCTCTCTCTATTTTCCCTTTGCTCTTTTTCCACACACTCTCGTTCTTTTCCCCCTCGTTTCTTTTCCGCTTGCTCGTTTCAATTACACGGCGCGTAAATCCTGGGTGCGGCGGTGAAAAGGTGGGAAACACAACAGCGCGAGACTGAAACAGAGGAGGGGGGAAACGGGTTATTTATAGCCGAGCTGCATTCTCGCAGTCGACGCAATTTCAATGGAGTCTGTGTGAACCGTCTGGAGTTGATTCTCGACTCACTTGTAAATCGCTTGGGCCGTCTCTAGCTCTGCCTGTTTTTTGGCTGTCCATTCCCTGTTTAGCAAAACAGCCTGGCCTACTGGACTGTGTTTGGAGGAAACCGGAAAACCCAGTGGAGATCTCAATAACCGCATATATAATAAAATTACTACTACGCTGATAATAAAGCGATGTATATTACTGGTAGAATTTGTACTGTGGCTACTTATCACGACTGGCTATGTTTACCGGCGTTAATCTCCTGCTCTCGTGCGGTGAGGTGCTGAAGAGTCGAGTCGTATCGGGATGACAGGGCGCTCACGCCGCTCTGGATGTCCGCAGGGACGCCGGGCTCCACAGCCAGAGACGCTGCCCAGACACGGAGCTCCTGGAGGCGAGCGCTGAGACCCAGGAGTCCTGCCAGCTGAGCCTGGAGCGCGCACACACACAAATGAAGAATACTTTACTGTAATCACGCTCATGACAGATTGATGCCAGATGACTCATTATTCTGTAATGACTGAAGAAAAAGCTTCTCTGAACACCATCCAAATGTTTGCGTTCCCCATTACAGCTAATGCCAGGGTTCTAACGGGGCACTGAGTCACTGGCATGGCAACGGCGCTTCAGGATAAGTACACAGCACACACGCATGTACACAGCAATTAGTACTGATTACACCAGGAGTCTAATACGACTCATTTTCCCTTCATCGTGGCTTATATCAATAATCATTACAAAAAGAAGTCAGTCCAGGGCCTCGGGTCACTCGGCTCCGCCCACCTGGCAGTCGTCTCGGAGCGCGTGCAGAGCGGAAAGCTCAGCGTCTGTGACGAGTCCCGCTGTACGGTCGCGCCGGGCCTCGGCGTCCGCCAGGGCTCCGTCTAGAACCTTCAGCTCAGAGGACAAGGACGATACCCGCTCCAGAACCCGAGCGCCGTCCTGCACGTCACGAAGGAGCTGCTGACAGGAACCAAACTCCGACTGCACAGAGACGAGCGCAGAGCGAACCGGGGACGAGGGCAAACCTTCTGCAGACAGAGAGAGAAAAAGAGGTTTAATATATATTTATCAATAAAAGATTAATAATTGAAAAGGTAGACAAAAGAAAGAACGAATAATAAAAAAAAAAAAAAGGCACCAAAGGGAGAAAACACAGTATAATCGATAAAACTAAAAAAAAGAATAGAAAAAAGATAGAAGAAAGACTTTTCCACCATCACTCTACTTCCTTTTGCCCATTTAAGATCAGAAATGAAGCAGAAAGCTGCAGGAGGAAACTTTAAAACTACCCAGAATTCTTTACCTTTCTCTAACTGCTCCTTCAGCTTCTCGCCTCTCTCCATCACATCTTTCCCTTGCTGCTCTTTCTCTTTAAGCTCCACCTCCAGGCCCTAAAATTACAGACAAGACACATGTGTGTACACAGACAGTTGTCTGTAAAACAAGCCGATCGCCAGCGGCGCTCTCTTAGGTTCATTACCTGGAGTTTTGTCTTGAGGTCGTGAGGATCTCTAGAGGACAGCGACTTTGCCGAGGTTTTCCATCTCACCAACGAGGATAAAAGGTCAGGAATGTCATTGTCCACTCTACACACACACGCACACACACACACACACACATATATATATTAAAAGAACAGGTCAGCATACAGTTCGACAAACAAAGCTACCTGACGCAAAGACAGACAGAGAAAGTAAGAAAGACAGACAGACAGATTTACAGACGGAGAGAGAAAGTAAGAAAGAGACAGACAGACACAGAGAGTCAAAGAAAGTAAGATATAAAGACAGAGAGACAGACAGACTTACAGACAGTGAGAAACTAAGAACAGCAGAGACAGACATACAGACAGGCAAAAACTTTGGAGAAGGAAACTACCAACATCACCACTGAACAGTGAGGCTGAGTGCCGGTGTGTGTGTGTGTGTGTGTGTGTGTGTGTGTGTGCGCGCTCGTACAGCTTCCTGAGCTCAGTGTCCGTATCCAGGTGGCGTCTCTTCGGTGGTGCAGGAGGCAGGAGCTCTTGATCGGTGGCTGTGCGCTGAGTCCGCTCCACTATCGTTGTGACCGTCTCTATGACGACCCTCTCCTGCACCTGCGGCGTCCCTGCAGCACTGACTGCCACGGTTACCTAGGAGACGAGACAAAGGTGTATATGACCGTGTTAAGCAAGGACGCTACAGACAAGAATGATCAGAAAACATCCTGAAACATTCTCACAACAGCACAACTACAAGTGTGTGTGTGTGTTTGTGTGTGTGTGTGTGTAAGAAGGATGGGGAGGTCTGAGCACCACCTTATTCCGGGGAGAGGCTGTTTCCATGGTGATTCCTCTAAATTTGGGACAGCAACAGAATGCTCAGGTGTTGGTACTGGGTTCAGGTGTGCCGTGTGTGTGTGTGTGTGTGTGTGTGTGTTCATGTTTTTCAATACGTTTTTCAATATTTTTTCATATCTACATTCATGTAAAATATACCCTGAGGTAACATACACGGGTTGGCGCGAAAGTATTGGCGCCCCGCTTTTTTATATGAGGCTCGTCTTACATGCCTGTTTTATGCCTAATGCATTAAAGTCAAGTCAGTACCTGTTAATTAATCAGTAGAATAAAGGAAAAATATATTTCCAAACAGAATATTTTTTTGGAATCTGCTAAGAATTTGATATATATATCCCATATCTGATATTACTGATACAAACGAACGTCGACGAATTTTAAAAGGTTCTCCAAGAAGCCTGGAACAACGTAGGTTAAAAATGTGAAGAGAAACTATTTTACTGTGCTCTTTATACAAAATTAAAATGATTACATTTAACCTTTCATTTTGGAGATATTGCACTGATGAGCATTTCGGACAGAACGGACTGGGGAAAAACGGGCTCCGAGTTGCTGAAAACGAAAGTGTAAGTAGCGTCTTTTTGTGACGAACAGGAAGGAAGCTGGAACAGGAAGCTGTTGAAGAAAAACTGTTTGACCCCGATCTGCTGGTTACAACAATAACTCCGTATAAATCCTACAAACACTCAGCCACTCGTTCCTGAGACATACGCGACTCCCGGCTGCAGATTGGCCGCGAGCGTGCGGTGTGTGTTACCTGATTGGAGCAGTCCTCCAGTCTCTGCACCAGGTTGTCCCAGCGCTGCGTCAGCTCCTCCGTGTCCGTCTCGATGCTCTGACTCGCTACGGGGCTTTTCAGCACCTGCGCCACATCCTGCCCTGCCTCGGACAGCGCTCCCAGCACCCGCCTCTTCTGCGCCATGTCCTCCTTCAGGCTCTGTTGGAAGGTGTCAAAATTTCACCCTGTCAGTTCGGTAACATTCGCACCAGTGTCACTCCTGATTAACATGGTCACCTGGCTAGGGTGCTCACCGCTAATCTACGAACGTTAGTGTTTATCTCGCTCGGGTCTTTGAAATCGCTGGTCTGCACTTCACTCAGAGCCTTTTCTTTCTCCGCCAGCCAGGCCCTGAACAGGTTCTGAGAACATCGTAACAATACACATAAGTAAACGGCTTTGGCAATAAAACTGGTAAAAATGTTCAAAACTGCGGTTAAATGTTTTCAACCTGATCGTCCAAGAGCTGCTGCCTCACAAGCAGGATCTCCTCCAGTTTATTCCAGCGCTCCTCGGTCCAGCGACACACCGCCGCCCAGCGCTCGCCCAGAGACTGCACCGGGAAACACGCAGTGAAGCAATACAGCGTAAACAAAGACGATGGAAAAAGTAAGCTGCGCGGCGTAAGATTAGCGTGATGGAAATCTCTCCGTGACTACCAGCAAACGCTCGTCTCAACCTGACACAAACTAACACATAATTGTTGATTGGTGGTGGTGCTGTTCGAGAAAAATGCTTTATTCCTCTTATACCACAACAATGACCAGTGAAAACATTCTTTATTATGTGCATTTTCTTGCCATTTATAGCTACATTTAATATTGCTGAGGTGAACCTTACCTGAAGTTGGTCCTCCAGAGCGGCGGTGGCGCTCTCGCCGCTGTTCTCGTCCACCACCACCACCATGTGAGTCAGAGAGTTCACTTTGACCTGCTCGGCCTCCAGGTCGCCCTGCAGAGCCTGACCCCAAACATAAACAGTCAAAAATATTAAACCGTAAAATGCTATTAATGGTTCCTCGACATTTATGGCACTAATGTCTGGTGCATGTGGAGCAATGACGTGGTAAAGGTTTACTGCTACGCTGAGTTCGGACTAAGAATGCGCCAGCAATCCTGGTAAACTGTTAATAATGTCGCGAGAGCTCGCTTACTCGGTGCTGCTCGATCTGAGCCAGGTATTCCTGCATGTCTCCCGCCATCGGCTCGGTCTCCATTTTACGGATCCGCCTCTCTGTCTCCTTCAGCCAATCGGAGAGCTGCTGGAGCTGCTGATGCTGGAGGTCCATGAGAACTTCATGAAGTCTGAAACAATAATCAAAGCAGTTTCATGTAATCGGTTTTAAACAGCACTTGAGCGAGTCAATGAGTCAATGATTCAGATTCACCGAGTCATTTGATTCACTCACCCAGTATTGGCACACTTGGGTTTGGGATACGAGATTTGGTTTCATTTTGGTTTCACCTGGTCTCCGGACCCAAGCTTGGTTTCCAAAAAGTATTTAACATTAAAAAAAAAAAAAAACTTGTATGTTCACTGTGCATGTTTGGTTTAGGCCACACCCACTTCCAAGATATAGATACAGATTTCTCTCTGTGTGAAAGTGTGTGTGTGTGTGTGTGTGTGTGTATACCTGGCCTGGCGGTCCATGCTGTTCACACGTAGGGTCTCCCAGCGCGAGTTCAGCAGAGTCATCTGCTCGCGGATCTCCTCCTCTTCCTCCTCGGTCAGGTTGCCCTGCGCAATCAGCTGGTTTCCCACCTGCAGCACGTTACCCACGCTGCTCTGGTGTGCCGTCAACTCCATCATGAATGCCTTAAAAAAAAAAAAAAAAAAAAAAGCAGAAAAAAAAAAAAAACCATTTGGTATGACAATGTGTACATGTCAACACTATGAAGATAAAAATGGTTGGAAAACACATTTATATATTGATTTATTTTATACCGCAGCGCTGTCGAATTCCTGATTCCGATTGGTCAGAAGGGATTTGCATTAATAAACTTCATTCACGTGGAGACGTATATAGAGCGGATGCTCCACTTCATGTAAGGCTTACGGATTTAAAAACAATTATTTAACATTGAAAAGTCTCCAGCGTCAGCGCTTTATAGCAGTTTCTCAGTAACATGACAAGCTGCGCTTTTTTTTTTAACGCGACATTTAATGTAACTTTAAATGATAAAAATTTTAAAAAATAAAAAAATTTTCCATTCAATAACAAATGGGTTGGCAAACTGTTACTTTATATAAAACATTTCAAGACTTGCTTATTCATTTCTCTTCAACATCCTGTTTTATTCCTTACATATTATAAGTTACTCCTAAAATAAATATTTTACTGCTTAACATAATTATAGGACTATTTAGGCAGGGTAACCGACCTACTCTATTCATTTAACTCAAATTCTTCAGTAAGTGGATGTCCCGGTATTATTTAACGTTCCGACATGTAATTCAGAGAGCTGTTAAAGTGTCACACATGGTAGTCATTAAAACAGTGCCATGTTGACTACACCCTGCCTAGAACTGTAATTTATGTCCAAATTCCTACGTTTCTCCATAAAACTACAGATTTGCCCCATCTATACATTCTGTACGACAGAATTGATCGAATTTCCCACATGCAGACCCTCGGTGTGCGTTTTCACTCAGACATCTTTAGACGATCTGTAGAGGAGTCTGATATCAAATAATAAAGGAACTAAGTGAAAGTCGTGACCGTAAGCTCTTTCCTAGCCTGGTGTAAAACCTCCACCCAAGTCCCTCTATTCAATCTCTGCTAAAAGCCTGAGCTTAAAGATATCATCAGCGCCGGACAGAAAAGCAGCTCGGTGATCGCTATCGCGGAACGCGGTGTATGGACACAATGCTGCTTTTAGATCTGTGATATCGAGGCACTGAAATCCAGTCCTGAGTCCTGATGGGATCTGATGTTGCGCGAGACTGAAGGAAGCGTCCACAGAAAGCTCGGCAGCCGGAAATGGACACAAATGAGAGTTATGGGGAGAACGTATGAAAATGCCTGTGCTACAAACACAACGACTTGTAGCTTGGAATTTCCAGACCTGTGACTAAAAAAAAATAAAATAAAAAAAAAGGCCGCCTCTTTTTGGAATTCCTACCCTAAGTCGGGAAAATCTCATCAACCCCGAGTTCAGGAAGTGACATCGAATCAACATGGCCGCTCGCAGTAGCTCATATGACTCATTACAGTTCGCTAGCTATAGTGCTGCTGACAAAACAGGGTTTACCTCCACCTTGTAGAAAATGGAATAATTACATAAACACAATAATTACAAGCTCCGATTTCCCACTTTGCAATGGAACTGTGACCAAAAATATTTTTCTAATGAATAAAAACTGAACGTCAATTATTCCAGTCGTGAGCCAAGATGTGGGCTAGCTCAGGGTTGCCAGATCAGCTAGGATCCCCTACAATCAGGCCATTTTTTTAATCATCTTGTACCTAAAAACACGGCTCTTTAACCCGTTCACGTTTAGAGGTGTATCTGTAACGAATTAAGGACAATAAAATCTACAGCGTGTTACGAAAAAGACCAGTAATTTTACATCGGCACCTGTGACACTGATTATGAAAAATGAACCTTGAAGCAAACGAGAAAAAAATAAAACGCGTCAGGTTGTTGTTTCCTCAGCAGATGTTTTTCTGCGACTTCTCCTTGTAGTGCATCGCTTTGAAACTTTCAGTCTCTGCTAATTGGCGGATTTCGACACACACTGCTAAATTTTAAATGACCCACTGTGTTGCCTTCCAAGAAAACAGAGCCAGCTTCTTTATCTGGAGTGATTGAGTGCTTAAGTGCTCATGTTCAGGGCCTGTAGGTCCACTCTGGGTCACTTCACCCCAGAACAGCCATGGCAACCTCAGAACAAAACACAGCGAGGGCAGATCGCTGGGAGTCAGCCGTACGTGACAGATAACACACACAGAGAGAGAGAGAGAGAGAGAGAGAGAGAGAGAGAGAGAGAGAGAGAGAGAGAGAGAGAGAGAGAGCGAGAGA
>JAQQZR010000015.1:19448975-19459484 GCA_030068235.1 Notoglanidium macrostoma | reverse complement strand
ACACACACACACACACACACACACACACACACACACACACACACACACACACACACACACACACACACACACGATGTTGTATCACACACCCTTCAAAAATAGCATTCACATACAGTATCACTGCACATAAATATACAGACAGCAGAGACTACAGAGTTCTACAGAGGGTCCATGTATTCTCTCTCTCGCACACACACACACACACACACACACACACACACACACTATAATTACATTCTGACAAATGGAGACACACCACAAACACTCCCTAAAATCTTTGGCTCATAAATGTAGCCTGCACAGAAAGACAGGTTTAAACACACACACAAACACACACACACTTCTATGGGTATGAGACAAATGTCCCGACAATGTCACTGCTGTCCTGTTTTCCTATCATTATGGAGATACTTAGTTCTCACAAAATACAACACACACACACACACACACCAGGGTGGTTCCTGTGAGGCTCTCAAGAAGGTCCAGAAGCTTCCTCCCATCTTTAAGGTCAGAGAACATGTCCTTAATGACTGCCTTCCCCGTCTAGAACACACAACATACAAACTGTTAAAAACACACAAACTTCATTCCCCCACCCCAAACACACACACACACACACACACACACACACACACACACACACACACACACACACCTAAACACATACAAATGTCACAATACCAAAAATAATTCATACAGCACCCTGGAATGACACTACACTAGAAAAAAAAATCCCAAAAGCAGCAAACACAAATGGTTACATAACTTCAGCAGCAGATTCATTAGTTGATCAGCGTCTGACTCCATGAATCTCTAGGTGATGACCAAAACTTGCTCCTCTCACCTTCAAAAGATTAGTGTTCGACTCCGCGAGTCTCCTCGGTCCCGTTTGACTCCGCGAGTCTCCTCGGTCCCGTTTGACTCCGCGAGTCTCCGCAGTCCCGTTTGACTTACTGAGTCTTCTTAATCCTGACAAAGATTTGCTCCTCTCACCATCAACAAATCAGTGTTTGACTCAATGAATCTTTTGGTCATGATTGAGATCCTCTCCTATCTCCTTCAACAGGTCAGAGTTTGATTCAGTGAATCTTTTGGTCTCCACCAAGATGTGTTCCTCTCTCATTCAAGCAGATCAACATTAGACTCAGCAAATCTTTCATTCATGACCAAGCTTCACTCCTTGCTAGTTTAGCAGATCAAAGTATTATTCTCTTATTCATCAGGTCAGAGTTTGACTCATTGAATCTTTTGGTCGTAACTGAGATTCACTCCTCTATCATTTAGCAGGTCAGTATTTGACTCAGTGAATCTTTTCATTATGACCAAATTTCACTGACCTCAGTACTTCTAAATTATACCAGCAATTTCCCAGAGGGACGCACATCATAAAAAGTTCAGCTTGTTGAAATATTAGGGAACAAGAGGAAGTGCACTGCAGGGCAAATGAGACATGTTTAGCTGCTGGTCACCATCACCCTTGTCCTTCTATAAATATCCAACAGAACAAGGCCAAAACTTTCACATGGGAATGATGAGCAGATGGGTTATTAGTCTTCAAGGGACAGGAACAACCATGCAAACACGCAGAAACAAAAACACATCCCAGATACAAACATCATATTCCTTTAATTGACTTGCGTTTTCCTTCCCGCATCTGCGTTTTAAAGCTTGTCACACCTTAAACTAAAAAAAAAAAAAAAAAAAAAAAGACATGAAAGACTCAATAATTTATTACTTGTTATACCAAAGCTGTTGATTCGGATCGGTTCCGCTGATTATTTTCCAATAAACGCAAATGGCAATGCAAGACAAACAAAATATTGCTTTATTTATCATGCTTATACAGCAGGTTAATGAACAAACAGACAAACATAAGAGAGTTTCACATGAGAGCAATGAACAATGGGGGGGTCATGTGTCATGGGACTTCCTTCTTTTTCCGGATCTCGGTCGTCCAAACAATTAACCGATACCATTCATGCGTCTCCAAACACCTGACACATAGGCTTGAGATCGTCATGCAAATTATTGCTGCCTTAGCAAATGTCCAGAAGGTAAAACCCAAAAAAAACTTAATTTTTCTGACTCCAAGATGCCTCATGAAAGATATTTAACAGAATGGCTATTTAACATACATTTAACGTCATAATTTTGAAGCACCAAACTATACTGCATTATAGTATCTAAATTACAGAAAAACAAAACTAATCAATCTACCAGCACATGGCAGCAAGGCTTAATATGGTCATGTTCACAAAACAGCATGCACACTTTATCCTTCATGCTCATAACATCTTCCCTCACAGAATATCAGTTTGGGCCAAGAGTATGTCGAAGACTAACTGTCAGACCCATATGGGATTGTTCAAGATTCCATTCCAGAGTTGGTCCCATCTTTGCCGTTATAATGCGCTCCAATCTTCTGGGGAAGTTTCCAGTAGATTGTTGAGCGTGGCTGTGGAGATTTGTGTTCATTCAGCTACAAGAGCATTAGGCAATGATGTTGGGATGTTGAGGAGGCTTCAGTTCCAGTTCATCCCAAAGGTGTTCAGTGGGGTTGAGATCAGGGCTCTGTGCAGGACACTCGAGTTCTTCCACTCCAACTTTCTCAAATCATGGAGCTGGCTTTGTGCCCAGGGGCATCGTCATGCTAGGCCGGGTTTGGGCCTCTTCGTCCCAGTGATGAGAAACTGCCATACTACAGCATACAAAGACATTCAAGCCAATTCTTTGCTTAAAAATTTGTGGCAAGATTTTGAGGGAAGAGTTTGATGGTCAGGTATCTTCAAACCGTTGGCCCATTATCAGAGCTGAGCACAGTTTTCTGGACCATAACAGTTTGAAATCCAGTACAGTTTGGTGGCCTTGAGGAGTCAAAAAAAAAAAAAAAAAAAAAAAAAAAAATGCTCGCTTTTACACCTTTGTGAGTCAGTACACCACTTGCCTTAAAATATGGATCTGACATTTGATAGTTGAATATTTTTGTACTCAAAAGCTCCATAGGACAAAACACTGCATGAAAGTCCTATGAAAGGCAAAGGAAGGATGACGGACCTCCATCTGTGGTTCTACTGTAAATACAAGAGGAGACGCTTGAAAAGATTTGGGAGCTGAAGAGAAGTGGAACGTCTCCCAACAGCCAAAAATACCACAGAATCTTTCCAGCGGATCAAATAAGTTTTCCCCAGCAGATCAAAGAAAATGACCAGGAATCTTTGCCAGGTTCTGGAATAGAAATTCTCCGATTTTCCAAACAGAGCCAGAACTGTCTCGGGAAGAAAATATAACAGAGCGGTTTTAGGAGGGTTTTTTTTTTTTTTTTTTAGGAGGTTTTGCTGTTTGTGTCGTGGTTACCTTGGAGAACTGTGCATTAATCCACTTCGTGAACGTCTTTTTCTGGACTGCATCGTGCTCATCTGAGAGACAGAGAAAGAGAGAGAGAGCAAGAGAAAGAGACAGGGAGACATTTCTTTGGTTTTCAGTCATAAACTCCTACAATTGAGAGCTTTACATAAATTAAAGTTCCCAAAATGTGGAAACGACTTTTTCCTTTTTTTTTTTCCCCCAAAACCATTTTCTTCAACGTACCATTACATTTCTTACGGCACTGACACACATTTTCCAGAATGGCTATGCAGGCATGAATGCACACACACACTGTGGAAACCCTCTGACTGTTACACAGCAACAAAGTTTCTTGGTAACATGACAAACTTCATTTTAGAACCTGAAGGCCTCACAGAGAGTGCAGACCTCCGTCAGGGCAACAATCAACTCTTCTACGATATGCAAATCTGCAACTGCAACCGATTTATAAGTCTGGATATACTTCCAATGGAGTCATCATATTTCTACATTGGCTATGTTTTGACTATTGAACTTTACTGTCATCTACTGGATTTTAACATGTATGGCATTGTAGAGTGCAGACTTCTGCCAAGGCCAAATGCCGCATCTTACAATGTTAGTGAAGTGAAACTAAATTTCGTGAAACCACCTAGTGACTTGAAAATTTAAGGGGCTCTTCATTGGCCCATGCTGCACCCTTCCACCAAGTTTCATGGAAATCAGGTTTGAAAGTTTTGCGCAATCCTGCTTAAAAGCATTGACTGTGTACGTCATGTTGGAAAATGGAAAGTCACAAACACCAGCTCAAATTAGACCAAATGTAGGGGATTTTTCCAAATCTGGCAACTGAGTGGCAAGATTTGAATTAAATTTTGTACTTAATCTTAAAAACCTGATTAAAATTTTGTAGCCAAAAATTCATAGTGTGTCAATTTTGTCCAAAAAAAATATAGTTCTTTTTTCTGCATGTGTTCATGCAGAACTGCTGAAGGGCAAAGACTGCGGAATTTGTCTAGGAGAAAAAGCAGTGAAACACACACACACACACACACACACACGGAATATAAAATATGAGTGCAGGAAGTGTTTGAACATCAGCTATGAAGTTGACTTTTGATCATGACACTCATAATATGCACCAAAGACATACACAGACACACACACACACATTTCCAAGTCACACCACCAAACACACATTATGCCCTTTTATCTCAAGGCCCAGAATTCCTGAGCTCATCTGTTTAAATAAAGTGCATTGTGCTCGGAGAGAGAAACTGTGCGTGTGTGTGCGCACGCGCGTGTGCATGTAAAGCACGAGTGTGTATGAGAGATGTTCTCCTGTCATGCCATCTTCTCTGAACCACTACAGCCATGTTTGTGGTGTGATATATAACACACACGTGCAGACAGACAGATATCATAATCGCATGTCAGATGTTAAGAGTGTTTTAAATCTTCACTGCACGCGTGACTGGAGATGTGGGCTGTACTTTGACTAACGGGACATTCCATGAAACATAAATACTCCCAGAATGCAGCGCGTACTCCTCCCTCTCCGAGCTCCGAAGCTTGCCTGAACGCGTCCCAGTGCGTAACGAAGAGCATCCAGATTTATAGGTGAGATTTGAAGAATTTCAGAGGAAAGCACACACTGCAGCTCCGCCACATACGACCTTAACCGCAGGCAAGTCTCATATCACATTCATAATTACGGCGTTAATGTTCATCACAAAGGGAAATGTGAACAAACGTAGCTCAAATGTAGCATTTCAGACCTGTGAAGAAACTGCAATTAATTAAGAGCTACACAGCAAAAAGTAGCTTAGCTACATAAAGGACAGAGTTCACCTCCCTGTACTAATTACTCGTCAGATGATGTTGATTAACTTTCTATAACGGCAGCTCTGAAGGTAGTTCTGGCTCCGATGCGAATCACAAATTTTTATTAACGCGCTCGTTCTGATACGTAATCGTTTCTATAGCGACGGCTTGTTCACAGCGACTCGCATAGCGGACGCTTCACTTAAAAACATGCGTGAACGTTGCCGTTTTCTGTGAGTAACTGTTAACTGTTAACTTGGTGTCAGAACTTACGAACATCCTGAGGTAACTTTAAGTTTTTCGGCGCGAGAAAGTCTTCCGGACGGACGAGTTCGCGCTTTGTGGTCTCTCAGTAACGTGACAGGCTTGTTTCGTGAGAGAAAAAAAAGAAAGGCTGGTGAGGAAACATCTGCTTAAAGCCACTATAACCTGAGAGCTAAAAGGAACTACCTAGTATTATGGACGTTCCACAACATTAAATGTAGCTTTAAACTTTTAAGTACGACATATCATTCTTAATTAACTGGCAAACTGCTGTATAAAAAGAAACGATATACGTCTAGATGTGCTGTTTTAAGAAAATAATCAACTTATTGTACATAACAGCTTATCTAAAAGTCTGTTTAGCTGCTACATCGCGTCGAGCCACGTGTCTTTTTCGCAGTCATCAAATAAAAAGCAGCTAAAGATATTCATGAATTAAAAACATAATGTACAAGAGTTTGTCAGGATTACACACTCGAAAGAACAGTTACTTAATTTAAAAAGACATCACGAGGAAATGCAGCTAGTTACACTAGCTAGCTAATGTGCTTGCTAGCAATGCTACACTCGCATGTAGCCAGGCTAAATTCTGAGGCACTTTTAAAGCATTCATTTATGATTGTTTTTCCCCCCAATATTAACATATCAGAAGTTGATCCTGTGAGAATCTCACTACAGACTCTGGCATCACTTTCATTAAAGCAAATGAAATTAAAGAAATAAAGTCTGGAGGAATGTCTCTTTATGCTAACCTGTGGCATTCCTTCACCATGATACTAAAACGGCTTTAGAGAACTCATTCACAATTTATCCAGCTCCATTTATGATACAAAAGTGGAACTGTTAGCAAACTGTATATTAATCTATAAAACATTAGCACAGCTAGGGTAAGTCTGCAAGCTAATATGATGAGCAAACTAGTGCTTTTCTTTACATGCCATTTTTAAAAGCACAGTGTTTGATTTGAAAGTCTGAGTGATGAGTTGCAAAAATGTAGAGGGGGAAAAAAAAAAAACCCCGTTTATGTACAAACCTAGCGAACTGTAAAGAGTGTTCGGTCAGGGAACGCAATTTGAGACAATGGTAAGCTTTGTAAAGTCTGAACCACAAACTAAGCACGTTCAGCTGTTAATAATTCACACCTGTTGAAATACCACTCCCTCTCTCATCCTCACACACACACACACACACACGCGCGCGCGCGGTCTCATTCAGGCGAGAACACCACACACCACTGATTGATCCCTGACTAACGTTTCACACAGGTTACACTACAGTGCGCTTGGCATGCGTTCATATTGCGCTAATCACTCAGCCTTTTAGTGCTGTGTATAAGATCTTCATTAATAACACATAATCCTAACATCAACAAGCACAACCTCTTAATTCAGATGACCTTGTTTTTAATTAAAATCATGAAAATGAAACGTCCTGTGAGCTTTTCGTCTCGTCAGATATTCTTCAAAAACATTCTGTAGCGGTATCTGAGGGACGAACAAAACACCTTTTTTTTTTACCTTTATTTAAAGGAACAATGTGTACTGAGGAAATTAATCAGACATTAAAGGACAGTTTTGTATTTTGAGTGTACATTTACATATCCATCCATCCATTATCTATAGCGCTTTATCCGTCTGGGTGGCGGGGAAGCTGGAGCCAATCCCAGCATCTTGGGGCGAGAGGCGGGGTACACCCTGGGCAGGTCGGAACACCCAGGACCTTCTTATTGTGAGGTGACGGTGCTAACCAGTGCACCACCATGCCGCCGCTTTTACATATTTAGAACTACAAAATTGTGTTTTTCAACATAGCACCCATTTGTTTTCACAATGTAAAAAAAAAAAAGAAAAAAAACAAAAAAAACAAAAAAAAAAAAAACCACACCACATGAATAAATTCCTTCAGAGTTGTTTACTTGGCTAACGGTTCAAACTCCGTGACCTCTTTCTAGAAGAAGAAGAAAAAAAAAATCCTTCAAGCATCTATTTTGACATCGAATCCTCCGTATTAAGCAAAATCAGTTCTCCAAAGCAATTCGCACATGCACTCACATGCACTTCATGCACATTTTTGTCTTCTTACCGTCAATAGAGAAAAAAAAAAAAAAAAAGGGGGCTGGTGAAGGAACGACGGTTTACGGTTGCCGTGACACGAGCGGGATCACAATAGGAACTAACTTGTTTCAAGGACGTTCCACACGTTATACATGACTGTGAGCGGATAAATAGTATCACTATTGTAAAAAAAGAAAGAAAAAAAACAACCATTGTAATTGTTTGGAAATTGTGGTGGTAAAAGAGGAATCGAACACTTCTGGACGTGCCGTTATAGGCAAAGGATCAACCTCAGGGTGGTAACAGAAAGCACGCTTCAGATCAACCCCGGTTGTCGATTAGTTTCCGATAACAGCACCACACGTTGAGGTTCAAGTCTGTACAGTTAATGTTTAAGGTTTCACTCTATTAAAAGGTGCCATACTGAGAACAGAGAATCTCATCAAATCAAACGCACTTTGGATTGTTTTGGTCCCGCTTACACACTCTCGCTCGCACACACTCAAACTGGCCTACAGAGGAGCCCTACCTCGGAGCGCGAGTCCACGTTCAGCCATGGCGCCCGCTCACGAATGAAGGAAGGAGCACAGAAAGAGGAAAGAGCGCTCATTCAGTCCTCTTCTGCAGAGACGGAACTCAGGAATGCGGGAAGGGAGGATAGCGCGATGCGATGTGCTCCACTGATAGAGGACACGCAGCTCTCTGTGCAGCCGCATCCCAGCATGCACAGGGGCCCCAGGCATGACCAGATGGAAGGGTGTGATAAACCTGAACTATGAAGGTGCGATGTCGCTGAAAGCAGGCGGTCGCGATTCTGAAAACTGATTTACTTCAAGCGTGAGCTCGATTGCATGCTGGATGATGGTTAGACATCCATACCTACCTAAATTCCTCCAGATCAAAATGTTCCATGATACCAGCTACGACACATGACCGCAGCGTTAACGGACATGACCCGAACCGATTTTGCCGGAGAGAGGCCAATCTTCTGTCGTGTAAACATTCACACCAGCTAACTAAGAGGTTTATTCAAACTACGTACAACGCTGTAAAGCGACAAACCCAAGGTTCCTTGAGCAACCTATGGTCCGACATGTCTACAGTTTAGTTCCTACTTACAATTATCCTGTAATATACGATCTCTCATTAGCTGCGTACAGACACATTACGACAAAAAACCAAGTTTGAAAGAAAGTAGTAAAGATCACCGGTGCGTCTGGTGAATATGCAGCTAGTGTGTAGCTAAAATTAACTCACTATGCCAATCTGCCAATTAAAGACTAGCCGGTAAATCAAACAATGACTTTTCACACTGATCGGTGCGTTATTTTATCTAACTAGTTAGCCTTAGAAGCGATATATACGTAGTGACGATTGTTTATCTGAAAGCAGGACAGCGCACACGCACAAGAGACAGACGGCAGACGATGAAAGCAACCTGTCGCCTTCTCGTTTTTATGGAAATACTTCTATCTGAACAACAGATCAGTTCGAAAGTTTTCCAACGCACAATTTGTACTCCGGCAAACTGCGATCAAATGCAAGAACGTGCAGGAAGAAATTGAGCTCTAAATAATAAAGGATGCAAAAAGAATTCAATTGAAGGAGTATGTGTGTGTGAGAGAGCGCGAGAGACAGCAGTTACAGGAAGTGTAGAAAAGGCAGACGGACGTACCTAACGGAGGAAAATCAAATTTCTTGCGTTTCTTAAACAGGCTGCGTTTTCTCCACGGCAGCCACTTGCTCATATTCACACCAACGTCATGAAGGGACGGGGAGAAAATCCAAAGACGGACCGGGGAGCTTGCGGAATAAAGACGCAAGAACAGGAAGCAAGGTGTTGGGGCAGGAAACTAAGCTATGAGCAAAGCATGCTGGGAGTAAACCAACACAAAAGGATGGGGGGGGTGTTACGGAAATTCATAAACAGCTGAGAGACGCGTCAATGATCATTCTGATTATACAGCTTCGCTTATGGGTAATAAGCGTAATCACACGCACACACGCGCTCACACTATGACCACATCCATCGCACACCACTTCCTCTTTTATTTTCACTAATATTTACGCAAACCTAAAAAGAAGCGATTGCGAAAAGACACCAAGTTGTCTTTTCTTCCCTTTTCCTCCCTCCCTGCCTCCCTCCCTCTCTCTCACACACACACACACACACACACACACACACACACACACACACACACACACACAGCTTGTCAGGACACTCCAAGCACCTTAACAAATGTGTGTGAATGATGAGAGAACGTGTGTATGTGTGTGTGTGTGTGTGTGTGTGTGTGTGTGTGTGAGAAACGGAGAGAGGAAGCTACAAGTGGTGGAAAGTTGTTTATCTTTCATTTTCACCTTCACACTGAGACACTGAGGGTCACTTTCTCTCCATCTCTTACTTCCTGTTTAAGCTACAGCAGTGTGCTTGTGTGTGTGTGTGTGTGTGTGTGTGTGTGTGTGTGTGTGTGTGTAGGGGGTGTGCGCTAGGGACTTCCGTTGTTCCACTCTTCAGAACAGCCGAGTTAATCCACTCTGTAATCTAGATGGCTGATGACGTGGGTCTGCACACAGTAAAGAGAAGGATCCTGGCTGCTGAACTGTTCCGCGTTCAACTCATTTGAAAATAACGAGCCGTCTTTAAAAGTAAATGTAAAAAAAAAGAAAATTCTGGAAAATTACAAACCTAACAAAGCATGCGTCACATTTTCACACATTTCATACCGAAGTGGCTGCCAGTCAGATCTTACAGACGGCATGAAACAAAAAAAGGTTTTTTTTTTTTTTTTTTTTTTTTTTTTTTTTTTTTTAAAGAGTGGGCTTTGGTTTTATCTGTCTGAATTTGATTGACGTGTGTGTGTTTGGGGGGGGAGCCTCACTCTCTCACACTCACACACACACACACACTCTCTCTCTCTCTCTCTCTCTCTCACACTCACACACACACACTCTCTCTCACTCACATACACACACTCTCTCTCACTCACATACACACACTCTCTCTCTCTCTCTCTCTCTC
>JAQQZR010000015.1:19425860-19447085 GCA_030068235.1 Notoglanidium macrostoma | reverse complement strand
CTCTCTCTCACTCACACACACACACACACACTCTCTCTCTCTCTCACTCACACACTCACACACACACACACACACACACACACACACACTCCATAGATGGTTCTCAAACCTTGATCCCTTTAATTACACACACTCACTGCTTTTATTAAGAAAGCCAGGCTGATGTCATGAGTGGGCGGGGCTTTATCATGTGCTTGGAACCACAAAATTAAAACCGCGTGCAGGAGAAAGTGTACAATGCAGCAGTCTAGGTGAGAAGAATGCATCTCTTGTTCCACCCTTAAACACACACACACACACACAGCAAGTGGTACAGTAATAAATGCTTGAGTAATAACAGTCGTTTCCAATAAAACGGAGCATTACAATGGTCTCATACTAACATTTGCGATCAGGTGACACCATGTGATGTGAGCCTGTGAAATGATACGCGATCGTGTTTCGTGATGGCACTCGGGTGTTACTAAAAACAGAAAACAAAAATCTACATTACCTACAACGGAAAACAAAACCACCTCTAAACTGCAACACTACTCAGCCCACAGCAGCTAACGTAGCAGAATACGCTCGTTATTCATTTAAAATCGACCAGCGTTAGCTATAGCGAATCCAGCAGCATAAGAGCATAAACATGCAATGGTGCGCTTACTTTTTAAACAACGCTCACGTCAAAACGTGCATTCGAACTTGCACTCGATCTGAACATATGGTATTGGTGCATCGTTAAGTATCAGCAACATTCTGAAGATTCGAAAACGAATGGAAGCCGTGGAGCTCTGGTCAGCTAGCTAGTTTGTGTCTCGCAACGATTTTTAAAATGATAAAAAACATCCGTAGTTAAGAAAAAACCGACCATGTTTACGTTTGACTTGTATGACGTCGTTAGAAAGCATGAGAATCCGACATCTACGACACACAGACAAGGAACACCGATTTACTGTTCAAGTCGAAGCTTTTTCCCCTCAGACATCTTTCCAGACTTTTACACGTTCTCTCTTCAAAACTCAACTCTGCTCTCCAAACCACACATTCCACACACACATACACACACACACACACACACACACACACACACACACACAGCCAAAAGCAAGGGAAAGAACACACCACACACACACACACATTTATAATGGAACAGTCATGGAGGCAGAGCCAACCAGTGGGTCTGTGGGCTGTAGGAGAAATCTTGAGAATGGGCCCTCATACACAATGAATCTCAGCAAAATGTGACCCGAGACACACAAAAAAAAAAAAAAAAAACCCCACCAGACAATCGAGAGACTTCTCCGAAACAGCCTACTGACTCTCCGTATAAAACCCCATTTGCGTGCTGCTCTTTCTATAAAAGTGCTGTGGCTGCTATAGCCAAAGATATTCTTAGCAAGAGCATCCGTTTTGTACTGTACGTAGCTCACTCGACTTGCACCGTAGTAATGTTAAATTCTCTAACCTGATTGGTCAGACGGTGCTGATTCGTGTTCTAAAACAGCAGCTCTGACAATAATTCCAACCGCAGGTTATTTGAATACATCATCGTTTCTATAGTAACCGCTCATTCACATTGACGGTGTACGTTTCACAGAGTACGAAAAGTGTATAATCTCTTTTCTTTCTTGATTTGTCCCAACAGAAGTGTTAGGAGAATTAAATCTTCAGTGTGCCTGTCACACTAACTTAACTTTAGATCTTGGCAGTATTTTAGCTTGCTAACATCAGCTTGATTTTTATGTTTATTGTGTCCTGCAGCGGTGTATTTGCCAATCGATGGCTATTCGTCAACACCGTGGTAAGAACGCGCCACTGATGTGATGAAACGTCGCTGACAGATAAAAATAAATAAATAAATGAAATGCAACACACAGTAAATAAGTAGCTGCAAAATAGAATTTTAGTTTTTAGAAAAAAAGACCACGAACAGAATTCAGACCTTGAAAAGTTTAGAAATCGGTATAAACACACTTGCTCTCCTTGTGAGGACCTTCCTCAAGTTTTCCTCATGGGGACCGGCTAAATGTCCGCATAAAGTCAAAACTATCAGAGATTCCGATGCTTGTGGAAACACTTGGTACACACAGAAACAAAAATGTGAGTAAGACACTGCCTGTCTGTGTGTGTGTGTTTGGGTGCATGTGTAACTAGATCACCCTGAATGTAAGGTCTTTATGTGCGCCACTATTTTATTTTTCAAGGTTTCATGTAACACACACACACACAGAACACACAGTCTCCGTTTCCCAAGAACAAAAGGCGAGCTCCAGCTCGGGCTACGCCGTCACCCCGTGTTAACAGCATTGTCACAAACCTGTGTGACCTCTGGCCCTTTCCCAGAATGCTCAGCAGGAGGTCAGACAGGTAGAGTGGGGGTCGATGATGAAGGTGTTGACACCGAGCCGCTCAGTGAAGCTTCTTTAAAAACCCGAACACAAAGCCACACTGACGCCGGGGCACTTCAATGGCCCACTGCTCTGCTTATATAAAACTTGGCCAGAGCTGCCTTTTCTTCATCTGAGTGCATGTGAGTGTGTGTGTGTGTGTGTGTGTGTGTGTGTGTGTGTGTGTGTGTGTGCACGCGCTTGTGTTCCAGTAGAGGCCATGGGCTTGGACTGGATTATTTTCCCACTGTGCCCCGACAAAGCAGCCAGTCAAATTTGAATTATTGACAAATTATTGCAGCCAAATTAACTTGCATGTAGAAACTACATTACTCAACATCGATCAATTCTGAACTATAAAAGTGTCCGATTAAGTGCAAAAAAAGTGCAATTTAAACACTTCTAATCTTGAATGCACTCCATGTTTGCTGCCTCAAGTTTGTTTCTAAGTTGTTAGGGAAAGTCGTAGCAATGACAATGTTATAGGACAATAATCAACCACCCAGAAATTGTTTTCCTACAGCAGCACATTCCAGAGTGGGTTTTTTTCCCCCCGTCTAATTCCACAGCAGTGTGTTAACAACTACAATGTTTATTTATTAAAGAATAACGAGTCGTTGTAATGTTGAAGAACGTCAACGCACAGGTTAGCATCCGTTATCGCTTACTCCGTCACGGCTGTAAACCGTCGTTTCTTTACCAGCTCCTCTTTTTCTCTTTCATGAAATTAATAAGACAAAAACTAGGGTCGGGAACCGAAACTTGGTTCCAAATTAGAACCAAATACAAAATGCCAAGTACCAGGAACTTGATGAATAACAAATTTCGGTTCTGTTTCTGGTTCTTCGATAACCCTTTATTACCTCAAACTATGGCTACATATCTGCATGGACATATGTAGCGATTCAAAAGTATACTGTGGCTAGCTCACCATGGCTCCAATGGAATTTCAAAATAAAAGTCCCTGTGTCTCTGTATCCAACACTACTTTCAGAGCTGATTGAAAATTAACGTACACCTTCTGAACAATAAGAGTCAGGAATTCAACAATAAACAAACCAGGCTAGAAAAATGTAGAACCAGCCAAACCATTTCTAACAAACAATTTCAGCTTACGACTTAGGGCTTCACCTGGTTTATTATCAGTGTTGGACACTTTTCTGCATTTTTTTCTAGATGACAGTGTAATAAAGCGTCATAAACAAGTCAGTTTGAGATACAGAACAATGCACTGAGGTTTACAGTAGGAGTGCGTGGATGCTAAACTCCAGTCCAAAAGTAAGAAATCAAACATCAAACACCAAACGTGTCATGGCTGATCAGCGTCATTTGGGGTAAAGCGAAAATCGTGCAAATGTGATTTATGGCTGACAAGTTATAAACGCCCCTCATTAAGCCTTTCAGTATAATATAATTGTAGATAATTTCCTGCAGGTGATTATAGATATATACAAAATGAAGAGGGTTGGGTTTTGTTATGACTGGATTTCTTGAGCACAATTACAGGAAGAATGAGAGGAAGTAGAAGTGGAAGTGGATTGAGGATGCATCCTGTCCTGATCTCTGGGGTTTAATACATGAGGAAAAAATAGGGAGGGGAGAGAGAGAGAGAGAGAGAGAGAGAGAGAGAGACATACTGTACATACAAAGACTAAATAAAAGACAGAAAAAATAGAGAGACCGAGACAAACTGACAAATAGAGAGACATATTGTGTATACGTGTATGTTTAAGGAGAGGTGGGGTGTTAACATAGTGGATGAGCTATATCCTCTAAGGGCATCACAAAAGTCTTTCTCTCTCTCTCACACACACACACACACACACACACACACACACACACACACACACACACACACACACACACACACACAGCTGTGAAAATACCTCCTCTCTCTTTCCCTCTGCATGTTGGGGAAAAAACCCAGTCATTAATACCTAGACCACTTTCACTGCACACACACACCCAGACACACACACACACACCCTGACACACACATACACACACACACACAGCTGACACAGCTGTAAATACAGGGGTATGTTCTCCCTTTGCTTTCTTCACACTTCTACCAGCTCACACACCCTTTAATAGAGGCATAAAACACACACACACACACAAATGGCACTCATCTTTTCCCACCAACAAGATAAAGCCAGTACTCGGTCTTCATATAAACCGAAAGAAAAATACATCATATGCTCACTATTCAGTTAAGTCCACTGTTGCTAGGCAACTGGGAAATATGGACACTAAGCATAAGATAGCTAACTGAGAAAAACAATTTAGCTAGCTGGCACATAGGTGTTAAATCTTTACTACAGAGAAATACAAATGAACAATGACCATGGCAACAAGACAAAAACATCAGAAACATCAATGTTTACCTCAGATATGTTCATAAATTTCTAGGAAAAGACTCCAGACAACTATAATTACACTGTAGCTAGCATGAAGCTGTTAAGTCTTTAAATGCAGAGTGACTCTAGAAATAAGACCAAACCATCAGAAATAACATTTACCTCAGATGTGTTTGTAAATTTATTAGAAAATACTTTATGCAACTAAAATCATATAGCTACAGTATATAGCTGTACAGTTAGCACATTGCTGGTAACTTTTATATAAACAAATGTAAATGCAAGAGGACCATGGAAATAAGACAAAACGACTGGAAACATCAACATTTACCACAGATATGAAAATATTTAGAAGAAAATACCCCATACAGCTACAATTACACTGTACTTACAATTAGCTTCAACAATTACAGCTTTAATACATGTAAATGTAAATGCTCAGTGACCATGAAAATACTACAAAACAATCTGAAATATCAAAGTTTTCCTCAGATATGCTCACAAATTTCCAACAAATGCCTCCATACTACTACAATTACATTCTGTAGTACACTTAGCATTATGCTATTAAGTCTTTAAATGCACAGCGACCTTGAAAATGAGACAAAACTGTCAGAAACACTGACATGATATACCTCAGATATACTTACAAGTTTCTAAGGAATTACACTATAGTTACATTTAGCTGTAAGTCTTTAATACAGTCAAATGTAAATGCAATTCCATGGAAACAGGACAAACTCATTGGAAATGTCAACATTTACCTCAGAATTGGTAAATTATTAAGAAAAGAGACTACAATTGCAGTGTAGAAACACCCAGCATCGACTTTTAATTGAAATTCCATGGAATCCAACATACCGTCAACATTATTTCAGAAAACTCTCAACTTCTGAATGTTTTAAAAGTATTTATACCGTTAACACCTCGCAACACAGTTAGCATGTAGCACAACCAATCATATTAGCGATGAATCAAGTAACGCAAGAAACTGAAATGATTCACTTTAAAACAATAAAAAAAATAAATAAGACACGGACAAAGTTGGGAGGTTTAACAAAAAACAAAAGGAAAAAACAATCGTTAATAATGTAATCGCTAATGCTAAGACGCGTTCCTCAGAGGAATGCCACACTGACTAGCCAAATGTAATGTATAATGTAACAGTTTAACAGTGCATGGTTTGTCTACGACCATGTCACTGCATTGTGAACAGACAATGAAGTATTTGAATTGTATACACTCTAAAAGCCAGATATAAAACTTGTTAACCCTGTAAAATGTGGTTATTACTTGCATGCAAAAGGAAACTCATTAGCTTTTAAACTGCTGGAAATGGAAGGACCAGCACCATTTGTGTGAAAAAGGGGATCAGAGAGCACTACTTAGGCTTGAAATTGAAATAAGGGTTCTGCTTAAGCAGCTGAATCATCTCACACACAAACACAAACACACACTCACACACACGGAAACTTTACTTTTGACCGTTACCAGGCAACCAGCGCCCTGCCAAAAAAATAAAAAATAAAGCCATTGTGGTGGGGAAAAGCGTCGTAAATCCAGATCTGAGAGGAATTCCAGCCGAGGGAAGGGAAGGCCGAGGCATTCCCGACCCACACGGAGAGAGAATTAATGTACCCTAAGACGGGCCTCAGCCTGAAAACACTGCCGCAAATCATTCTGCTCTGCTGCAGATCCTGCACAGCTACAACACGCACCAGAAGTGAACTGTAGCTCATAACACAGTGAATATGGGTCACAAATCTGGATGTGGGACTGTAGCTTTTTTTTCCTTTTAACTCTACGTTCATTCTTCTTTTTCACTCCATGTTTTCATGTTCCAGTTTTTCCAGTTCTGCTCTCCCTACTCAGGCATTCAATGTCCATAAGCACTTAATATTGTGAACTGCTCTAAAATGCTATGGCAATACAGCAATCCAATGTAAAACACTCAAGTGTGAAAATTTTACGTTCAATATTTTTGCACATGACGTATTTGACTTTTCAAAATTAAGTTCGTAACGCACGCTTGTAACTCTTACAGCATCCTTAAGAAATAACCGATTCATTCAAATAGACGCAAAACCACCCGACATAAGATATTTGGGATTCTCTTCAGCAACGTCATCTCTACTTATCGGCAATCACATTGAGGTTTTTGAAATACGGTTACAGTACACGCCCAGTTGCAAAATTCCAATAATTCCTTATTATTAATAATATAGGAATGAAGTAAAGAATAAAACACTTGCTGCACGCTATTAGAGGAAAATAATCAAGGACACGTTATTGTGATGCTGAAAAACCTTAAGTAGAGTTCCTTTTCCGACCCCAACATCGATTCATTTTTTAATTCCTTGTATACTACCAGTAATGTTTCATCTATTAAATAATGACACATCATTTGTTTTTTCCTCAATCCGTAGTTACATTAATCACTGTGGAATGTCACCAGCCTCGCGTTTTTTCTCTCTTTAAAGCTGATAAGACAAAAATGCTGCTTGTCGCGTTTCAGGCAAGGATGTTTTGAAAGAATTTCCCAAGGCGAGAAAGCGAGCCATGCGGCGGCGCAAGTAAATAACACTTACACGTTTTTGGTACAACAAACAATACGATTCACCGTTTCCGATTTCAGATTTAATATTATATAAAGAAACTGCTGGGCAGGGAACTTAACTTTGTCCCGCGTAAAAAAATGTTTACGAACAAAACTTGTATGAGGCAACCCATGGGTTATTTCCACTAACGAACAAACAAACGGCAATTTTATGTTAACTTTAGCATCTAACTGACTTGGCTAACATTCACTAGCTAACTAACATTACCACAGATGTACGATACAAAATCTAATTACAAGATTCAGCATATGTTTGATTAAAGACAAGAGCAGGGTAGCTGCTAAACATGCTACGTTATTTTTCTTAAACTTTCACTCTCATCCAGTAATCAAACAAAGGACAGAAGTTAGTGTTTATCAAAAAGCAAAAGGATATATGCAATACTGCCTTGAAACTCTGCCAATAACTCGACCTTGTTTTATGCTGCCTTTCGAAATCTTAGCAACCATGATTGTGACATTATTATACTACAGATCATGGGCACACTCAGATACACTCCCTCCCTCTTATTCCTTCCTGTTGAATATCTGCCTACGAGCACGTTGTGCACACAAACACACAGGCCTTGAATGCAGATGTACAGCCGTCTCCCCACAGCGCTCCGACTCAAACACACCGTCCTCTGTTATCCGAACAAACAGCCAACATTCTCCGCTCAGAAGTTTGTAAAACAAACATCTAAAACAACAAAAGACCCGTTTTTAAGAACCCAAGACGCAAGGTCACCCACCTGAACGCCACTTGATGATGTCGCTAAACTCGTTGTTTGCTCCGCCCTCAGCTGCATCCACCTGTGAAGCCGAGGTCGCCATGTTGAGGAGCGGAAGATGGCGTGCTCACTTTCCACAGTGAATTCTGAAAAACAGTCATTGACATGTATTCGGTTATTTATTGAATAATCTGGGAGACTCTTCTCCTCCAAATGACTGACAAGTCTAAGTTAAAGCCAAGAACAGAGATGATGAGTGCTGCAAAATAAGAGCCTGTTTACACTTGGTATTAAAATGCATCTTGGGTGAGCGGATGTCAAGTGGACGGTGTGTAAACCACCTCCAAGACTCAAACTACTTGCCAAGGTGGTCTAGGATGCATTTGTCCACATATCTTTTGTAGCGTAAAGGCTAACATGTCCTGATGCATCCCTGACAAGAACGTTACAGGAAAAGTGATGTAAGCAGTTGTGAAATCTGAACACAAGTGGTCACCTTGAAGACGCACGATAGACAAAAGGTGCAACAAAATCTACACGCAAGCGTAAACGCTAGTACTCTGGATCGCTCTAAACACAGCATTTTCATCTGTGACGTTTTATCTGAAGGGTTTCCCCCAGTAAAACCTCAAACCCACAATTTATCAGTTGCCTCATCAAGGCTGACTACAGTACTAGCAGAACACGCTGTACAGGGTGTTCTGGTACAGGAAACTAAACAACAACAAGGATGGGGGACCAGACACGCCCCAACAGCACGGACACCTCCTGTTGTCACCCAAAGGTTGCTTTATTAGACCCGTCTTCCTTATATGTAGCTTTGTCGGTGTTAATTTGTCAAATGATTAGGAAATATACTCAATAAAATCACCACATTATCTGTAGTTACATGCAACCAGTCCGGTCATGATGGTTGATTCTCAGTACATCTGTGGCTAAGCACGAAACCAACAAGCTAACAATAGCCTGTGGTCAAAAAAATAAAAAAATAAAAAGTGAGATGTGTATACCGTACATCTACAATACACACCAACAAGGTAGAAGAACTATTCAACAGTTGACCTTCAGTCTGAACGGCACAAGCATTAATGCTAAACTCAACGTTAGCCATGTAGGGGTCATGTGACATACTTCGAACAGTCAGAGATGTTAATACCACTGCAGAAGATTATATGCACCAAAGCTGGAAGCTTTTCAAAGAATCAATAATGAGAATGTAAGCAGGAAAATCCTGTCCCTGTAGCCTTAGTTGCAAGGATCACCAGGTCCCAATGGCATCCAACTGTCAACAACGGACCACACCATGAAGGTGTGTTAGATCGACACTTGTATACACACACACACACACACACACACACACAGCAGAAGAATGCAGGTGCTGAACATGACATCAGTTTCAAAACAGTCATGAAATAATAGCTCCTTAACAGGAAAGCATCAAAGCCAGATGCCTGCTGATGAGCACCAATCATGTTGTTTTGCCAACCTTTGCTTCTCAAATGGTAGTCGAGAAAAAAAATTAAAATGACATGACTGTCAATGTCACGGTGTATGACATAACAGACCTTCACCTCAACGTTAACCTATTCAATATTACCATCCATTACCGTCCTACTACCACCAAGTTCCTTCTGTTTCTGGCTGCAACTTTGTAAAAACTTTGCAACCCCCACCCAGACTCGCCCTAAATCTTACTACAACAACCTCTCAGCACGATGACACAACTACACAGCTGCAAAAAGCACTTTGTGTCTACTGTTGCAAACGCGTTACATTAATACCTGTTGCCACTCCTAGCATATTTGTAACTTTAGCATACAAAATGGTTATCAAAAGAACGGAAGAATATAGAATTGCTGACCACAACTCGCAGGTTTTTTTTTGATAAGCAGTGCTAGTGCGAGTTCTTTTTTTTTTATTGAACTAACCCTAAGCCGTTCAACCGGAAATTCCTTTCCAAAAAAGAAAATTTATTAATTGATTTGGTTTTCGTTAAATACAAGGCCGTCCGAAGCGAATTTTGTAGAAAGAAACCAAATTTCTTGCTTTGGTTTGGTTGATTAACACAGTGATAGACTAGAACACACCCCTAAACACTTCTTTCATTACCAATAATGTGCAACCTCAATACATCATGTAGAACTGTTCATTAGCACGTACCTAAATGAAAGTCTGGACTAACAGGTTAAGGAGAAACACACACACCGATGCAACTCAAGAAAAAACCCGATTCACTCACCGTCTTGACCTTTACACCTGTTTTGAGCCACACTGCGCACTCCATTAAACCTTTAAAAGGTTAGCAAGTGACCAGACTTCAGTGGGAGTAAGACATCCAGGCTCCCAGCAGAACATCTAATCTGAAATGTTTGGAGAGGGACGGCAAGTTTTGATAGCTAGGACATGGAGCCTGCAGGATCTTTTCCAAGAAAGGATAATCGTCAATGGGGTGTCAAAACCTCACCAGATCGGCATGCAGGTTTAAAGAAATGATGCAAACGTCCAACTTTAAATGTGTGCAAGGAAAATTTTGCCACCATTATGGCAGTGCCCTTAACAGCGTTGAGCGAAACTGCATTTTGAAGAAGGTCTCGGTGGAATAATGGTGCAGCCCTAGGCGACACTGCTGAACCCATTGAATATTACATGACACACACACACCCTCCCTTTTGTTTGTCCTGTTCTTACAGGCCACATTTGTCACTCTCAGGTCCCTGCGGGGGTCACAAGGCTTCACAGATTTGTGTTTAGCGGATGAGTTGAAACAGGTGTATTCAGGCAAGACAGTACACCTCAGAATGACTATTTCAGTCACGTCACACGGATAGATTTTTTTTCCATCTACAGCGTCTTTGCATCTACAAGTTGTTTTCCAAACTGTAGTAACAACAATAAAAGTCAAATGTTCATTTCACTGTTTTTTGTCCGGTCACAGCTACCACATTATCTGAACCTTAGCTACGTGGAATTAGAAGCTCCGCCCACTACTCAATCACATCATGTCATGTCCGCCTTGGAAGTGTGTGTGTGTGTGTGTACGACTTCGGAGGTCGCGATTACGACGTGAGGTGGTGCGTGTGTTGAAGTTGTTTTGGTCAGCGGGATTAGCTAAGCTTTGTAGCTACGCACAAAATGCGCACTAAATAAACAATGTCGACAGAACTACAATAGTACCGAACAGTTTACATGCAAAATGATCCTCTGTTGTAGATCATATTTATTGGATGCCACGGCTTTTCGTTATCGACACGCTGCTAACTCGGGGCTCATTAGTAATTACGACAATGTTATGGGGTTCAAGTGTGCTCATTTTGTGATTACGACATGTCCAACACGACTACGATATAATCTTCAAAACACTTTTTTCCTTGTAGCTTTCAGATTTATGGGTCACAGTAAATCAACACACAACACATAAATGAATGTCAGCTTCCTTTATAAACCGCACTAACCTGAGAGGAAGTGCATTAAACGACATCTTTTTTTTAGAACTGCTTTACACAAAATGAGATTTAAAAAGAAATCTCAATTATGTCCGTTTATGAACCGAATTCATGAAATTGGTTCTTCGGTTTGTGGAAGGTTCTTTGGACTGTCGGAGGAAACCGGAGCACCCGGAGGAAACCCACGCATGCACGGGGAGAACGCGCAAACTCCACGCAGAAAGGCGCCCTGGGTGACCCGGTGTTCGAACCCAGGACCTTCTTGCTGTTAACCAATGCACCACCTTTTTGCACCTGATGATTATATTCAGGCTATTGATTCAAGCCAGAGAGTCTGATTTCTGAGCTTTCCACCCATTAAAATAGATTCCAGTTGAGTTTATTTATAGTAAAGTTACTGTAGTAAATATAGTTATCCTGAACACCTTCTAGCCATACCTCATGGTTCCATGTGGGTTCCTTACTTTGAAAAGCACGGTTCTTCAGGGCTCACCTGTCTCATTGTGATGCACGAGATCCAGTCACTGGAGTTCAACTTAAAAAGTCAATGGAGAACTCAGTGGCTCGGGGGATTAATTAATTAACCAATTAATGAATCTGCACAGGAGATGGACTAATTAAGAACAACTCATCATTAAGGTTAATCTAATACTAATGCAAAGGAAAGTAAGACACAGCACAGCACAGCACAATGTTCCTCTCTTCCTACCTCTGCAGAGTCTCTGTGGGAGTCGCGTGAAGTCTCAGAGACTCAGTGTGGAAATAAAACCCGCATATTTAGGCTCGGTGTGCCGCCTGTGCGCGTGAGGCCATGTCCACAGCTCGTGCGTCCTCCGCTTTCGTTGCAACTCTTTTCCACAAGTGGGGTTTTGTTTTGTTTTCGGACGCGAAAAGGAAAACAAACAAAAGCACACGCGCACCCGGATCCAAAGCGGATTTCGAGTCAGCTTTTTATTATTATTATTCTTAACGCGCCTCGCAACAATAAGCCGAACCACTTCAGGATTTTACTTTTGCTCGCAAATGATTAACACACACACACACACACACACACACACCATACTGGTGGGAGAGTCGGCGTGCCGAACTTTGTTCCCAGCGCGCGCACCCGCCCCTCCGCGTCTCCGCGCGCCGCCCCATTCAGGAACTTCCTCCGACGGAGAGGAAAACAAAAAAAAAAAAAAACAACATGGTGCGCGCGCGGTCACGGATAAACAGGGAACGTGCGCGTGCACGTGAGCGACCAGATCAGAGACTGATAATAATAATAATAACTTGTAATTACACTTCATTATTTATTTTTATAATACCCTTTATTTTTTATTACAATTTATAAACTAATAGTAATGACGAATGTGCTCATTTCCTATGGACTATTACATTTCAGTTTTATTTTTTGCGTTAACTGTTACTTCTTTGGGAAAATCAAAGTAAATAAAATGAAATAATATAAAATAAAATAATTAATAAAAGTCCAACGAGGAATGTAGTTTGGTGTTGGGATAAATTCACTTGAAACAATCCAGCTTATGTTTAGTAACAATGTATAAAACTCTCCTATATGTTGATTTATACGCTTCGTCCAGCTGATTTTTGTAAATCTGAAATTTTTTAAAAAGCGGTTCCATTACATAAATGATCTGAAAACTCAAAATGCAATTCCCAACTCAGTAGAAGAGTCTCTTATAACGCATTATAACACCGTAACAACGTGTGTCAAAATACACACTAGAACACTCATAGACAATGTAAGTGATTCAGTAAATGCTACATATTTAGATCAAAGCTGATAGACAGGCTTGATTAGTGACAAACACAAATGCTGGGTTAGGTTTAGGGGGACCTGCTGAACAATGTTTTTCTTTTACCACCAAAATCCGCCCTTTAACCCCAGGCCTCTTTTTAGGCCCATGCTAAAAATGACCCAAAATAAATTGAATAGCCTATACTAGCTCAGCAGCTACATGAGTATTATTTCGGTATTATAATGAAGGTGTCACTTGTGAGTTTACTGTAGAGGCGGTAGAATCAGTGGATATGTACTTGGTCACGGTAAATGGAAATGACACGCAGCGGAAAATTGAAAATTTCATTTCCGCCTAACAGAAATTAGGCAAATTTACAATTTACGTTTCTTCTTCAGCATGGAGTTCCAAAATCGCCATTGCTAGCATGTTTCGACTGCTTATTTAGTCGCTTTGTGTTCTCTGGAGTCAAAGCGCTGTAAAATAGCTTCATTGCAGCCTGTAATTACAGTGCCTTGCAGAAGTATTCACCCCCTTTTCCACATGTTGTTGTGGAATTGAAATGGTCTTCACTGGAATTTTTACTATTTGATTTTAACACTATGCCTAATATTTGGAATGTGTGTGTTGGTTGCATAAATAGTTTCTGTTACAAAACTACTTATCAGAACTAACACAGGTGTTTCACAGATACGTGAGCGAATACTTATGCAATCGAAGCATTTAAACAATTTGGCAAACTTAATAATATCGCCATGTTATTTCATTATTACGTGGTATTTCGTGGCATACAATCCTAACTAAGTTCATTTCAGTTCCTACAAATTGTGGAAAGGTTTTAAGGATGTGAATACAAAAAAATATATGAAACTGCAGGCTCCAGGGATGACAGTAGGTGTAGGTGATGTGTTGTTTAGTGATGTTCATGATCTACAATATAGGCACAAATTTAAGATGGCTTCTTCTTCTCGTCTTTCCTTCACCAACATCACATCCAAACATCTGGCCAGGTTTTCATCTCCTTCTAACTCCTCGCCTTTACTGGAAGCCCTTCAATGTAAGCGCTTGCGGTGTTACTCTAGCAACTTTATCATAAACCTGTTCGAGGAAGGAACACAGGAAATTAGATCTTTGTACAAACACAATGCTAATTATAGTCAGTGTTTTAGACACAATGATAAACTGAGTGAATAAAAATAGTCTGTTGAGATGAGAAACGATTGCAATCACGACTATTTTAATGTTTAAGGTGGAATCCTGCTTACACAAACACTCGCCTCTAGCTTGAACGCAGTGTGCGAGTAAGTATTCACCCCCTTGAATTTTTCCACATTTTGTAATGAAATTGAAATAGTTTTCAGTGGAATTTGTACTATTTGATTTTGGTCACACTATACCTAACATTTGAAGGTGCACAATTTGTGTTCCAATGAGATTTGGGCTGTAATAGCTAAACATGACCGACAGGGGGCAATATGTGAACGTAAAATAAATGCTCGTGTGCAAATGTGTGGTATTTATATTTATATAAATATATTTAAAAAAACACGTAGTTATTTCTGTTTGCTTCATTGTATTATTTAGAAACAGAGAAATGCAACAAAGAAATGAAAAAGGTTTAAAAAAAAAAAAAAAGCAAAATGTTTACCAGGAGTGGGGTTCGAACCCACGCGGACATATGTCCATTGGATCTTAAGTCCAACGCCTTAACCACTCGGCCATCCTGGTAAGCGCAAAGACTGATATCGGCTGTTCGGCACTTAAGGTACTCGGTACTGTTGTGCACTGCAGCTCCATGTACATATTGTTTTTGAGACGCTCGCATAAATTATTCTTGGTAATTCTCCTTAAATAACTCCTCGTCGCTATTTTAATTTCCTTACCAAATCAGTCAGAGACAAGGCTAAGCGTAAACACGCTACAAGTTAACCGGCTAAACTAGCTAGCGATAAAACTGTAATGTTAACTTAACTACATGACTATAAAACTACATATAACGTTGATATGAAACTTTACTAAAAAAAAAAAAAAAAAGAAAAAAAAGATAGTTGTCTGCTTTTAAACGTATTTAGTTTATAATTAAAAGTTTCACCGGCAGCGTATTGTCGAGTACCTATCAGTTAACCAAAATATTATATTGTTTAGTATTGTTTTGCTTCGGTGCAAAAGAATATTGTCATTTCGCTTGGACAGCATTAATAAGGTAGCCTAATTAATAAAATCAGTTATTCTGAAATTTGCGCTTTTATGATTAAATTCCTTCTGCCCGACGCGGGGTTCGAACCGTCGATCTCCGAATTCTTTTTTGTAGATTACGGTTATTTATATATTATCTACTTAAAGTAACGAAAGGTCTTCGAAGCGGGCTGAATGGCAAATGGCTAGCTGTTCCCTAACTAGGCACACTACACAGTACAGCAAATAATGGGTTTCTCACCATGTCTAGTGCACTACGTTTCCAGTTTGGACCGGTTTAGGATTCCGCCACGTGTTGCGTCGATTCCATTCAGAATTAGGTGTAAATCGGTAGTTTAGTTAGGCCTAATTTAATTAAAATAGTTAATTTGTAAATTCTGAAAAAATAATGGTGTTCCTAAGTGTATAATAGAGGCTATATTACACGTTATAAAACACTAAATAGGCAATAAATCTTTCATCTATACATTAACTATGATCTGACTATACAATTTAAATCTGATTACTCAAATTTCAAAATACCCCAATAAATAAATCTAAGTATATCATCCTGAATAAGCTCAGAAGTATACCACGGAGAAATGCAGCAAAGCTTGTCTGACAGACGGAATAGCTTTCACCTGCTTATAAATACACTCAGAAGCTTCCAGAAACATTCAGTAGTTCTCACCCCATGTAGGAACAGACTGTGCTTAAAACAAATGCTGATTAATCTTCATACACAAAAACCTGTATTCTCACATACCTCTGGTGCTGTGTATGTAGTGGAGTTCTGTGGAAGAAGAATGTTGCCCGGATGGATTTAATCTGTTTGTCTTTTAACAGGATGGCGCAGAAGGTAAGAACAGGAGGCCTATTTTTTAACTGGCCCTACGTCTTTTAATCAAACGTCAAGTGGAATTTAGTGATTAAAGAAGTGTTTTCAGTCTAATCTCTGCCTATTTTATGTGTTGAGTGTGTGCAATTATCAGAGTCAAGAATTTCAAGTGCAAAGCTAATCAAAGAAAGTGAATTATAATTTAAGGCTGTCCATGGGCAGTTGTCACAATACCTAGGATATTATTTATTATACCAAGGGTATTTATGCAGAACACTTTCATGACATCTTCCATCAAAAAATTTGGTATAAATCTATACAATTTGTCATTTTAGAGACAAGAATTTATGGTAATGTATTACTAAAGAAGCCTAATTCAATCCACCACCGGCGGAAAGTTAAACAGAATTTAGATTGAAAAAAGAATTTTAGAAAGTCTCGCATGTTTGTTTCATTCAAAACCCCTTTTTTAAAAGTAATGATTATACTTTGTGACAGAATACAACAGGAAGTGTGGCTGTGATCTGGTCACAAATGAATGTAATGAAATGAAATACGTATGAATAAACAGCAGCACGTTCCTATGTAGCAGCCGAATAGGAACATTACAAAAAAAGGCAATGCGTTTAACAAATGCAAGAAATTTTCTGAGCTTGCAATGTATTTGTTTAGCATGATTTAGTGTATGCAAGTTTTATTTATTTTTTTTAAATCCAAACATATCTGGGGCTAATAATACCAAAGATGCCCGTCAGATTGATTCAGTGAACATGTCTGGGAATAGGAGCTTTAGTGGAAAGTGATTAAACATGAAAAACAAGCTTAGTTTAAGGAAATGAACAAAGGAAACCAGAGTATTAATGTGACTTCTCTCTTTGTGTATTTCCAGAAAAATGCAAAACAACAGCCTGCATTATCTCAGCCTTCATGGTTTTGCATCTCGGTGGCCATGTGCAACCTGGAACCCACTGGAATAATTTATTCTTTGCCTAATTTTATATTTGACCCAATGATAAAACTCACTGTTAGATAACTCCATAAGTCCATCCTGATTCTGTCTCTATTCACCCTTCAAAAGCTGTTTACTGGCTGTCCTGTTTCCCACCACCACCACCACCACCACTTTCCTTATATGGTCAGTGTGTCCTGTATTCACCTGTCTGTTCCCATGGTAATTAATGATTCTCACCTTGCCTAAATACCCTTTGTTTTCCCGCCCGCTTTGTGTTTTTGCAAAGTATTGTAGCCGTGTCCTTTTTTGCTTTTTCTTGTTCTTACTGCGTGTCTGGAACTGCACCCTGTCCACTTTAATGACATCAATTTTTCCATTATTAGACATATCTCAAAGCATAGTGGAAAATAACCTGTTACACATGTAATCCATTGTTCTGTACAACTTAACATCCAAGCAATGTGCCCTTGAAGGAACACGAAGAATAGCGATTAGGACACCATTTTGAATGATGACAGTCCTAACAATGCACACGCACAACCATCAACAATAAAAAAAAGAAACACACACACACATGCACACAATGGAAATAGCTCAAATGTCTTTATTTTTTTCCCAGGCCCCATTCTACATTTACTGGGTAAACTCAGGCTTTTCATCTTGCCTGACTTTTTCTCTCTCTCTTTCGGACTTCCGCTCTTCCATTCTTCTCCTCTCCCTCTCCTTCTCTCTGTAGTACTCTTCTTTGAGGTCCTCCCTCTTCCTTCGTTCCCAACCTTTAGCAGTGACATGGTAAAGATCTACGTTGTTGCCCGAGTACGCGTCCCTGTGCGTGGCCCTATACACGGCTTCCCTGGCTACAGAGATCGCTTCATCAAGACTTATCCCCCAGTGAATCCTCTCATCCAGGATGGAGTAAGCATAGGGAGAACCTGAGCCCACCGAGAAGAGCTCACCCTTCAAACGGCGGCCATCACTGCACACGTAAACAAGGCCTGGACCGGATTGTTTCGTAGTCGATGAAGTAGAGGTGGCCGTCGGTTGGGTTTTAGGATCATTCTGAAAAGGTTCTCTGATTGTCATTGGTGCTTTGCCATCAGTCGTTTCTACAGAAGTGTTGGCATCTCTTTCTGCCACTGGTCTGCTATCAGCCTCTGTGTCAATTGTACTTGGTATCATTTCCTTCTCATTTCCATCCCATCCACACAGAGTGGCAGCCACACACAGCTCAGTGCCTTTAAAAGGGTGCAGCATGTGGGATAACAGCTTGGCGGCGCCCTCTGTCGACAGCCTCCGCCTGTTTCGAAGCTGGTAAAGCCTCAACTCTCTTGCTAAGATGCGCTTCCAGAGGACGCAGTCGGCCGAGGTACCCGACGTGGTCCCCACCAGGTGGGAGTGGACAGGTATGATCTTTTGGGATGCCGGACATGCCACCAAGCCCGCACAGCTGGATCGTGAGTCTGCTGCAGCAATCACACCGCCCTGGAAGATGAAGCCCAACGTGGTGGTGCCATGACCCAGAGGGAATGGGAGAGGAACAGAGGCAGAGACCGAAAGTGGTATGGAGGAGTGAGCAGACAGTGAGGGTGAAGAGTGGTGACGGTGATTATTGTTTTTGGATGTCCAAGGTGAGTTGTCAAAGCTAGGTTGGACTTGACCGAAGCGGATAGGGCTCTGTGTTAGGTATTCATGCACCGGCACAAAAAATTCCAGTGGACTTGAATTTCTGGTTTCCTGTAGCCATCTGGTATTGGAACCACCTACGCCAAAGGTACCCTCCAGAGACCTGGACCCCAAACATGGAGCATTCCATTGAAGATCACGAGAAGGGTCGAGAAAACCACACACATCTTGCAAAGCCATGACTTTGTCGTCCAAGAGACAATGATGTCAAAAAAATGCTAAAAGTCACAGAGACTAAAATCGTACCGTAACAGCCTTCCAATTAATTAGTGAAAAATGGTTCAAATGTTCACAGAATCAATGTCAATACTCAATGTTCCATCATCCAAAGTAGGCAACAACGTATGAAATCGGCAGTTTAGTTTAAGGGAACTGAATGTTTTTTGAATCAGTCCTTTTATACATTTCCCTTGTGAAGCATCATCAGAACCCTCTCCCATGCTTGAGTGCTCTCTGTTTCGGTTCAGAGAGGCATGAAAACACCTAAAGCTACTGAAGCGAAACACACGATGCTGTTTTAAGCTGAGCATTGCACTCGGTTTTGTCAGTTAAGATGAATTCATGTCCATGACACCTGACCATTCAGTAAATCTGCTCAGGATTCATTACACATAGAATGTGCAGGTGATCCGACATGCAAATTTTTATTGGCGACATTTCATGTACATGTCAATAATTTGACCTAGTATACAAACTATTCTGAATTATAATACAGCGGTGTGACAAATGGCATCTTTATCTTCATTAATCAACATAAAATCACTTCTCCATGCTAAGCAACAGAAATGTACTGAATACATCATTGCATCCTTTTCACTGATATTAAACCTGTTTATGGAGACAACACTGAAATATTTCTCGGGGGCTTCACTGTGGTTACAAGAAGGAAAAATACTGTCCATACATTTCCACTTCTTTTGTGCTAGCTTTAAAGTAGCATCAAACACAATATGATTATAATTCCCAGTAATAGTTTTTTAATGTCAATCTAGATAGGTAGTCAGTACAATCTGCCAATCTCAGTGGCAATAGCTCTGTTACAGTGTACACATAGCATGAGCTGCTTTCAGCAAAAACAAACTAAACTATTTATCGCTAACTATGCTAACTACTGTTATCTTGGTTGAGGCACTCCATTTCTTTTTAATCTTATTAAAGCCTAGCGCTTTGAGTAGGTCCTTGGTTGATTTATATTGTCATAGGAATTAATTTTACTAATTATTTTGTCCACATTTAAGAATGAAAAGAAATCAATAAACTATATTATACAGCCAGGAAATCACACAGCGGCCGCTGGTACAGGATTTGCTAACAGAAGTTTTTTTTTTGACTAGCTCATTTGAATAAATTGTTCATTAATTAGATATTTTAAAATAATGGTCAGATTAGATTAATATAACCTAATTTTCACATTGTTGAAGCTTAATCTCATACAAAATTAGTGAGAGTTGGAATGGGCAATGGCATAGCGGTTACATTTTGTTCAATTTTATATTAACCGAGTCACCACTTTGATCTTGTAATGCTCGATTTGCAAAAAGCTGCTGTTATAGCAATACCCAAACTGGGTGATTACAAAACAAATAAAATAACTTAAGGCCTCTAACATTTTCAGTAGTTTGATATGCTACCGTTTGACAAATAGCCTAGCTGGGTAAACTAAACATATGGAAGGGGAGTGTAGCGCTGCGTACAGTGTGCACGTAGCCTCAGCTAAGCCAAAATACAAACGTAGGTTTGTTCTTAACCCTGTTATGGTGCTGCTCATAAATCATTTGCAGGTGCAGGTTGTCGTCTGTTGTCTGTGTGGAGTTTACATGTTCTGCTGCGTTGGTTTCCTCCGGATGCTCCGGTTTCCTCCCACGACCCAGAGACATGCAGATTGGTCAACTGGATACTCTGAATTGCTCATGGGTGTAAATTTGAATGTGAATGGTTGTTTGTCTCTGCAATAGCCTGGTGACCAGTCCAGGGTGTACCCTGCGTCTTGCCCTAAGTCAGCTACGACTGGATTCAGCTTCCACGCATCCCCCAAGGATAAGCGGTATACATATGCATAATAGACGGATGGATGGATGGATGTCATCTGTCATATGAATTTCTATCTACAGGCACATACACACAAAGAGTCCTCACAATTCTGGATCACTGTAGTTTGTTAAAGTGACATGGAATACATTTGCTGATTTAAAATATATATCTACACTACCGGTCAAAAGTTTGGGGTCACCTACTCTTTTTCATAGGTTTTTCTTTCTTTTTTTTTGCTTTCTACATTGTAAAACATTACTGAATACATCAAAACTATGAAGCAACACGTATGGCATATA
>JAQQZR010000015.1:19415031-19425474 GCA_030068235.1 Notoglanidium macrostoma | reverse complement strand
GTCTCTTTTAAAGTCATAAAAATAAAGAAATAATTGAATTAGAAGGTGTGTCCAAACTTTTGACCGGTAGTGTGTATATATATATTTATGATGCATGCTCTTGTAGGCTGTGTGGAGTAGCTGTAGCTTTTGGCTAATCAAAATACTGACCAGATGCATCATGTCTCATGAGCTATGAAGTATATTTAAAGCTCTAATGTGAAAGAAACACTGACGTTACAGTGTGAAAACATGGCTTGAAAGTGTCGAATGGGTAATATTTATGGTTTTGTGACAGATGAATCAAACGAGCCCGGCTCGATTCACTTGAGTTCGAAAGAATCGATTCAGTGAAGCGAGTCGACACGGGCATCCGCAGGAGCAGGTGCACCCTGCCCCACCTGCATCTGTCATACGGAAGAGTGACAAGTCACCAGTAAACAAATTTCCAGAAGACAAGAATGAAGTTAAAGCCACGTCTGGATGTTTCAGCAACTCCCGACTTATTTATCATCTTTTTCGACTTATTTTACGATTCCTTCGAGTTGTTGAACTGTACCGGATCCGAACCGATGAGTTACAACGTGACAAGATGAAAGTTTCTACAAGTTCGGGCTTCTTCTGCAAGCTGACGGTTTGCGCTGCGGCGCTTTCTGTGGTAGGAACAGCAAAAATAAATACTTTCACTTGTCTTCAACACAGCCTGCTCATGTTTCAGCTGTTTAAACAAGTTATTCTTTCATTATGTGAAGAGAATGAAAGCGCTTCCTGGTGCAATCCTGCTTTTAACACTAACATCTGAAATAACTAAACAGTTATTACGCAATCCAGTTTGCTCATCAAAGCATTTTAACATTCAAACTTAAAGGAAAGCTCCACAATGAAGCACATTAACTGTATTAAAGGTAGGGTAGGTAAGTTTTTTCATAAGCATATTTTGTTTTGAAATGTTTACGTCATGACAGGAATGGATAAATCAAATGCGCTGACAACAAAAAGAAGAAAAATCCGTCATCGGTGACAGTCGCAGGGCTGTTAAAAGCCCATCCAGCGATTTCATTCGGTCCAAATGAAATGATTGGCTGCTATTAAAGCTAGCACTTTGCCCGCGCACGCATTGCGCGTGATCGGAGTCTCCCACAAGGCTAGGCAGACATATCGCCAAAGCTACCGTTGTTTTATTACATGTAAATGAGACATGAGGTAGTCGGATAAGACAACTCGTTCATTTGTTTTTCAGGAGGATTGAAGGAAGGGGGTGGGATTTCTCCAAAATTACTTACCCTAGCTTTAAATATGTTTCTACTGAAATGTTTCAGAAGGGTTTAGTTATTCTGGCGTTTTAACTTGTTGGGTGGTTCAGCGATGGTCAATAGGATGAAATATTTCAACAATCTCAAACAGAAAGCATAACACGCAGGTGCTGCTGTGCACTTGCTCCTTTAAAAAACAAGAGGGACAACCTTATTCTCTCACTCAAAATTTTTACGTAAAGGTCAAAGTGGTGCCTCGCCTCAGAGTCCCAGAATGCAGTGCAGCTGTACGGAGAAGTTGCACCGAGTTACGGCAGAGACGACTGCAATGGTGTTGAGGCGGTGTTCGAATGGAAGGTGAACGTTTAGACGAAGAGGGGAGAGAAGGTGTCAGACTATAGGACTAAAGCGCCGCTGCATCGCTCACATTAAGTAGAGGTGAAGCGAGGGCATATGTATCAGTGGGCAGTTGTAGGTAATGAGCAAAATCTTTAGTCAAACTTGTCAATGAAATAAGTTTATACAAAGTTAGCACTCATATTGATATAAATGTTGATAATCAAGTCGTTCAGCGTGGACAAAATAATGGCGCCCTGTTTGTACAGGGTGACTGAAATTGCCCCAGTGCACGCTAAGATTCAGGACAAAGTTGCATTTGCAGAATATCTGATTTGTTTACTCATACAGAAGGAACGTCAAATTCCACAGAGAACTTGTCATATTTGGAAAAACAGATTTAACGATACGATTTTGAGCTGTAATTGTCTGGCATCCTTACCTTACTGGATTGATGCTGTTTTTACAGCAAAGGGAGGAGTAACAAAGTATTAGGGACGACATGACATAAGCAACTTTTGTTTGAGATGGTTTGTAAAATGTTTACATTGTTAATTCTGTCCTATGTGTTTTATTCAAGATTCAGTGCCACTTCACCACAGATACCACAATGTCACCTTTGCAGAGGAGCCCGTATGGTGATTTTCTTCACTTTGACTCTGCCCCTGACACCGCCGCTGTCAACTCCAGCGTGCAGATATCGTATACCTGCTCCAGGGCCTGCAGAGTGGGGATCGAGATTGTGCTTTCCACACCAAACACGGTTCAACTCGTGACCTTTAGGAGATCGTGGACTCATGTCAAAAAACTAAAAAATCCTAGAACAAGGAATATTCAGCTCACTTTCCCTCCTGCTGTGGTGTATAAGAGAGACTTTTTCTTCAGGCGGACCGTGGAAGCCGGCCATGTTGTGCTGAGAGCCTGGCTGGTGTACCTGGAAAGCATTATCAACCATGTTGGAGTCAGTCAGTACGAGCAATCCATGGTGAGAATGTTTAAAACGCTGCGCATGGTTCCGCCCTCGGAGCGTCCTGCCAAATCACCATGCAGGTGTGCTTCGTGGGGGGCGGAGCTGATGTGGAACCGGACCAAAGACAGAATAGAGAAGTGCTCTCCTGAGTCAGGTGAGTTCCTTCCTACATCAGCCAATCAGATTCAGTTTCGGGATATTTAATAGCAAGTTTGAGTACGAGACCAATTGTTACATGACTGTCACTTTTATGATTTGTGGAAAAAAATGAGGGATGGAAATCACAGACTGGTGGGCGTGTCTTTGAGTACAGGCATTTCTGAGTAGACACCAGGTGTACAGACGTCCCATCTATGGCTCACATTCCCATCTATGGCTTTCAAGACACACCCACTGAAAGCCGCTGTCATTTCCATATAGAGACTCAATGACACGCCCACAATTCCATATATGACCAAAAATGGCTTCTCTGGTCGATGATTAGCATTAATGCTTAACAGCAGCACTCTATACCTCAAATGATTATTAATGCTCCGTTGATGTTGCAGATGTAGTGAGACTCCTGACGTTCCCTTTTGCAAGCACTGGAGAGAAATACGGAGTCATCCGGACGTTCCCAGTCTTCGCCAACAGAGAGCTGAGGACTGCAAGCTTGCGTGCTCTGGAGAAGCCCAGGTAAGACTTCCAGCTGCTCGTAAATGCAGTAAAGGGGCCTGGACTATACGATTTATGGATTATCAGGGGTGATTGATAGTCCATGACTAAGGGCACAGCCATGTTTCTTCACGTTACATTTATGTGCGTTATTTGTGTAGCAGAATAGGACAAATATTCTCCAACTGGAATAAAGTTAGCCAGATGGTCAATGAGGCAGACTGAGGGTCAGATTTTCCCCAGTCAAACAATTAGGCTGTTCAGGGACCATGTGACTAATGGACTAGGGGCTGTTTAGTGAACGTGATAGATGGAAAGAGATATTAAAACTGACGACAGAGCAGTGCTGAGTAATAGCATGGAACGCAGGAAGAAAGCGAAATATTGATTTCATCGCTGCTGTTTTGCAGATTGACCATATCGGTGTGGATGTATTTGCTAACGTGGTGCAAGGAAAAGCTCTGTAACATCATCAAGCACGTTACCGAGCACAGGAAATACGCAACACCTCTCCTACTTCTGACTGATACAGGTGACATCTCTCTGGTATTACCTCACTGCTGAAGCATATGAGTGATTTTCTGTTCTTCACTGAAGCCTGAAGATGTTGTATAATAGATAGAGGTGTGCACGGGTCTGTTTTACTGATCCCATTTCTAAAAGAATGCCGACTGGTTATTCTGGTGTACTAGTGATATATTCTAATGAACGTCGATGGTTCTATTTCTCAAAATATGAACAGATTAGTGATTTAAACGAGTTTATTTTGTGAAATGATCCATTTACGCTAGTCATTAATTGAAATTTGTGTCCTTTGTAAATTTATAATGTATATAATGAGTGTGAGTGTTTCTACCAATTTGCACACATAGAGACAAGCATGATTTCCTGATCAGTCACGTCCACGTCCATGGAAATGTGAACGAACTGTAAATCCTTTCTAATGAGCTGTATTCGATGTGCAGTAGTATGTTTTTGTACACTTTTCTGATCACATGCTTCAGAGTCTCAAAGGGTTCAAGTTCAGTTTCTGGTTTCTGGTTTCTGATTTTCACACGCAGTGACACAACGAGCTGAGCATGCTATAGTCACAGGATTGAAAACAAAGGTCACCGCATCCTGTTTATTTCTTTCCAGAGTTTTGTCAGTCAAATGGCCTTTTCCTGTGAAAATTTCAGACCACAGTGGATTTAGCAAAACCTCTTCACCTCAGCTTTCCCCAGACACACGTCTGCCGGATGTACTGAACCGCATCTGTGTTTGCTTGTGTGTGTTCTGTGAAGGTAACATCATGGTGCAGGTGCGTTTGACCTCCGGAGTGGAACAGGCGTTCACAGTTCACACAGATCTCCCTCTCCAGACCTGGATCCGGCTGGACCTCTTCATCCAGACCTCAGAGGTGCTTAAACTTTTTCACAGTGATCGAAGCACATGACAGGCTTGGTCTAAAAACTTTCCTCACTGCACTGAACCATTTTTATTTACACAAAGTTCAAAATGTACATTTTTTTTTACATCACAAAGGGTACATTTTGCATATTATTTGCATATTAACTGTGATTGGTCCATGGTTTCCATGGTTCAGAACTTTCACTTTTTGTTTTTTTGTCATTGTTTTTCCAAAACATATTATTTCTTCGCTGCAAATCAGTCAACAGTTGCCTGACTTACAACGTAAGGCATTCGTATGACGCATAGCAGCACAAATACTTAATATATCTTGTACTTATCTCAAGTGTTAGCAATGAAAACAGTGATTATGGAAATATACTTTCAAAAGAATTCCCATGCTTTGGAATTCTCTTGATTGCGTGGAATGTAAATAAGAGATGCGAAGAAATCTGGCACCTAAAATCATGTTGTAATTTTCTCTACAGGTGAAGCTCCTAATCATGCAGGCCCTCTCTGAAGATCAACTCATGGAAGCTGCTTACACGTATGAGTTAGAATAGTAGTAAATAAACAAAATATAATACTCTATATTAGCACTATTGGAGTGATATCCTGGTCTGGTACCTCTGGTACCTCTGGTACCTGGTACCTCTGCCAAGGATGTCATGTTTTTGGTGTGGTTTGTTTGTTTGTTTGGTTTTAAGCAGGATTATGTGAAACCTACCAAACCAATTATCATGAATCTTGGTGGCAGGATTTCGGAAGAACCTGTTCAGTTTTGGAACGGATCTTAGTCACAGAGCAGATCCACAAATTTAGTTTTAGTTTGGCTGATGCTCGTTCAGCAACGCCATACAGCCTAAAATCCAGTAGATGGCAGTAAATACTAGCGACAAAACATAGCCAATGTAGAAACACGATGACTCCATTGGAAATATATCCAGACATATAAAATGGGTGGAGTTGCAAATCATAGAAGAGTCGACTATTGTCCTTGGCGGAGGTCTGCGCACTCCGGTTGCCTTTCTGGTTGCTTTACATGTTTACAGCATGCTAGCTAATTACACGGTTCCTGTCAACTCGGGTTCCTGGTTGGTGTTGGTGTTGTATAACCAATCCTTAAATTATTAACATACTTGAGACGAGGCGCTGTGAATGTTTTGAAAAACGTGTTGCCTGGTTGTTTAACTGCATGGAGAATCCAGACGAAGGCGCTTTAGGCAAATTATACCTATACTAGAGACAGGGTGAACTTTGTATGCATTGTGTTTCTGATCTAAAATGTACAGAGTTTGTTATTACGTACCAGGGATTGCTGTAAGATAGATAATGCTGATCTCCAAGAGTTAAAGAAGATTACACATATTTCCTCCCAAGACGTGTTTGGCGTATGATGTTTGTTTGTTTCTTTCTTAATTATTTCACGCGAGGGACAAAGTGACAATTCGTTTTCTGTGCATGTGTGTGATGGAGCTGTGATGAACAACGATTCCCATCTGTTATCCTGTCATATACGACCTCTCAGTAAATGTCTATAAAGGCAAGAAAAATAAAGGTTGAAGGAAGTAGCAAAGATCAGTGCATATTTAGGTGATGTTTAAAGCACGTAGTTTTATGGAAATGATTTTGGTGAGATAAACTTCCTGTAGACTTCCCTAGATTAACCTAGACTAGTAAACTTCCCGTACTAGTCACGTATTGGCTGACTGACTCCACGGGGACATTGTGTACAATTCATTTTTCACAGAAATATTATATTCAGCTGTCTAAAGTAACATATTTATGAAAATCTGTGTAATGTGTTCCAGTTTTCAGGATCCTGTTCTGTATAATGACACTTCAGGATACTTCGTGATTGGTGGCAGCATCTACATGCCAGGAATCCATGGTTATTTTGGACCAGTTAAATATTACCGCTTAGGTTCTGAAACGGTGAGCATGAACTCCTCCAGCGCTTACTCATGTTAGCTAAACTCAGATTTCATTCAGTTTAGTGACCTCACCTCCTAGTTATTGTAATAGTTAGCCTAATGTTATCTAGCTTCCTAGTAAGTCTGGCTATTGATTTTATTTACAAGATGATCGCTTGGTAGTGACCTTGGCTATTGGTTTGCTATTTTTGTTTTTTGTTTTGCTATTCTTGCTATTCCTTGGATTAAATGTGGAATAAACAGGTTACTTACCCTAAGATTGTTAGCAATCTTGCTAACTGGTGTGCGAGCTAGCCTGATACTAGCTATGCTTGTGATCAACCATGACTGCCTTATATAATAACTTGATTTCAGTTAGCTTGCAATGGGTTGGTTTTAATTTACATTTGATTGCTTATTAGCAAACGTAGATAGCTAGTAAAATGAAACAGCTTTTTACAAACAGTTAGCTTTGTTTGCTAGCTAATGTTGCTTCTTAAGGGTGTACCAGTTACGTTGCACGTGTGTGGCGTTTCAGGGTGCAAACAGTTGTAAAAAGACCTTTTTTTAAAGACCCGGCTGCATGAGGCCATTCTGTAATGTGGATTTGCTTGTGAAGGTGGTGAACCGTCTGACTCCGGAGAGAACACTGAAGGAACTGTACGAAGCCCACAGACAGTGTGAGGATGTTAAGCAGATCACTGAAGCCTATATAAAAGCGCTACAAGACAGCAGAACCAGTCTCGCCAACGGTAAATGCTTTTTATAGAGGACTACACTCATTGTCCACTTTATTAGGAACACCTATACATCTGCGCATTCATGTCGTTATCCACTCAGCTTGTCATTTGGCAGGAGTGCAATGAATAAAATCAAGAGCTTCAGTTAATGTTCACATTAAACATCAGAACGGGGGAAATTGTGATCTCGGTGACTTCAACAGCACCCTAGAACAAGAATCTGAGGCTAGAGTGGGCACTCTGGACCCAACCCGGGCGGCGTTTTTCCCAATCCTTATCTCTGTTCAGCTTCTCCTAGTTTATTATACAGTTATTCATCTTTAAATATACTACCCATTAACTGCCAAGACTTCATCAGTTGCTACAGCGAAAAGCCTCTAGCTCTGTTAATAATCCGATATTCATTTGTACTCTCGTCAGCTGTCAGGATTTTGTTTCTGGAGAGACTGTACAACACTGGGTGGGTAATGATGTCGTCTCTACTGTTTCAGATGTTTGCGTGTCATATTACGAGCGTTTAAGGAGGACATTTGTCCAGACGATGTGCATGCAGACGTGGTCCTGGGATCATCAGATGAAACACGGTGCTGCACTGACAGTACTGAAAAAGCATGAGGAAGAACTGATGTCAGGTATCTGCGTTTTATATATATATATATATATATATATATATATACATATATATATATATATATATTTTTTTTTTCTGGGAAGCATATAAAAAAAGGCTGCATTTAATGTATAAGCGCTTGGTTCTTTGTGATTAGTTCTGTCCATTGGTTTCATGGCTTTTTCTGCAGTGCATGATGGGTATTGTGGGATACAATGATGCTATATCCCTCCTCTAGGCCCATGGAGCAGCAAGAAAGCATCACTCTTTGGCCAGCGTCTCTATCAAGACGTGGTAAAGAGGTTAGCTGACGCCGGTTTGGGAGACGTCGATTCTTCACTTATAGAGCTGTTGCAGCTGTGCTCCTGCTGGGGGCATCACCAGGCATCTCTCATGCTCGCCACGTTATACTTCTCAGGTCTCGGAGTGCCAGCGGACCAGGAGAAGGTAGCGGACGCTGTGCGTAGAATGTTGGCTCGATGTACAGCAGAAGAATAGGAACATTGGGGATGGATTAAATATTGGGCTAAAAGTTCAAACGTACATTATGCTTGACTAGCCTTGGTGTCCATGCTATTTGTTTTTTATTCATAGTCATGTACGTTCAGGTTCGACAATTAGAGAGAGAGAAAGAAAGAGAAAAACACTTGCTCCTTGTTGATTTTGAGCAGGTCTTATTTGGTATGCAGCCATGCTGAACGAATCAAACGTGCTCGTGAATCAAATGTGCTGCTTGACCACACAGGGCCACGCGTACAGCCTGATGGGCGGAGTAAGAGACCAGCGTCTGGCTCTGCTGCATTTAGGCTACAAGCACATGCAGGGTCTGGACGGCTTCCCTAAGGACCAGGACATGGCATACGGCTACTACTCCAACGTGGCAAAGCAGACCAGCATCGACCTCAATAAAGTCCAGGACTCGGAGGTGAGACCTCCATTTCCGTCATCAGCATGCGCTTCCGAGTCCCCAGAATCAGATCTCTTGGTATTTAAGACCTGATGGCTAATTAATTTAGTAGTTTAGCAAGAAAAGGTCATATCCTGAATTATATTCTCAGCTCCTTCATTTCCAGTAGATGCAGGAATTCTCATCAAGGCATAAAATCATGATTCTTTGGGTTCTCTCCGGTTTTCTCCTACCAACGAAAAACATGTCGGTTCGATAGGCTAACTTCTCAACAGGTTATAAAGAGCATCTTGGGTGTGTTCAGACTTTGCAACCTCCTGTAACTATTTCCCAAAGGTCCTGAAAGACAACCAGTTTTCCGTATGTAAAAACTCCGGCCCGTGCCTGATGGCTCTTTTCACAAGGTGCATGCAAACTAGCTTTCAAATGTGAACGATGGAGTCAGCGCAACAGATTTTGCCTAACCAAATGTAAAGACAGTATCATTTCAGTCAGTTTCCAGGAAAGGATTTGGAATGAAACCGGAATACCCCTTAAAAGATACACAAGGAATGTTAGCGGTATTAAAATGGCATTGCTTTATCACAAGTAAGAGACATTTCATATTAAACTGCGATGCCGATGAGACTACTAAATGTTCTCTTCTAGGGCAGGGGCGTCAAAAACATTTAGGTAACGAACCGCATTATGTTATACAGTTCGTCCGACGTCAAGACCGATAACAATTCAGCATCCATGTAGCATTATAGCGTCTATAATACAGCCCATATTATTGGCCAAGAGTTAGGAGAAAATTGATATAGTAAAGTAGTTTGGAAAATTATCTACAAATATAACGAATGGTATTGTGTAAGTTATTGCTGTGAAACTCAATGAATGAAGAATTAGGTATAATTAGCACTTTTTTGCCATGAGTTTATCACTCTGTTTGCCCCCTTATAGAGTAACAAATGAATTACTGTCCACAATACAGGTTTAATTTAGGACAGGGATTCATGAATTCATTTGGCTGGATTAAATCTTTTTTGTCTCGAGCCATGGGCCGAATGTCTGACACCAATGATGTAGGACGTAGAACATAATCCAATATATGTAAACATTTTGAAATCAGATTGACACTAGAACATGAATGTATGGTATTTGTACCGAGGAACCATCCATAATAATAAACATTAACATTAACATTAACAATAAATTTGACTTTATTCAACACTGACATGGCGGTTTAGAACAACTTGTCCACTTAGGAATACACAACAAGATCAAATCAGTCTGAGATAAATCATAAGACAAGTTCTGTGTAAAACTTCTTATTAAGAATGTGAGAGATTTCATTTTGGGGATCTGTAATTTTCCACTTCCTGGTTTAATGCCCTTGCAGTATATGCTCTACATGTATAGAATACACTATTATACTACACTGAGAGTCAAAAGTTTGGACACCTAGTCTTTTTCATAGGTATTTGTTTTGCTTTCTACGTTGTAAAACATTACTGAATACATCAAAGCTATGAAGCAACACGTACGGCGTATACTGAATTATGTGGTAAACAAAAAAGTGTAAAAAAAAACAAACAGAAACAAAATATGTTTCATATTTTAGATTCTTCAAAGCCGCCACCATTTACCGTGATGATGCAATCGGCATTATCTTACCCAGCTTCATGAAGTCGTCACCTGGAACGCTTTTCA
>JAQQZR010000015.1:19392115-19414278 GCA_030068235.1 Notoglanidium macrostoma | reverse complement strand
TCTCTCTCTCTCTCTCTCTCTCTCTCTCTCTCTCTCTCTCTCTCTCTCTCTTTCTCTCTGTCTCTCTGTCTCTCTCTCTCTCTCTCTCTTGCAGGTCTGCTAAAGATGGGAGATCACTACAGTGCAGTAGGTGACATGGTAAAGGCTATAGCTCTGTACAGCAGAGCAGCACTGACAGGCAGCGCTCAGGTAGTGCACACACACACACACACACCCACACACACACACACACACACACACACACACACACACACACTCATCTCTCCTTTCTGCTCTTCCCATTATTGTTGCCGTACAAGTGGTTGAAAACTGTACTCTATTAAAAATGACGTTCCTTCTTGAATCAGAGGTAACGTTGTGAAACATTTAAAAATGCTTTGGAGGAAACCAGAATGAAGACAGACTGCGTGGCGTGTCACAGGTCCTCGCTGTGTCTTCACGAGTTCTCCGGGTTCCTCCCACCTCCCAAAGACATGCCGATAGGTTTTGGGTTTTCTGGACAAATAAATGAACGAACAAACAAACTAATTTGAAAACCTTCATTTTAATATCGAGTACTCGGGTTTTTTTTGTCCGTAATTTTGGATGTTCTACACAAATCTACACAAATGATGGTTTCTTTCATCATGCAGGGCATGTACAACCTGGCAGTTTTGACTGAGGAAGGACACAACATCCCCGCAAACGTACTGGAGCGAATGAAGATCGCGACCGAGCCTCAGCTGAAGAAGAGTGACGTAGTGGAGAAACTGTTACTCAGGTGGGGAGATTAAATACGGTCGTGTACTTCTGCTTACATATAATTGTTTCAGGCGAACAAATGGAAGGATAAAAACTAATCTCTATCAAAAGCCCAAGAATGAAGCTGTTCCATGGTTTCATGGTTGGTTTCATGAAGCTACTATTAACATTATATTATTATGCCATTGTACGTTCCTGGGGAAAAGATTGAAGCAAACCCAGTATTGCAAAATATTTCGCTTTTAGTGGTCTCGAGTCTCAAAGATTAACAAGAAATAAAAGAAAAAAGCTCTCCTGAGGCCTTGTTTTGTTGCTGAAACTGTCGGGGGGGAAAAGCTGGAAACGGGGAAGTTCACTTACACAGTCTTCTGGCGCACAAAGAGAAAATCAGGAAAAGATTGAAATGTTTAAATGATATCAAATTGAAACTAACTTGTCCGGGGGTTCAAAATGTTCCAAAATCTCTTCCGTTTGAAGACTGTAACATCGAGCGGAACAACACGGACTCTTCTTTCTGTAACAAGCCGTCTGCAGGTTTACCCACAAGCCTTCATGGGAAAAGCTGCACCACACCGATTTACTTCATCTATCCGTTTCATTCTTGCTCATTTTCCTGACCAGTGATTTGCTGTTGAGACCATTGTTTTGCAATATTGGCTTTGCCTCATTTTTTTTTACCCAGGACCGTACAATGGCGTAATAATATAACGTTAGCTCAGCTGTTCAGAAATCCAGGTCCAGGCTTCTGTTGCAATCTGAAAGCAATGGTGACTTATTAAGAACTGTATTGATTACAAGAGCGGGCTCATATGCGTAGTCATGTCTGAGTGTGAGTGTATCGTGGATAAACGCGTGTCGGTTTGTGTCTCTGTACAGATGCAGGGACCTGGAGGGTAAGGGGGAGGAAATGAGTCCATGCTCTCTGGCTCTGTTTGGGCTGCGTGCGGCCCGGGCGTGGCACAGCTTCACCCGCAGCACCGTCCACCTCGCACTCACCCTCACCACTCTCGTCATGTTAGTGCTCACCGTCGTGACACAAAGTGCGCTTGGTAGGAGCCTCACTCCTCTGTGTACTGACATTTGAAACAGATGGTGCAATCAGACATTTCATTTTAATGGTATTTAAATATGTATGCATTCCTCTCATCAGCACATTACTCTGCAGCTCTTCCACGCAGTATTCCTAACCAACCTGCACCTCAGGAAAGGGAACCGTCTCGCCTCAGCCAAGTCAGAGGGAGTCAGTCAGACACCGCCACAGATCAGGAAGGACCCTCGAGAGTCACTGGAGTCGTACGGATTGGTCAAACCTACGTGACGAGACACGTCCGATCCCTGCAGGAGACAGCCGATTTGGTCATCACGGCGACCGGAGTGTGCGTGTGCGCCTTGTGCACGATGTTTGTCTCGCATCTGCTTTAACTGCCTAGAACAATACGAATGTGAAGAGCGCTTTAAAAAAAAGACTGAAAGTCCACCAAGCACAACGTTTTTATTGAACTGTACAAGACAAACCAGTTTTAATAGCCCATGAGGAAGCGGGTTGTAGTGCACAAAGCTGCTCAACGGCTCCCTCTTCTGACAGAAACACAGGCAAGTCGGTTAACAGTAAACCAGTTTTTCAGTTTAGCGTGTATTTCAAATAGACAATTTACAGAAACAATATTATCAGCAGTGAACAAATTTTTATTTGTATTTATTTTTATGATTTTTTTTATATGCTTATATGCTTGCCCGGTCTTGTATTGTGCTTGGTGTAATCTTAAATGAAGTGCTGCAGTTTTGAAAATACAGACAAAACAAGATAAAAAAAATAGGTATCGGGTCTCAATCCCACAGAGCAGTCGAGGAAAAAATGATTCAAGCTGAGGTTTGCATTCACACTGAGCGCCAGTCAATTCACCGAAGGGGAAAGGGCGTGAGACGGGAAAGATGTCTTTGCTTCTAGTAGCGCTTATTTCGCCTCACGTTGACGTCTGATATAAAAAGTCTCGACACCCTTGTTAAAATAGTAAAACCCCTGCAAGTTTTTTCGCATATCATTGTAAATGTGGGAAAAACTGTGGGACATGATTTAAATTGAGTTGATTTTTTACTTCACAAAAAACGTGCTATTTTATCTCGGGACTGTAGACTTTTTATATCTACTCTGTGAACTGAAATTGGTTTCATGAAGGAAAAGAAAAGAACCCACAGATGAGGGTTTTGGTGGTAAAATAGTTTTTTTTTTCTGGATATATTTTTGTTAGCAATGTTGGCACCTCTTAAGGCGAGTAACCAAGTATTAAAAGAGAAATAACACATGACATGATGACACGATGACTCCGATTTAAAACACTGAATGCCAGATTTAAATAAACACACCATGTGACAAAAAGTGCCGTTTTGTTCTTTTTTCCACCATTACACGCAGTTTCATTCTAGTTTTAAGTGGTTTCTGATGTTCAAGGTCTACTGCATGAGATAATAAGAGTGTTCAAGCCTCAAAGGTCTCATTATTATCTCAAGAGATTAAAAGGCACAAAGCACAGGAAGTCAGTGGCTTTAAATGTTAAGGAAGTCCTTATATGGTCAAGGAAGTCTATATTTGTAGTTGGCTGAGGAATATGTGTGGTTTAAAGGTGAAGGACGGAATTTAGGAGGAACTAGAGGAATGGATATTTCGATGCTGAAAAAAAGGGTTCCGTTTGGGTATATTGTAGAGATTAGGTTCCAAAACAGGTTCTACTTGGAACACGTGCGTGTAAGGGGTACAAACTGAACCTCTTCCCTACAAGTGTATAGCGAATAAATGTACAACACAGTTCAAGAGCAACTCAAAAGTTGTCCCAAAAAATAAAAAAATAAAAAATTTAACAACAAAAATGATTAAAAAAAAAAAAAAAAATGTAATTTCAACTTGAACCCCTAGAGGGTGACAAAACTCCAATTTACGAGCGATGCTTCCGTTGTGATGGTTTACAACTTTCTGTAAGTATTTAGAAATCTATACAGAGTTACAGAGTGTTAGCAATCTACTGCAAAACATTTTAGATCTATGTACGATTTAATGTGCGAACAGAACAAGAACAATAAGTAGTGTAGAATATAAAATATATAAAGAATGTAAAGGGCTGCAAACCAGGTGCTTCTGGTACTGTAAATAACATCCCATTAGAAAGTGCTAAAGTCCAGAGAGTAGAGATTATCGGTTCTTCTTAAGCTCCCTCGCTTCATTGTTGCCATAGCAACAACTAGCAATGCTATCAGTGAAGTACTTAGCCACGGTTTCCCCGACGTTCAGCTGTTCGTATCTTGCGTAATAAAAGCAATAAATAGGAGTGATTCTTTCGGCCTTGTGATTTAGCTTGCAACAGGCTCTGCGATACTTCACGTCTACTCCAGGGTTATAATAACTGGAACATAATAACTGAGTGTCCAAAAGATGTCCGACTTCTGATGAACAAATCGAACAATGTTTGGATAACATTGGAACGTAGTGTTCACTGATTCTGGTTTCTTTCTGTTTGTGCATCAAGTCCATATTTGAGCGCATTAATAACTCGAAGTACAGCATGCATGCACTGTTGTTGGGGTAGAAAATTAATCAGCACCTACTGACCAATCAGAATTGAGAATGAGTTGGTGAAGTGTTACACGGAAATGCAATTAAAGATTTTAATTGGGAGTACATACTGTATGTTGTTTAATGTTGATATTTCCAGGAATGTACCTTTAAATCACGTTGCCCTGTTTACAACGTGCTATAAAATGAGGTGGAATAGTACAGTACAGTGTAGAGATTGACATATTATTATGTCAGTGTTTTGCTCAGATTTGTCAGTCCTGTTGTTATAGTTGTCTTCACTTTTGGCTAAACAGCAGCCAGTGTTGCTCTGCCCTTGCATTTACTGTAATAAAGTTCAGACTTTATGTTTGTTTTGACCGTAATAATAAGCCATTGTGCTTTTGTTGTTGTTTTGGCAGCATACAGACGCTATTGTGCACGATCGGTGTTGACCAATTTGTGGAAATTCATGTTAGGCAGAACCTCAGGGCACGTGGCAGGTCTCTGACATCACTCACAGTCCAGGAGTTGGAGTGGTTTGTTGGATTTTTTGACAGAAAGAATGAACAGACCATCATCCAGTCTTCCTTCCCCAAGTCCCGACCATAACCAGATCACTGCGAATGTCTGTAATTTATGTTTGAGGTGGCATAGAAAAACACGTATAAGTACTATTTTTGTCCATAAGGGGTTCATTCAAGGACAATAACAGTCATTTAAGTCTTAGGTCTGCATAACAATAAAAACTTTTGCTTCGCGCTGTTGGTCTGCAGGAGAACTTTTGCTTGACGGTGTGGCGTTGGTGTTTGACCGGCTCGAAGGTCTTTATGTTCATGCTCATTTTGCAGATTTTCCAGTTGTACCATGCGCACACACATCGCCATTGAAGTCTCAATTCTGATTCGTCGGAATGTGCTGATTAATTGATTTTCTATAACAGCACCTCTGAAAGTAGTGCTGGCTGCAAGGCAAATCATATTCGTTATGTTAAAGTGCTCGTTTGGGACATTTCTCTCCCTGATTCCAAATGTCACTGAAAACTTCAAATGTTGCTGCTTACCACTGGACCACATTTGTCCCACAATCAAACTGCCGTTACAATAACTTGCTTATGTGTACAAAACCTAAACAGATTTAGCCCCAAACTATCTATCTTGGGGTCTCCATGAGGAGATCTGGAACTGAAGGAACTTTCCGGAAAACAGATCTGGATAATAAACAGAAGGTGATATTGAAAGGATATCTGAAATAAATCTCAAGGAGAAAATCCATCCATCCATCCATCCATCCATTATCTATAGCGCTTTATCCGTCTGGGTCGCGGGGAAGCTGGAGCCAATCCCAGCATCTTCGCGCGAGAGGTGGGGTACACCCTGGGCAGGTCGCCAGTCCACCACAGGGCCCAAGGAGAAAATCTGAAACTTTATTGTAGAATTATTCTCCAGTACCAGATTTGAAACGAAAGCTGGTGAATAAAATTAGGTAAATGGAAGGTAAATCTCAAGGCAAAGATCGGGAACAGCCTCAACAGTCAAACTGAAATCTACTTTGCTGGAGTTGATCAGAAGACTTCATCAAGACTTGCAGGACCAGATTTGGTAGTTATAGATAGGTCCAGATATCAGACAGTTGACCTTGAAGATCAGATTTAATACTTTACTAAGGAATCGATCTCCAGGACCTGATTTGTAATTAATCTTGAAATGAATATGGACTCTGAACCTTCTTGGAAAAGAAACCTCAAGCAACGGGTTTGAAATTAAACTTTAATTGAGGGTCAATTTCTAGGAGCAGATCTGAAATAATCATTGATGGAAAGTAAGCCTTGTGTAGCAGATCTGGAACTAAACAAGGACGGGATCTCTCTAAAGCAAAGCTAGATGACCGTAGTCCTTTTAGCTTCGCGAATTCAAATTTTCTTAGTGATAAATTCACTGATAAACACAAGACTAGACTAGTTTCCTTTATCCAGACCATAAGTAATGTCTTTGGGGAACATTGTGTGAAGTTGAAACCTTACAGCTTTAACTTGACCATACATGGAATGTAAGATACGACCTCCCATTTAAAGTCATTCAAATATAGAGCCATATTTTCAGGATTTTTTTTTTTTTTGGCCTACAAGATGTATTGCGATATTAATTGACCTTCAAGTGGTTTGTAAATACTTGGTTGGGTTGATCTTACATTTCTTCCTGGATTGGTGCCTAGACTCTACCTTCCCTGATCGCTTGCATGCTAATCTGCTATTCAGTCAGAGCTGCTAAGGGTTTCATGAGATGTGGTGAAGAAAATTGAGGATTGCTTTTAGACTAGACTAGTATTAGCTCGCCATCTTTGGAGAAAGCTATCTGCATGGGGAACAACAGAAGGTCATTCTTTGTCAGTTGCATATTAATTGCTATGCTTTGCTTTGCAGATTTACAAATTCACCTTCGCTGTGTGACGTCTTTAATAGTTCTTTCAGCTTCCAAGAATAGCGAGTCTGTCTTTGAGTGACGTCAAGTATTCTGTAGTGTGGCAATTATGTTGTAAAGGAGCAATGTGCTGGAGTTTCCATCATGAGAAAGAAGCACAATGGCAGATAACATAGTGTATAAAAAACTCTTCTAAAGTGTATTCAAGTATGTATGAATGCATGTTTTGTTACGTTGTATTTTAGACATATATCGGTTAAATGATCCTTAACATTGCTTTGAGATGACCCAAAAAAGTGTAACCAATGGAACGATTGAAGGCATCTGAACAGCAATCAATTTTGTAATATGAAGACATATCATCTGTGATACGACTTAACAGAGGATAATTGAAGACTTGGCTTTAACTCTGGAAAATGTTGGTATCTATGGTATGTCCCAGTTTCCATCTGTAACTGTCATGGAGGTCATGAAGCTCCCTCTCTCTATCTCTGCTGTAACAGAAGCTATCGATTTATTACAGTCAATGTATTAACAGATTAAAAAACAGACCCTGACCCACAATATTGCTTTGAAGTTAATACTAGCAGTCACTACAATAAACTACATCAATTTTTATTGGCTTTCAAACAACTGTTAAACGTATCTCTTGTCCTATTTATAGCATTTAACCAAACGTTCTTAATTGACACCCCGGTGCAACTCTTTAAAAACAATTTTAAGTCTAAGAAACTATTTAAAAAATGTGTTAACCTATCTCCAGCAATCTTATTTATTTATTTATATATTCATATATATATATATTTTTTTTTACAAGTTTTCTTACAGGAGTAAAAGTAGCAGGGTTGAGTTATTAGCATAGAATTAGCAGCTACACAAAATGTGGTACTAGCATCCATGCTAATGGTGTGAGGATATTAAGGACACCTTAATAACTTACCTAAACAATAATAACAAAAAGAACCAAATAAAAACATGACTTTTTTTCTTCTCATGATCTTCAGGAAATTTGGATGATGCAACTTCCTGTTGTAGAATGTTCCAAATATTTCGGTTTAGGTAACATGGTTGAGTGTAATAAAATAAATAAAAGGCGTATTTTATTTTAATGGCAAAATGTTGTTTTTATGTTCTGTAGATTTTCTAGGTTTTATTAATATTTTAAGTTATTTATCTGAAACATGCATAGAGGGTGTTTTGAAGGAAACACTGACTCTAGAAGAAATATAAGTTATTCAAATAGATTTAATACAGGAAACTATTAAAATGCCTGAACGTGTATGTATCACAGAAGTTCATTTATTTTGCATGAAATCGAAACAAGGTTACAAATTAAAGTTAAATGTTAAAAATTAAATTATATTTAAAGAGTTCCAAGTAAGCCTAGTTTTATGACAATGATCTGTCAATCACTTTGACAATAAGACTATTTGAAATGTGTCAAATGTTTAAATATTTGCAGAACGAAGCAATGTAAAATCAAAGCTTTTCTTCTCCCTGCAGATTTAGCAACAGAATCATGGAACTAGACAGTTACACCTTGGAGCTGCTGTTGACACAATGTGATAACTCGGTAGCTCAAGGCTCAAGTCCTCATTTTCTTGGACCTGTTTATTTTCCAGGAAATGCAGTATGCACTTGCACAAGCTGTCTGTCGTCTATGCTCGGAAATGAACATAAAACATAAGCATACACAGTATACATCCCTAAAAATTAAGATAGTCTTGCATGTTTGAGAATGTTTACACTTGTACAAACTATTATGTCATTATATAACTACGGTTAGCAAGATTATCATTTTCTAATTCTATCCTGGGGCTTACGGTGTCATTGCACTGACTTGCCTTCAAAGTTTCGCGTTCTTCTTCAGAGCAAAGTTCTTCTAAAGAAAAAGCCTGTACCATCAGATATTCACTGATAGGCTTCTCATAAAGCCAACCAACAGTAATGGGCCAGATCAGTACTATACTTTATTGCGTCTTGATAAGATGGATGATAAAATGATAAGGTGATACAGTGTGAAGATAAACTGAGGTAACTTGTGTGTGTCTGAGAAATTTTGCTCTTTTGAAAAAGTCGCTTCAGTATAAGATCCTACTATATGCAAGATTCAAAGCAATTTTTGAGTATCTGCTAACTTAACCATTGTAGTGGCATAAAACTAGCATTTGATATGTACCACAGTACTGTTGAATTCTTGATCCTGATTGTGAAGGTTTTGTTTTAATTTCTATAACAGAGGATCTGACGGTAGTTCTGTCAACAAGTCAAATCACAGGTTTATGTTAACGCACTCATTCTAATGTGTTGTCATTGCTATAGTATCCACTCATAGACAGGGACTGGTATGGTGGACGCGCCACCTAATTCGAGACCTAATAATAAACAAATTAATTACGGGTGGTTAGTTACCAAAGAAAACTTTGATTCTTGTGATTTTTTTTCTGTAAGATGTTTATATAACAGTAATGGAAGGAGTCTCCAGTTTCAGCACTAACACTGCTACATCACGCCACCACATTGTTGGTTTATTTTCCTACAACGGCATGTCCCAAGTGTTACACATCGTACTTAGTTTCAGTAATATTTTAGAAACCAGAAACTTTTGATGCCCATTAATCTAGTGCATACTACTAGTATAGTTTTTGAATAATATCCGGTGTTCTTGTTAGCTATCATCCACCACAGCACCAATATTTGTTGCTCTGACTAAACACATCCAACCAATATTTCCATATTCATTCATTTTCTATACCGATTATCCATTGTGGATCATGGTTGGGAGGCCTGGTACACCCTGGGCAGGTCACCAGTCTGTCATGGGACTAACACAGAGACAGACCGCCATACACACGCACGTTCACACCTATAAGCAATTTAGAATAACCAGTTGACCAACTTTGCATGTCTTTGGGCTGGCGGAGGAAACCAGAGCACCTGGAGGAAACCCACAAAGGAACGGGGATGATATTCATTCTCCACCCAGATAGGTCCCCGATCAGCAGGCAGGTTCAAACATGGAACCTGCTTGCTGTGAGGCGGCAGTGTTAACCACTGCACCACCATGCCATCCAATATAAACACATAAATCAATCTTTTTTTTTTTTTTTTTTTACATATTTATTTACATGCTGTACTTTACACTTTTGACTGATGTAAAATCCTTATATACAATACAGACCATCTAGAGTGATCCTAATCTATGCTTTTTTAAAAATCCATAAAAACAATGCACATATATAAGACATTGCCTAAAAAGCCATGGGGTTTAAAAGACAGCGCTTTTTTACAAATACAATTATTTAAAAAAAATGCAACTCTTTAAATAGTTTTAAACAAAATTCTTACATACAAATTGATAATAAAGGCCATCTGCACTTTCATTTTGCATTGCACATCACAGGCGGCCATACAATGAGAGCAGCTGCACAAGGAGTTTAAAACTGAACATACAGCAAGCATAGTCTAGCTATGTGTCTCAGAATGTCTTCAGGATGGGAAACAAGGCTTTAAAGGTCTCCATGCCTTGTTCAGTGGGATCTGCTGTTGTTAGAATGGTTCTACAAGTTCCTTCTGGGCTACTTTAAAAGAACCATCTAGCAGCCTCGAGTACAATGGACCTCAAGCCACATAGGAAACTGCTACACAGCCTACTTTGAGCCCCTTTAAGCAGCATATATGTTAAATTATACTACAAAATAGTCTTATGAGCTATACACTTTAGTACATGCTACAGATGTGTTCCAGTCACTGTTTGAATCTGGCTCTTCTCATCATCGACAGAAAGTGTGGGGTTGTCGCACATCTCCAAGCCGATCTTATTCCTCTCTTCCTCAACAACTTCTCCCTTTTTACACCACTTGCAGCAGCAGCAGCAGCGCGACCCGCAGAAGCCCATCATCCTGGTGACGACACGGTCCCATGGTTTGAGCGAGTGCAGTGACCGGGGAAGGAAGTCCCAGTTGCGCAGCACAGGAACCAGGAAGCGTGGGCAGCGTGACTGCATGATGTTCACCACAACAACAAAGACCACCAGCACCACCACAGGCACGCCAACCCCTACGAGGATCTGCCAACCAGCGATGGAGAGCCCCAAAACCGTCAGAGGCAGGATGAAGAAACAAGTTACCAAGTAGACGATGGCAAACCAGCGGTATTGGGCTGTGCGGTTACCCAGTGCTTTAGCCAGTCGGATAGGCACACGTGTGAAAGGAATTGGGTACCACAAAATTATACCAAAGATGTTGAAAAAGAAATGGCACAGAGAGATCTGCAAGGAAAAGAGACTCATCATGACTTTGGAATTACAATAATGAGGCCAGTGCACTACAAATAGAAATTTAATCAAGGTAATCATATTTGGAGGGCTAACCTGTAGTGAGCTGGCCAGTGTTTCTCCAGGACTTGCCATGGCAGCAAGAATAGCAGTGGTTGTTGTTCCAATATTGGAGCCAAGTGTAAGGGGATAGGCTCGCTCAATGCTAATAACACCAATACCTGAAAAGAAACAGGGAAAGGGTATGAACATTTGGACTGATATTTAAATAGTATAAAACTATGATCCATAAATAATGCTAAATCTTCAGGGGAAAAAACTAGAAATGCTATAACCGACTTGCAGAGTACCATCTTACAGACCATTCAATTATTTGATAAGTAGTATAGTGCACACTTTTTGTCTGTAGAATAATTCAAAGTGTTTCATCTCACTCACCAACAAGAGGCGTAATGGCGGAGGTGAAGACTGAACTGCTTTGTACAATGAAAGTCATTCCTGCCCCCACCAAGATAGCAAGGTAACCGGTGACCCATGCAAATGGAAAGGGGAAATCTGCAAAAAGGAGTCCAGAATTGTTACTCAAACCGTTTGGTCATACAAGTGTTCAATAAAAGACTGATGATGGCAACATTAAAAGGCCATCCAAGAGTCACTAGATAATACAAAGAAACTTTGTGCAGATTCACCCAACAAAGCTTTAACTGTAATCAGCGCATTCCCCCGTAATCAGGAATGTAGTGTACCTGAGCACTCTTGGTGATACATGACATGCTCAGATATAAATAGAGAGGCCCAGGTTCACATTTCTGTGCCTGTTTAACTCATCAGACGTCAGGATGAGGAAGCCTGCGCCGACTATCATTAACAGGGCATCCACTGGGACAATAATTCATAACTATCAGAGCTTTTACTGTTTCCTTTTCACAAATAGAATCGATGCCTTGACGGTCCACCCAGTTTGTTTGCCAAATCAATACCAAAGCTGACCATATCCAAATAAATCAAATGTCTAGATTTAATATTAAATCCTATGTTGCCTCAAGAGTGCAATTCAATTTAAGAGTCGAGCAAGTTATTCAAGTTAATAATTTGAGTAGTCTCACCTGTGTTGAGCACCTTCTTAATGGAGACTGCCACCTGACCCCTGAGCATGGAGTTGAGCAGCTTGACAATGAGAATGAGGCAAGTACAGAGCACCAACAGGGACAGAATGAGCAGGATCAGTCCCACAGCCAGGTCTGGCAGATTTGCTGAGGCAAAGAGATGGCCACCTGGTGCAAAAGAGAAGTTTCACATTTTCAGCCAAATTTCAGTCAATGCATGGCCATTCCATTGGTCATTTGGTCGAAGTAAGTCAAGGATCCTGAAGACATTGTACAATTCCTTTGAATGGCTCCATGAATTCTGATAATGATGTATTTCAGAAGCTTATCAGAAGTATATTACAACATATTCAAGGTCCTAACACACTTCCAGTCGCTTTTATACTATAAAACCATTTTGAGGAATGTTGATGGAAATCCGAATACGTGAATTGAAGATAGAGTACAGTTCAGTACAGACAGGACTGAATGATGATGCTATTAGATAATGCTGACTCATGAAAAGACTAAAGAATGAACGTAAGTCCTACTGCTACCAACAAACTGCAAGCAGGCTTAAATTTTGCTGTCAATTCCAAATGCGACCCCCAACCACAAGTCTTCCTCTCTATTTGGCTGGCCCTTTTTTGTCTGGTTTCGATGGCCTCAGGTAGTTCTGCCCAACGAGAATAATAGCCCCATTGAGCATGTAAGAGTAGAGTGAGAGGGAGGGGAAGATGGGAAAAATGTTTGCCGAATCATATGCCACTGAAAGAAAACCATTGTCCTCACGATGCAGTAGTTAATAGGAGTCGCGGTCTAATGGTTTGAAGTGTGTGTGCAGGGATGAGAGGTAACAATCAGCTTTGGCTGATCCAGCCTTCCCACAAACGACAAGTCACTCACATTTCTTTAAGTTGATTGTGTCTGTTATGTTCTTCTGTGTCCATGTCTGGTTGCCCTCCATCCAGCATGGGACACCAACTGTACAGTTTGCTTCTCCAGGAACGGTGACATTCACCAGATTCTGAGATACCAAAAACAATTCAAATTTGTAAGTTCACATTCATGTCACGTTCAGTCATGCTTACAAACAGAACAGCTAATACACAGTGTAGTCAGTCCCAAAGTACATGCTATCAGTGACTAGTATTTATCTCCATGCTTTTTAAGTCCATAAACACCTTTCAGTGGAGCACAAAGGCTGTTACATATTAACACAAATCAAATGTTAGGCCTATATAATACCAATACTTCTGTCTCCCCCTGTTTTTTTCTGAAAAAACGGACATCTATAGGTGGCATGTACGCCAACATTCCTCAATCCTTACCGTGATTTTCACTTTTTTGCACCATGTCTTGATCAGGCTCTTGTTTCGAGCACTGGGATCACCAATGGCTATGTCACTGATGACAGAGCTGTCCAGCTGCAGAGAGAGAGGAAGAGAGAGAAATATGAGTCACAGGACCAAATTCCAACTACAGAACTGTTATTCAGATTCAAACTGGGCATAACACCGTTCAGGTCGCATGCAGAATGAGATCAGTTACTAAATCGGAGTCTAGAAGTCATGACATTCCAGAATGGATGTCCAACCGAGATGGATTTGATTTCATAGATAGTCTCAGTGGGCTAGTCAGAGACCTTTTAAGTCACAGTTGGGTTGCCTCATTAATCTTAAGACGCTAATTCATTTAGGGGGATAGTCTGTTTCTTTGTTTTCTTTTCACCTCGATGATGTTCTTGGTGAGTGGTTTAGTGATGACTTTAAGCAAGTCTGGGGCATCCTGGCCTGTCTGGATGTGGAAAGAGTCGATGAGGAGTTTGGTGAGCTTGTACAGGACACCAGTGGCCACTTCCAGGGGCAGCAACACCAACACGGACAGCCAGTTAAAAAAGTCATGTACTGTGGCTCCAGCAAATGCCCTGGCACACAGAAATTAAAATGCATTAGACATCGAAAAGCTGGTTATTTGATGTGACATGTTCGGTGTACGGTCTGTAATTTTGTAGGCAGAATATTGAAGAATATTGACACTAAGAATTAGAACCAAACATAGCTGCTGAGACATGACATGAAATCTTAAACATTGGTCAATAGGAATACTTTGGTGCAGAGATGTTACATTGCAAATTGCAAGTCCCCCCATTCCCAATACCACCCACTGAATATCCTTTTTCCACCAACAACCTTATTCGACAACTAGCCCAGTTTAATGTATAAACCCTCTGAGGATTACATTAAAGATTACAAAGATGGCCTTCGAAATTTACAGAAAGTTCTCTGTAGAAGCTTCTTCTATCTAGCTGTTATTTCTACCTGCGGAACACGTTCCGGTCTCCGGCCTGCATCACAGCCACAATGGTGTTGGTGATGGAGGTACCAATGTTGGCACCCATAATGATAGGCACTGCTGACTGCACTTCCAGTACTAAAAAAAACCACAAGTGACACTCTTAAAATTATATTCAAGAGCACTCACCACAAGTTCTTATGACATATATACTATATTTAACATTTGGATAAGATAAAAATTGCGCTTACATCCAGATGACACCATGCTGACCACAATGGATGAAGAAGTGCTGGAACTCTGAACCATCACCGTAACGAACACACCAATCACAAGCCCTGCCACAGGGTTGGACAATACCACATTGTCTTGAAAGATATCTCCAGCTGCTTTTCCTGTAAAAAAAAAACCCCACATGTCATGGTAAAATGTCACCTATGCCCAGACACATGCGTATCTAAGCACATCAAAAGAACATTTCAGTGCTCTACACATTAACCACAATAAGTACGACCATAGTAGATAGCAGTTACAAGCTGTACAAGTTGTGACCTTACCATAACATTCCATTTTACTTACGAATTAATCTGATATACTTATAAAGCTTATAATTCTAATAATAATAATAATAATAATAATAATGATAATACAAATTTAATTAATAACACAATTAAAAAACCCAACAAGATTCTTGTCACTTACCACCAACAAGTTGAAATGCCGAGCTCAGAACATCCAGGGAGCAAACAAACATGTAAAGAAATCCAAGCAAGAGAACACACCTTCCAATCGATGTCACAACTTTGATAACTTTTCCCTTTGTGTCCAGTTCTGCATGGAAGAACCATAAATGAAAGATTGTTTCATACCCGCACAATCCTTATCTTTTGGAGACTGCTGAGCATCAGAGATTGGTATGGCAGCTCACCTGACCATTTGGGCCCCATGTCCTGGAGCTCAGGAACATCCCATGGGTTGCTCGTATCAGGATCCAAATCCACGAGAGCCACAGTGGAGTACGCTGGAGGCACCCCTGCATCCTTGGACGAGTTTGAGTCTGTTTAAAGGAGCAGAAATATTATGGATCGTGGGTGAAGAAAAGAAAAGATGGCGAAAGATGAAAGAGAAAACGTTCTTCATGGTGGCACTAATAAAAGAAGACATGTACCGAGATCCGGTAGGGAGACCGAAGTGTCACTTCCAATCTCAGGCCGTGGAGCCATTTCCTGGAAGAGAGTGACTTAATGATTTAAAAACAAAACAAAAAATCCCTCTATATTTTAGGCAAAAAAATAAAAAATAAAAAATTTGCAACAGTTTCATGGTACTAGCTTTTAAAACCTACTGACCAAATACAACACAATATTTCTCTCAAATCACCAACGCATCAATGTCTGCCCAAGTACTAACACACTGTCATTTACATGCTATCGTCATTTATTTCCTTATTGTCACTTACATGCTATTGTATTGTCGTTTATGCATATTATGTCATTTTTGTGCTGCTGAAGTGTCATTTATGTTCTATTAATGCGCAATGCCATAGAAGAAATAGCAATGCGATTCTAGATAAACCCTTTAAAGATCAATACAGATATAATATACAGGCAGACAATCAAATGTAATTGTCATCATTAGTAGATAAGATGATAAAAATGATTACCTGGGCAAAATGTATCTCTTTAGAATTTTATAAATAAATTCACAGGTTTAAGACTGAACAACAAGTCACCAACAACCCCCCCCCCCCCCCCCCTGTTACTGCAAAAGCACCTCCATGTATCATCAAGTACTTCAAAGGAGTTACATTTATCACGTGTATGTGTATGTGTAGGCTATAAAGAATACAAAATAGAAAACATATGGTGTATATATACATATATATATATATATACATATATCTGTTCTTACCTGCTTTACTGAGAGCTTAAAGTAGTTTTAAGTCCTGAGCAAAAGTCTAAAAAGCAGAGTCCAGCTGAGGTACCTGTCGGAGTCGGGGCGCGCGCTGCATTTTATATAGCACACCTGACGCGCGAGATCCCCCCCCCCTCCCCTCACGCTCCCTCCACCTACACGCAGACCGAGCGCGCGCTCTCCAGCCGCACAGAGGCACGTTATAGATTTACGAGCGCCAATAAACAGCCTTTGGACAATGTTCCGATTCGATAATAAGATAAAAAAAATGTTGTAACTCTGCAAGCTGAAGCTTTTTTGTGCATAGGCTCTAAGGCTTAATCAGTGGAAAAGACAATTAAACTTTTATTTATTAGTGGAAACATTACTCAACATGTTCCTAATCGGTTCCGCGCGCCCTCTGCTGGTGGAAGGAGAAAAATCTCAGGATCTAGATCTGTTGAGCCTGCTTAAAGCTGTGAATTTATTGTTAATAGAGGTACAGTTTATGAGGTAATTCTTTCGTGCATCAAGGCCTGCCCATGTATTATTGCTATTTTTGCACTATTGTGTCATTTATTTACCATTCTGGCATTTGTGCAATTGTACTATTATTGATGAGCTATTGCAATGTCATTTATGTTTTTTCCTAGATTGGTTTACTTTTAGCCTCTCCTAAGCAAATCATATAAAACAACAACAACAACAACAATAATCATAATTATTATTATTATAAATATTTGACATATCAATTTTTTATTTATTTATTTAATACTTTAATACTTGATTAAAGATAAGCACACTTGGAAAGTAAAATACTCATATAGATTGCTAGTATTAACTGCAAATCCTAAACATGTGCTAAATGTGCCTAATTAGCGTGAATAAGATTACTAAATAATTTTTCTGATTAAATTGGATTGTTTGAGATTTATTATATTTAACAAAATAAAAATCATTTCTAATATTTCTAAATTAACTAAGCATTTATTATTCAACATGTCTTGATTCATTTAAACCTAATCTAAGATTTTAAGGTTTAAGATTTTTTTGTTTGTTTATAATAAATCCTTAGTGGACATAAATATAATGTAGCGCATTAAACCTAAAAATGACAGGTGTATTCTGGGCAAGGTTTTGCTAAATGATTATATAAATGAAATTGATAAAATTTAAAGATGATAGACTGATAAAAGATTATAAAACAATTATGCCTGCATTTATTGTGCCTACTGACCTGTGTGTTGCCTTATCAAAGTGTATATACTTCAAGGACATTAACTCCTGGGAATCTGATTAAAATAGTTTAGTGGGTTTTAGTAGAACAATATAAACATCATTAAGACCAAAACTTGGGGGGGGGAAATGTAATATCTATAATGAATAGGAAAGTATACATTTATTTTATATTGAACAATATTTATTTAGTATATTGTATTAATTATTATACAATATTTGCATTACTACAATAATTATTAGTTCAATTTCAGTCTTCTTTTCAATCTACCAAATGCATGCATAAATGTGTAAGTGTGTAACGCATACATCATACAAGCGACCACTTGCTGAACAAATGTTGGTCCAATGAGGGTTGGTTTTTAATAAAAACCCTCTGTGGTAACCAGCATCCTTCTTGGTGATTTTTTTTTTTATTAGAAAGCAGGCAAAGTTCGAAAACCAGATAGAAAGGTATATCACAGGTTAGTCAGAGACTAGGTATAAAAAAAAACAGGCAGTGGTCAAATGTATGGGCAAACAGATATATCGCAAGGAATCCGACGTCAAGCTCAAAGTCACAAACTCGAAATACTATGAACAACAATAAGGGCTAGGTGAAATTATGAGAACACAAATGTAACACTCAGCACAAGCAAAGGGAACAAAGGACCTTAAATATCCTTATTGAAAGACCATAAATGCAAACCAGGTGAAATTAATCAATGATCAGGGGATCTGAGAAGAACAGAGGAAGGCTGGGAATTGCAGTCCTCAGAGGTTGTGCTTGTACGCCCCTAAAACTGCGGCGTCCACTGAGCACTGTGACATGGAAGCACGTGGCAATGATGATTGACTATATACAGGTACATTCAAAATCTGTTTAAAAAAATATATTTTTTTTCCTTCAAATTATTTTATTGCTCAGGTGTACACTTACAGCTAGCTTCTTTTTCTTTTCTTTTTTTTTTTTGGGGAAATTCAGAATTGGAAATGAAATTGCTTCACTGAGCAATTATTACAATTTTGTTTGTAGAGCACTTTTAACAATAGATATTGTCACAAAAGAGCTTTACAGAAATCCCAATCCTAATGATCAAGCCAGAGACGACAGCGGCAAGGAAATACGTCTACTATTATTCTGCTTCTGTTAAGTTCTGCTGTTTGAATGTAGATCTAGTCTGAGTTGGTCCATTGCACCTCCAAAAACTACCTGAACAAACTTCACTTGAGCTGACAGAGATTCTGGATGGCCTGTAAGATGATTTTGGGAAGTTCCCAATTGGCAAATTGACGAGGGTATATTCATAAATACCTAAGCAGGACATAGATTAAATGTCACATGGTCTCCATCATCATTCACACCACTTTACAAACTACATACAAAGTGATGTGGATGGTTTGAGGGGTAAAATTTTGGTTTATGTGTCACAGGAAGTGTGGGCCATTGTGTAGGCAGGTGAGGAGTCACCTGGAGCCACAGAGCTTTGACAAACCAAGCCAAAGAACCTTGAGCTAAGCATTAGTGAAAGTTTCAAATAAAACCAATTCGGGGATTTCGGTCATGTGCTTTGGTGCTAGAGTTGGCAGAAAAGTGCGTTGAGCCATTATCAAGGTAGGGAAGTTGGATATGTGGTCATTTGAGTTTGATTTGCTTCTGAACGCCATTTTCTGAGGACAGATAATGGCATGTAGTCCGGATAATAATTCAAAGTTCCTCCAGATGGTTCAACGAGGACCGAAGATGAAATTTTGAGTAGATAGATCACATTCCACTGTAATTTGGAGAAGAGAGCAGAAAATGAGACTCCATCAGCTTCCATTCCCAGCATCCTGTCCTCCATTGCTAGCGTCCACTGTTCCATACACTGCTTCATGTTAAAGGTGGATGTCAAGTTCAGTTTCTCATGGTAGATTCCTTCTAACCTATCAATGGCCCTGAGGTCTCAGCCTTGCTCCCCGATTGCTGAGTTCATCGACTTCAGCCACAGGTTCATCCCTGGTCTCACTCTTCATCTCTTCATCCTCTGATGTTGGTTGTGTTGCTGCTCATGTCTGAGCCTGTGTTCCTGATTCAGGGTCATTCAGGGTCTCAATATCAGTCTCTATCCATCTTTAATGCTTTGCCCGAATCAGTCTATACAACCAGTAATATCCTTGGGTCTATCCCTGCTGCTCCTGCTAATAAAATACTTCACTGTTTGAGTCACTGCAGCCCCTAATCAAGCGCTCGTGAAACCCATATCACTGCCGCCTGCACTGCCTTGTGATCAGGGTTAATCTCTTATCTCCTGCTTTTCACACATAAACAAGGGGCATTGATTATTTTACGTCTTCCTCAACTCATCTCCCAGTCCTGCCCCGTCCACTCCCTGTGATGTTCCTTCACGGATTTTGCGTCTATTCCAGCGCAATTCTCAGCATTGTTTCCTTGTTTGTTGTTTCATTGTTTTGGAAGTTTAATAGACTTGAAGAAGAGCCTTGTGACCTAGTTTGTCTGTTTCATTTTACGCTGATAATAAATTTACCCGCATTAACCACATCTGTATGTGTTTTGACCCTTGCCATAGTCATGGACCATGACTATGTTTCATGGAAAATATAATAAAAGGACTTTGCAATTACATACAAGCATATTTGTGTACTTATGTATATACTTGGCCATTAGCATAATTTGTGTACATGCACAATTTTACACTTGCATACTAGCAGGCTTTCAGCAGTTTCCCTAAACAAGTATTTTAATAGCTGCACTTTTGGGTTTTAATGGCATTTATTGAGAAATGTAGTGAAATAAAAAGGAAAAGAATAGGGCCCACATATGTGGCATGGTTTAGATAAATAGCTTATTATTTTCACATTAAAATATAAATTAATTTGATATCTAATGCATGAAGCATACTTTTTCATTAAAGGTTATGAAAAATGTAAATTTCTATTTCAACAACATGCATGGTCAATGGGAAGTTGCATAGATTAAGATAATGAGAAGATCACCTGTTTTTGTTTATTTTTGTTAATATTGTAATATTAATTGAATAGATTTCTTTGGAAATACAACCACGATACCCAAATTATAGACCCGAGAAGAATTATTCATTTAAAAACATCACGGAGTATTTAATGTCTTAATGTCATGAGCATGAATGCTAGTTTTATTCATTCAATGCTAAAAAAAATTCAAACCTGATACTTGTTAAAGAGCAAAATGCAGCCATTTTCAGGAAAGAAACCTTAAGATAGAGGTCTGAGAAGGATTAAAACTGTTTTTTATTTTAATTTGAAAAAAAAAACAACAACCCCAAAACAAGCAGACTAAACGAAGCTTCAATCACGGAATCAACTATATATCAAAATAGCTCCATATCGCTTTGTGGTTTTATGACTGAAATCAAGCCATTGCTGATTAAGCTCAGATAAGCATGACATGTTCGATGCTTGATGTAATGGAGTGGATTTGATGGAGTCCTTCATGCGAAATGCAGCTAGAGACTGCTGCCCTTTGGATTGTGCATGTGTAGCCTTATCAGCTAATTACAATAATTATCAATATTAATCAGTAGCTTATGTCAATTATTGCATTTATACCCCGAGTCTTATTTTGATGCATAAACAATCATTACCCATGACACTGTAGAGGACTAGAGACCAAGGTTATGTGTGTGCATGTGTGTGTCTTCTTGAGAGATAAGGTACTGGAAACTTTGGGAGACACAAAGACGCCACTTCTGAACTCGGATCTGACTGTGAGTGACTCGCGTGGACTTTAATTGACTTTAAATGATTGACATTATCTTATGCTATTATGTCAGTATGGAATAGTTGTTTTATTTTGCCATTAAAGTCACTTTACACTATTGTCCATTACGTACTACCATGTAGCATAAATTCTTTGGATATTAGGTGCACTGTAAAAAAAAAAAATGAAATCTTGTAATTTGATAGTATCTTCTGGCAGCATAATTGTCAGGTGTAATTAATATTGACAGCACATTGTACAGTATTTTTAAAATAAAGTGCAAAATAAAGTCTCTTTTTACAGGACTACTTGTTGGTAACTGTACTAGTATTAGTGTACATTTAAAGTGTAGCTATATTGTTGTTTTAACTGTTTGAAGTTCTTGAAATTCTAACACTGTAATCTGGACATAATGTGTTCACATTTTATTACAGTTTCATACCACTTAGGAACAAACCAAAGCTGTTACACAGTAACGACTTTATAAAATGAAAGATTACACAATCAGGAGCTGCTGAAACACTGAGGACAATGTGGACAGAAACAGTGAGTCACAAACAAGGAAAAAGTAAGCTACGTATTGTATATTTGAAATATCCTTCTAGCTAGCAAATGTTAGCTAACAAACATTACATACAATAAATGTTAGCTAACAAACATCGTGTAACTTTACCTCAAGTTTGATTCGCTAAAACAAATTAAGCTAGCAAATGTTAGTCAACAGACATCGCTTAGATTTACTTCAAGTTTGATTCGCTAAAACAAATTAAGCTAGCAAATGTTAGTTAACAGACATCGCTTAGCTTTACTTCAAGGTTGATTCGCTAAAACAAATTAAGCTAGTAAATGTTAGTTAACAAACATCGCTTAGATTTACCTCAAGTTTGATTCGCTAAAACAAATTAAGCTAGCAAATGTTAGTTAACAGACATCGCTTAGCTTTACTTCAAGGTTG
>JAQQZR010000015.1:19348761-19366693 GCA_030068235.1 Notoglanidium macrostoma | reverse complement strand
ACACACACACACACACACACACACACACACACACACACACACACACACACACATATATATATATATATATATATATAGAGAGAGAGAGAGAGAGAGAAAATGATGAGCAAAAAAACATCTTATTTATGTTTTATCCCATGTCTGATTTTTGCTTCTTGGGCGCTACAAAGATAATATAGCTAACAGTAATAATAACAGATAATAATCCATCTTATTTAAAATCTATTATCTAATTTCTTTGCTGATGCTGTTTAGGACAGACTGCAATTCATCTATTTCCCAGAATTAATTATTTAGCAGTGAAACATACATTAAAATGTCTGAAGCTTCAAAGAATTAGCTCTGTAGCTAAAAGCTAGCAAAAGCTAGTCAAGTCAACATAGCGGTCAAGTATATTTACAGTGTTATTTTATTCATACAAAGTTTTTGCTTATTCATTTACCAACACATGAAAAGGGAAAGTTAATAATACCAGTGGTTATGTCTTGCGTCAACAGTCGCTCTGCTTTTACATGGTCTGTAAGAAAGACTTAGCAGCTAGTAGCTAGCTAACTAGTTTCCGTGCTTAATGTCTGAGGCAAATGTTGATAAATAGTTATGTCCTGAGTCACTTTGAGCATAGGATACACTTCAATCTTTCATTTCTTGAATATGCAAGAAGGAAAAAACATCATTTCTGAGATTGTATGAAGCTTTCCAAGCTAAGGGATTAGCAACGTTACTGAAGTACCTGCCAGGGCCAGCTGTGAGGCCTGGCTTCTTCTCCGTTCACCACTCTGCCCGGGAGCGGCTCAATCTCAGGAGTGCCACATCCATAGGCTAGAGGAAAGACACACAAACGATAATGATAATGACACTATCTAGTATTACTAAGCTATGAATACAGGTGAAGTTAAATTAGCTTATTCATTATCTTCAAGCTAGCACAGTTCACATGAAACGCTATACAGATTAAAGTTTGACTTAATAATAAGTCAAGTGTTTGGATGAGATCTATATCTCCAGCTGGTACCGTACTCACCATAAGCAGCTAAGAGCAGAAAGAACACCAGTCGTGCTAGCATGGTCCGTATTTGTGTCAGTACCGACGCCTGACATTGAACTTATATAGCTGCCACTGTCCTCCACGTATTAAAGGAATAGTTCATACACAACTCTTTACACGATGCTTCATTTGCTCCTAATGTATTCAATCAGCCTAGATATTTTTTATGCATAGTGTTCTGCATTGTTTTATACAATATTCGCTAACAGGTACGATAAGCTGATAGCTACCAGAGATATACATTCTTTTTGGGGTTTACTGTTGCTTTAAGGCAGGTAGAGGAGAGAAGAGTGCTGGTTTATCAGTGCTGGTCATTGATACGAGCTGGGAAAAATCTCAGTACACACACATGTGGACAGAGCAAAGTCAAATGGGCACACGATTCTTACATCCAAATGCTAAAATGCTAAATCATAAAGCGAATTATTTATTTTATTATTATTATTATTACTATTTAGCAAGCTATTTATGCGTTACCATGATGCTAGTTTAATTATTGTCCTGGAAACAATGAAAACAAACATTACTAGCTCATAGTGAGCTAATGTAAAGCTATGTTGCGCTGTAACTTTAGTGACATGTACAAAAGAGCCGGCTACAGCTTAGCCAAATGACTTTGCATTATCAAACAGAACATTCAACCACCGATCTCATAATGTAAGAAACACCTTTCAAATCAATCTAAGTGTAACTGCATAGCATAAAGCACTGTTTTTTGTATTTGTATTTTTTGCTAGTGAAGGCACACCTGATTATTGCCGCTATGACATCATGAACTAACTAGTTTTATCATTAAAGGTAACTATAAATGGATAAAATCCATCATGAGGTGATTATGGTCCTAAAACAGCACACATCTGAGTGTTTTAATCCTCATATATGACATTTTAGAAACCAAACGTTATATTAAGGTCCATTATTTCGGTATCGAGAAGACGTAATGAGGATTTTCCTTGTTATGTGTGTCGGAGCAGAATATAACTCAGCCAGTGATCTGCATCGGAGGGAAATGAGTGAATAATAGAGAGGGGGGAAAAGTGTGGAAGACGGATAGATAGAGCCAGATGCAGAGATGGAGCCTGTCCAGGACTGTAGTATCAGTGCCACTGACACACTCACACAGGCGTGACTGCATAATTGCCGACACTGGCTTTTACTCAAGACCAACAGTCCTGTAACAACTTTTTCCTGCGTTAATAAATAACACAGCGCGCCACACCGTCCTCCAGCTCTCGCTGAATCTAGAGCACTTTTTGTCTACGCCTTTCCGTCCATCTATCCCTCTCTCTCCAACTCTCTCTTCTCTGACAGTTTTGTTCTCTCCAGGGGAGAATTACAGTTCTCCGAGAAACAAGAGCGCTCTCATAAATCCCCAGTTTAAAGAGGCGCAGCGAATCGATGTTTAGCCAAACAGCTAAACGGCTCTGTTTGTTTTTTGGGCCGCGTTCGGCCAATTCACCACGGCAGATATTTGGTGGGCTGATTTACGCAGGAGACATGTGTGCCCTGTTTGCATAAGCGGCGTGGGATGCCGGGGCACCGTGGTGCAAAGCTGATTTGCTCGGGGACATACTGTCCCTGTTGTCCTGCGGAAAAAAACAGTTACTGTAAGGAATATGAAATCTCTCCCCAGGTGGACATAAAACACTCTGTGCAAGGACACCCGTCTCTAAATGATTACTTCACGTGGAGAAGCGTGCTGGAATGTCTGAGAATGGGCGCTTTAGCATCTTTGCAATCTGAATTTTTGATACGGTACACAAGTACACATTCTAAGGTCACACGCTAGTCATTTCACGTAATCATTTTTGCCGAATTTATGATCATTTTCACATCCACACATGTTCCTTGATTATGCATTGCATGACATCCTTTGTTATAGGAAAATCAATCAACTTTGAGGTGGTATTAGTAACTCTGCTTTGTGTCATGCTGCACCACACCACCCAACGGCATACAACAGAGTGTTTTATTCCTTGCATACAATATAATAATGTAGGCAAATGAAACTAACAAAGCATAATAAACGCGAGCAAGGCATTGCAACCTGTTTTTATCAGAGGGACTCAAACATTTAATTGTATTCCAGACTTTTTATTTTTTCAACAATGGTGACCCTGAGGAACACTTCCCATGCAGCATTTCCCATGGAGCAGTTCACCCAGCCGCAGTAGCCACACCACTCCCACACACACACACACACATATATAAATCACCAGCGACTCAACTCACACCCTGTATGAACGTCCAAGAGGATCTGCTGAGGTTCTCAGACATGGCAGGAATCCTCTGAGGGGAAACCATAGGCATTGAGGCTTTAGTGGATAAATCATAACAAACTCAGGAAGAGTGCAGGGGCTCATTTAATGTGATCGAAGTGTCCACTTCCTGCGGGTATAGCCTCCACTTCCTGCAAGGGAACCGTTCACTTTGGGTGACTTTCTTAATCTTAACAGAAACTGTTGATAGCTGAGGATTAAAAAGCTCGCTACAGCCATCTCCACCTAAAAATTTCAGTTTTAGTAACAGGTAATAATTTAGTGGGGAAAAATGGAAATATAATGACCAACCAAAAGTGCATTTGGACAGTATTTAGGATGATGATAGATTCCAAAATTCCACATGGCAATCACAAGGTATTTTACGTGGGCAAATTGTCTACGCAGATTTATACATATTATGACCTTAGAACCATTTCCCAGAAACAAACATATGGATAAATCATAAATGTCTGGATAGCATCAATAATCATTAATGCTTTATATGTTTTACAGTAAAGATACTTGAGGGATACGGGGAGAGTGAAATATGGCTATATAAATCTTTTACTATGATATTACCATCTAGCAACACATAATTAAACAGCTGCTACTTGTTTTATTCATGTTTGAGAAATAACAGTGTGTAATTCGTCCAAACCTTCATACCTAAAACTAAAGGAACAGTCAGAATGACTTTTGGGGTTGAAATGAATCCCTTAAAAGCTGAGTTTCCTGGAAAAAAGGGTTACAAGCTACATGTAGCATACTTATACATAAATACTTACAGGCATATTATAGGTGGGCCTGTATTAGAAAGACATTTAAACACTAATAATGATTTTTCTACTCTAGATGGTCCAACATGGAGTCCTTAAAGATTTGCGATTGACAGAAAGTTAGTACTGTTTGTCTTTACTTTTCTACACCTGTATCCTGTTTTGATTTATAATCCCACTATCCAATGTCACCCAGAAGAGTTCCTTTTTGAGTCTGGTTTCTCTCAATTTTTTCCCCCTAATGTCTTCTCAGGGAGTTTTTCCTTGCCGCTGTCACCTTTAGTTTGTTCATTAGCAATCTAAATATAAATCTACCATACATCTGGATTTCTGTACAGCTGCTTTGTGGCAATGTCTATCGTTAAACATAGTTTGCAAATAAAATTGAACTGAAAGACTGATCAAATGAATAAACTGTAACTATACCCTTTTATCCTCTCTTCCCTTTCTGTCTTAACCTATAACGTGTGTATATTCCTGCACTAAGTAGAAAGTGCTTCTTTCAGAATTATGCATCCAATTACAAACCAGCAGATGAGTCCTGGCGGCAGACAAAAAGCAGCAGGACAGACATTTTGATAGCGGAAGTCAGTGTGTGTATACGTCTCATTTCAGTCAAGTGGAAATTACATGCTCTTGGCCTTGGATCACACTGCTGACTCCGAGCCATCCTCTCCACCTATCTGGGCTAATGAGAGCTAAAGGGGAAAAATCAAGCCGGATCCCCCAGGATTGGCAAGCTGACGCTAGGCCAAGCTTCTTCCCGCTCCCCTTCCCCTTAAAACGCCATTCGCTGGCTGTGCATGGAACATATTACACATAATCACAGCCCCAGATGTTGGCTGCATCCATCAATATGTGTGGCTGATGGAGCCTAGGAAATGCCGAGGCAACGGTTTGCCAGTAACAATATGACAAAGGTGTTTAAAGGAGGTTTATGGGGGAATTCGAAAATGTGTGCGGCAGACATGCTAAACAAAGTGAACAGTTAATAAGTAAAGACAGAAGTTTGTGTTAAAGCGCCGAGGCTCATTTGTAGTCCGGTTGCAAAAGAGAAATAATACATAATACATTTCAAATATATTTAAAAAACCTATACGTTTTCTTTTATTAGATGGTTGCCATTTGCGATTTCAGGATTACAAAGTGGGAGGCCAAAAGTCTCGAAATCTGTTTTCAACTTAGTTCTTCATTCATCCATCCATTCATCAATTCCGCTGGTACCTCTTTTCGTCTCTCAGCTCATAAAAGCTTAAAGAACCCGTCATGACTTTCAAACGAACAATGCAATAAGTTTTCTTTTATTAGTTGTCAAACCCAGCTTTTTGTGATTTCAGTAAAATAGTCCAGAAAAATATCCCAAAATATACTTCCACTTAGTCCTTGGCCTGAAGATCCATCAATGCATCCATCAGTTTAGCTTTCCCTTTATCTCTCCATCAATGCTTAAAAACGCAACCAGAAGGCTCAAAATTCCCTTTCAAATAAGTCCTTGCTCTGATCTTCCATCCATCCATCCATTCATCCATCAATCAATCCTCTCTCCCTCCATTAAAGATCCCATTTCCTTTACATTTTCAACGTACCCAATCAGAAGTTGCAGAAAGTTCCACTGTCAACCCAGTTCATCCATTCTTCCTCCAATCTATCAGTTTAGCTGTCGTTTTACCTTTACATAAAAACTGAAGTCACAAAATTTACTTTTAACTACTCAGTCCTTGGTCTTTTCTTCCATCCATCCACTGATCCATCCATCAATATGGCTTTCCCGTTACCTCTCTATCAGAGTTTAAAGGCTCAATAAGAAGCAAAATCCTCTTTAAGCTTCAATCCATCTATCCACCCACCCACTCTCCCTTCTTTCAACAACACTTTTCCTTTACATTGTGATAAAGTCTTAAAAACCCAACAAAAAAAAATTTGTTTGTAATATTGTTACTAATATGCACTATAGTCATAATAAGCACTGGTTTTGTTTTTGTTTTGTTTTTAACATGGACTCCACTATTCACACGGAACACCAATCCAGCTTGAGCTACGCGTATTAACCGAGACTACTTCCAAGGTCATGCAAGACACACCTGGAGATCGAAATGTACCACTGCTAAAACAAATGGCATGATCACTTCATCAAGCTCAGCCATCTTTCCATCGTTGGCAGTAATAGGAGCTGAATGTGTTTTGCTATCGTATGTCCTGCTCTGATTGGCGCCCAGCAGTGAGGTCATTGGCAGTGATCCCTTTGAGAAAATGAACTCAATGGCGGGAGAGCAGCAGAAACAAAAACTCACACGGCGCTGTCTGTCACGGGCCTTTGAGTCCAGGAAATGGCAAAAAAAAAAACACAAGAGGAGGAAAGAAAGAGGAATTCATAACAGGGCCATCATCTCCTCCAGTGATAATTGGCCGTGCTACATGAAGGAGATTTCAATCCAAATAAACATGGTGTCCCTTGAGCTTTACCACAGTGAACTTCACCTCAAGGAATTAACCTCACAGACCCTTACGCTGGCTCTCTCGCATACACACACTCTTATATGCAGCACTACTATTACATTTTAGACATCATTCCTTATTGTTCACTTCTCATTTATTAAAATATTTCTTTCTTTCTAATTCTGCATCTGCTTCTGTCCTTTCAGTCCTTGTTTTTTCCTCAGTCTCTCTCTTTTCTCATGGCCCGTCTTTGACACCCACTCCCTCTCGCTCTCAAACCCTCCTCCTCCCTCCACCAGGCTTAAAGAAAGAGGTTTTGTGTGGTAATTGGCTCCATTTGGGCACCTTGAAGCTCCTGCAGTGACACTTTCGACTTAATTCAACCTTTACCCCCTACATAAACCCCTCCTTTCTCCCTGTCTCTCTTTTCAAAGTCATCGCCTCATCATGCTTCCCGGTATGCTGATCTCTGCTTGAGTCTCTGCATGGAACCTTAACCAAAACCGCATTGGGTAAAATTAAGAACGGTTTAGTCTGCTCGTCTGCCTTGGATCAGAAGACCGTAAACATGAAGTGCTTTGGTCATTTAAGACGCGAGCCCCCTACCACACTTCACTGTGATTATCTCTGCTTTTTAAAATCATAAATTAAACTACAGCTCAGTCTTCTGGGACCACCGGGACCTCAAAATATAAGAGCTGTGTCAGTCTGTAAGGAATAGAATGCAGTAAAAAGATACATGGGGTTGAGTTTCGCGTGAAATGCTGTCATAAGTCATAGGTCATTGTTGCTGTTTAAGGCCTCAGGTCAAACGTCCCATAAAGGGAAGTGATGACTTTCTCTGATTCCTTATCTGATTAAAACTTGGCCATGTTTTTGAAAGCTTCAGACGGACAAATGTTGCGAATTATGGATGCTGGAATATCATGCAATGTCTGAAAACTCTCAAAGAGACTTTTCTTTTACACAACAAACGAACATCTCATATTAATACCAATATGTGACGGGGAGTGTTTGCCATGCTGTCCAAAGGGTGATAGAATGAACTATGAGATTTGATCTGAAAATGGTACAGAAAGAAAAAATTGGCAATGTATGCTGCTATGATTGGCCATAATTTAAGCCAAGCCTCCGGACATTTACTCTTTCAAGGATCTCATGGGCACCTGGTTAGTGTGAACCTAAACTGACACAAACAGACCCACCATCAAAGGCAGCAGACTTCAAACAGGCAGCTTAGTAATCATGCATTCCACTAATAGCTAACAATCCTGAAATGAGTTGCCAGTTCACATTACAGGGCCTCAAAAAGCCTAAGATAGATTAAACATAATGACTGAGACAATGGGAGGGTGTTGTAGACCTGGTCTACAAGGTTGGAAGAAATTGGAGAATCCAAGAAAGAAAAACAAGATGTTGTGTGGATGTGAAACCTCCATGGTAGAGGTAAAGTTCCATGAAGGCACAATAGTTCAGAAAGAAGTTCTGGACTGTACTTCCTGTTCTGATATCCATCCATCCATCCATCCACTTTTCCTTCTATCAGTACAGAACTTCCCCTACTTTTACACAAAAGCCTAAAAAAATTTTTTTAATGATCTGCCACTTCACATTACTTCACATTGCCACTTCACAGACTGAGACAGTGGAAGGGTATTATAGATACCTGGCATACAAATTAGAAAGACATTGGTGATGCCAAGAAAGAAAAACAAGGTGTGTATATGCAAAAACCTCGACTGACTCCAGGGTAAAGGTGTAGTTAAGTTGAGGCCCAAAAGTCCAGAAAGAAGTCCAAAAATATGCTTTCCATTTAGTCCTTGGCCTTTTCTTCCATACATCTATCCATCCATCCATTCTCCCTTCTATCAATACAGATTTACCCTCTCATTTATCTTAAGTAAATGCTTTATGCTGGTCAGGGTAACAGTGAATACAGAGACTATCCTGGGAACACTGGGTGCAAGGCAGGAATATACCCTGGATATGACACGAAGGGGTAAGTAAGAGTAGCCAATCCACCAACGAGCATATTTTTGGGAGCTGGGAGGAAACCACAGAACTGAGGGGAAACCCACACAGACACAGGAAAGAATGACACAAGCTTAGGATCAGACCAGGAACCCTGGCCCTGTGATACAGCATCACTACTTGCTGCAAGACCATGCTGCCTTTCCTTGAAGGCTTAAAAACAATCCCAAAATGAGCTGCCACTTCACATTACAGGGCCTCAGATAGCCTACAGTGGATTAGACATAATGATGGAGATAATGGGAGGGTGTTGTAGACCTGGTGAGCAAGGTTGAAAGAAATCGGAGTCCAAGGAAGAAAAACAAGATGCTGGTGGATCCACTGGTGCCATGGTAGAGGTGACCTATAGATAATACGTGGATTAGGTATTGATGAGAAGTTTTTTAAAAAGCACATATCCTTGAACTTGAAGTAGACTGTTTCTGGTTGTTCCTGCCTGAGGAAAACAGTCATGACTTACAGCTAGGAGAAATATAGCCCGGGTAATGGAAGACGGGTCAATCCATCATCCCTTTAAAGGTTAGGTGGCCTTGATTGCTCTGTTTAGGTCTGACCACATCACTGGGGAGAGCAAGAGAGAGAGAGAGTGAGAGAGCATGAGAGAGAATGACTGATAAGACACTCCCTGGAGGAGTCTGCCTGTTGTAAACAGTTCATAAATATAGCTCTTTTTTCCTACACAGATTACTGGAGGAATGTGACAGAAGGCACAGAGGACCAACGGATAATATACTAGCTCAGCTCAGCAAGGCCACTGGCTGTCATCCATCTATCCATCCATTCTCTCATCCCTCCATCTAACTACCTCTTTGTTTAACCATTAATTTCTCCAGACCAGGGCTTGTGCCTGTAGCTCCTGTTGGTCTGTTGATGGCTCGAGGCCTTGGGTTGATTTATAACAGCTAGGATACCAGAAATGCACATCATTTAGTTGAACCTTTTCCCTATGTGGCCTCTCATCTACTGGATCTTGGTCTTGACAGATATCTGTATCTCTCTTCCTTTTTCATAGAATACCACAGACAGTAAAGTTAGCTGAGGACAACATTAGCATGTTTCTGATGGTTGTAAACAGAGCCATCAATGGGGGTGTGATATCACCGGTCTTGGATTGGGAAAACAAGAATTTCTACCTCCAAGGAAAAAGCGAGCAAGAGAATGAAAATGCAACTTGTATTGTAACTTGTAAGGCAATATCAACATTACAGATTAGCATCTTAACAAATCTTGTTAGCAATACCATATTGTAACCGGAGGGGGGAAAATATTACATGTCTTTCTTTAGCAATAACAAGTAAAACATTTTAATTACTAGCAAATTGCTGAGGTACACTTTTCCTGTGCTCAAGTGTTCAATTTTTTCTGATCTCTGACACACCATATTAGCTCCATGTACATTTTGCTTTAGGGACTGAGCTATCTAAGTTTGCAGGTCTAATATTTCTTTGGAGTTCAAAATGTATGTGTTTTTGTGATTACTTATTTATATTGGCTCTTGTGTATTTGTGAGTGTAAGTGTAATGTGACTCCGTATCATGATTGTTAGCACGTTTGTGTTCCTCTTTTGGTCCTGCGCCTTGGCTGTAAATCCTGAATAAGACCTCATTGTGTCCCAGTATAACTTAGGCTACTCCACCATAGCTTGCACTTGAGGTTTTATAACTTTATGCAGCAGGAAATAAACCAAGAAACATCCCAAGATAGGGTTTCTATCCTGCACTCAGTGTTTTATAAGGCTCCTACTATAGTTTATTAGCCAATCTCACACAGTATGCGGTTATTAAATCCTAGGCCTGCTTGACTTTAAGGCCAAAAAGCGATCTGAAAAGTGAAGCCTCAACACAGCAAGGGAATTCTGGGATGCAACAACCTGACTAAATATTAGGATTTGGATCTGGATGCCTCCAAGCTTGGGAATCTAGTCTGAGTTGCTAAGCTTTGTGGACACTTCATCATGTAAACTCCCATCCTGAGATGGAGCACGTGCTTGTGCTTTTTAAGAACCTCTTCATTTGTATTTACATTTTTATGAATTATGTGCAGCGAGAGCATGAGAATCTAGCTATGCTAAATTTGTCGGTTAATTTATGAATCTTAAGCATAAACATAAACATGGGAAGTTTGCATTTGACCACCATAGTTTGCTTCTCTAAGCAGTTTTCCTGTTTTAGATTATGTGTGAATGTGTGTCCTCGGTATGTCACTTTCTTTACTGCACAAGTTCAGTTCATAATGGGGCCATTGAGTTTGTCCAGCTCACCTCACACTTTCCCAGCGACACCTGCATCACTCCGCAAATTGGCAGCCAAGTATAGTTTAATATACTGCTCCGAGAGGACTGTGTAAATCACTCTTTCAGCATGCTAATACCCCCATATCACGCCCCGGGAGCGCCAAGGGCAGCCAACTGCTCTCCCACAGCTTGCTTAATCACTTTAGCATAAAGTCACACGTTCCAAAAGCCACTGCCATGAGCACTAAGAGAAGTGACGGCTGGTCATGAGGCTAAAATCTAATATCTATCAATAGCTTGACAGTAAAACTATCATGTTTGAGTAATGCATTATATCATGAGGTCTTATCGATGACATAACGAGAACATGCTGCCATGTTGGGGGCTTGTTTCCTCCAAACACCAGACATGAAAACAGAAACATTTTAGCACTTTATCATGTTTTCCTTCACTTTATCCCTAATTTGGTCATCTGCCATTAGGCACCGCCCAGCTCTCGCCTATCATAAGCCATCTCTGAGAAGCCAGCCAACTGCCAACCACATCACTTTGAACCGCTGTTCAAGTAGCATAGCACACTCAAAGGAAATCGCTATCCACCCTCTTCTGCATACATGAGCTCACAGGGACCCGTGATTGGAGAGTGACAGGAGAGAGAGAATTTGCCATCCCTCCCACTAATTTCACAATGACTGAGGCATTGATAATGCTGATACGCTGTATGAAACTACGGTCTGGGCTAGAAAGAAATCAGCCTTAACCTCAGTTCTCGCTTATTCATAACATTCTCTGAGCCTCGTTGGTGCTGTTGCGTTTAGTTTCACAAAAAATTCAACACTAAGACATTTGTTAACAGCAAATAATCCTATACGGATGCCAAAAATTAACCCTAGCCATAAAAGATCGCTCTTGTAGGCTGTATGTTAAGCAAATTGCAAACATAGCCATAAGAAAAGTCAGGGTTTTGAGTCAGAAAAGACTGCTTTTCATTCAAGCATCAGTTCTAAGATCACGGACACAACCAGAGGAATGAAAAAGACAACACATTCCTGATTACAGCCATAACAATAACCTTAAGTAAGCAGCTACAAATCATTAGCCTGAAGAACGCTCTGATGATACTTGGCGCAACGAACTGGCCTTCATCGCAGGCAGGTAAATACACCTGCATATTTCAAGCCGAGGAAGTTAGTGTAGATAAATACTGTACCTGATGTCTGACATAATGTTGGAGACTGCTGAATAACTAATGCCAAAGTTTCAGGGCTGCAGCAGAAATGCTTCACAAAGAGCTCACTGTAGCTTTATACACTCAGGATACACACTAGACATAACATTTAATTCCAGCGAATTAAATAGTCGACGCACATACACACTCATACATAATACATTCACCACATGAGGTTAAATTATTTATAATAATATATTTAAAATATAATTGTCAATAAACATATGCTTATATATAAGCACACTATTTATTTATTCATTTATTTATTTATTTATTTATATCCTTTTTTTCCCCCACTAGGTCTCAGAGGTCATGATTGTTTTGTGTGTTTTCTCCCTTCGACCATGTGCTAGTGATTTTACCGGCTAAAAAGCTCGTATGTTTTGCTTCCCAGCACTGCACATGTCAACCAGGGGATCGGCAATGTTGATTGGCCGTGATATAAATCTGTTTTGATAGAGAGCAAGCCTCTGGTTGGCTGATCAGCATTCCGTGGTTTCACCCCGAGCTGTCGACTTCGCTCTGTTCAGTCTTAGGAAAGGTTACGTAGCGAACAGTCCCTCAGGGGCCCCGTGCTGTTTCCTAATTGGACGTGGACTGTGTGAGAAATCTTTGTTTTTGGGTGTGAAGTTTATTTTAGAGATGGGACAGTGTATCCTGCCCAAACAGACTTGGACAGTTGGCTTTGAGACCAGAACAGGTGCAGAATCCCACAGAGGTCATGGTTTGATGGGATTTTTTTCCCTCTAATTTTAAATTTAATTTTCAGTTTTAGTTTTTGGCGCTAAAGGCAAAATGATTCTAGAGTCAAAGCAGGAAGTACCAAAGTATCCGTATCTGCACTGACTTTTATTTACTAAACTTCCTACTCACTACATTTCTCTAAAATTCAATATTTGTGGTGACCTTTAAGCATCAGATATCTTATGAACTAAATTCTTAACAAATGTGAAAGTGAGAATAAAATCTAATACGCATCAATCACTGTATATAACATCTGATATTAGGTATACTTAGTGTTTACAACAGAAGTGACATCTTGTTTGTATCATGCTACGTCAGAGCCTAGGAATAACACAGTCGTTAGTTGGCCTTAGCTAATGTTTTTCTACATTCCTCGGTGAAAGAGACATTACTTTACCATTAGTAATGTTGAATTTTTTTTGTCTTGCACTTTTAATTTAATAATTGGGAACGTTTACCATCGCTGGATTCCAATGAAGCCCTGGTGAATGTTTTTGATTTGTGGTAAGGAGCTATCCCATGGCTCATGTCTCGCATCTTTCTTCCAATTTTACCATTTTTCCAATTCATGTTTGTTAGCCGTCAATGTGCTGTGGAAAAATGATGCTAGACCGAATTGACATAACCTGTAAAAAAAATAAAAGAAAGGCTGAAAAATATCCATGATTGCCAATATTTGGCTGTTTGGAGCTTAAGTGGTACTACTTCAAGTGTACATCACCAGGTTTAATGGGACGGTTGATAAATCTTGGCCTCCGTCCAACTGAAGACAGCCACAAGGTGCCAGCCATGAATCATCCACATCACGTTTTATAGGAGTGGAACTGAATGTACAGCCTCCGTTACGGCTTCTGGAACTGAAATGGGCCGATGCGACAACTCCAGACTGGCTGGCGTACCTATTGATCCAAACTGTTTGGTGTTTCGGAGCCTTTGAAACTTGGCGGTTTATTCACTGCTCTCGAGTGTGCCATTGCTTTCTGATTTGTTTCGCCCTCGGTGTTGCTAAAGAACTGCTGTTTACAGAGGCGGTGCCAGATGCCTGAGGCTTTTTGTCCATGGTGGTGCGACATCGTCTCTACAATGCAACAAAAAGCCAAAATGCCAAGAAAATGACAGACCTCCCTGCATGGCTTTTGTCAGCTATGAAAAGAGGGTTTTTTTTTTTCCTTCCAGCGACCTTCATTTAATATCAAACAGACAAGCTCAAGGCCATCTTGTACGTAAACATCTTACGGAGAAATCACACACACTTCACAAGTGATTATGTGACCAATATGTAACAAAACAAGTGACGTTCACCGTTTGAACACGAGAACATCATGGCTGAAAAATAAAACCCTATACGTGAAAATAAATAAATAAATAAATCGTGTGAGAATGGCGTACATGTCAAGGAATTATTCAATTCAGTTAAAAAATTGCTTTGGAAATAATCGCAGAACACAAACACTGTGAAAAGTTCATGTGAAAATAAAGAATTCGAAAACAAATGAACGAGCATGCATACAAATCACATTTGGAAAAAAAAAACCATGTACTACATGTGAAATATCACGTGAAACCATAAAAATCACACTTGAAAATGAAAACGTGTGAAACATTACGGACATGAGAAAATAAATTAATTAGAAAATACACGAACCAGGTAAATAAAACCATATGTGAGAATAGAGACATGCGCGATTTAAAGTTCACGAAAAACACTTGAAATATCAACAAAAGAAAATAAACGAATCATGAACAATAATGGGAAAATAAATAAATAAATTATATGAATCTGTGGGAGAAAAAAAACCACACACTGCATGTGAAAAAATAAATTGTGCAAAAATTAGTCGAATATACAGTACATGAATAACACGCAGAAAACATCAGGAATATTTACACGCAAAAAAACAAACAATTTTGCATAAAAATCACCTGTGGGGGAAAAAAACAGGCACATGCATGAAAATGATGTTCAGGTCACACCTAAAAAATTTATGAGAATAAAAAATGTATGTGGATAAATCGCATGTGAAAATAATGTTTGGTCGCATTAACGTCTGACTTATCGTTAAGCCAAGAAAAGAGAAAAAACATTTTTTTTTGTTTTGTTTTTACAGTGAATGGAATCGAGATGCAGTTTGCTCTAACGTAAGAATTTAGACTGATTGAACAGACCAGATGCTCATGGCTGAGAGACGAGACTCATCTGAGGGTTTCGAGATGTTCCATTAGATGGCAGTGTGTTGCAGCTGTACTCTTGAACTCGTGAACGGTAAAGTGTTGGAGATACGAGGGCGAAGGACCTGCCTCGGAGCGCCAGAGTCTATAACAAGATCAGGAATGACATTTATTGCCATTTTTTTTTTTTTTAGTAAAGTTTACAGGACACGTTCATCTGGAAAGGTAAAGATGTATCGTTAATGTGACAGAAATCAGGCTTTACATCCTTTCAGACGTTTACGTGAAGGAATTAGAAATAAGATTATATCAAGGCTATTCTGGATTTCCAACTGTAAATGTTAGAACATTCTTGCATATCAGATATCGGGTCTGTAAGTGGAAAGAACTGAACTGGATTTGTGCTTGAGCCTTAAAAAAGGAAACATGATTCTCCATACCTGCTTTCTTCACAGCTCCTAACTCCGTCCAGGCACCGTCAGTCATGCTCTTTCAATCTTTGTCCAATCTTCTTCAAACGCCACGTGCGATCCGATCGACGGGCGTGCTAAATAATTCCATGAGGCCGACCCGCTGATGTCACATCCCGGGATAATGAATTTGCTTTGGACGCAATCTGGGTCGGGTTTGGGACGAATGACCCCAGAGTGGTCACGCAGGTGAGACAAATGGCAAGATGTGAACTTCAGAAAGTCAGATTAATCGAAGGATATCGCTGGAGATCTACACATCCGCAGGTCATATACGCTGAATCCAACATGACGCGCCGGGCAGGTTGTTTTCTTTCAAACGTTTTTCTCATTTAGGCGAAAACAACGATTTAGAATGTGAAACACGCTTCCTTTGATATCTTATCGGATTTGAGAAATCGAATGCAGCAAAATCTGGTTCATGTTTGAGACAGGAAGCACATCCTGAGCGTAAATCCGAAATAACTGAATCGTTTCGCTATATGGCAAATATTTCTCGAGCAAATCATTTTCATTCTTAAACGTTGAGTGAAAATTTCGACCAAACACAGTTTCTGGTTGCCGTGTCCTGTGTCTCGGCAGTACAGCTTACTACCACGAGAAGGCAAAAATGCTACCAGTATTGCTCAAAGGCAAGTAAAGAACTCGGAAGTGAAAGCAAAACTCCACCCTGAAACACATTAAATATGTTTATATTGAGATATTTCTGATGCGTTTATATTTTCCTGTGAAACGTTAGCCGCATGAGCTGTGCTGATGTCACAAGTGGACATTCGAATGATTTTGAACAACATGATAGTGAGAAATCCAGTGTAGAAATACCAGAGCAAACATAGGACTCAAAGTCCCAGAATGCAACTCAGTTGTACAACTGTGTTCTACGAGATGACTAGCGCGATGGTGCTGACGGCATGAAAGTGAGAGAGCTGGACAGACTAAAGCGCCGCTGCATCGCTTTCTTTAGGTAGACATGACTTCCCAGTGGTGCTACTTTCAGCGGGTAGCCAAAAGGCATTGTGGGTAGGAAGCTGTAGCCCAACGTTTTCAGAGTGAACTCTGACTGTTCTCACTTATCTTTTCTCTTATTAAAGAACTGTTGTGATGTCAGAGCGGGACTTACAAGAAAATACAGCATCAAACAACAAATATTTCAATAGAATGATATAAATCTCAGGCACTATACTATGACCCAACACTCTTAACCTCTGGTTTACGACCCCACACTTTCACCACGATTTTAACCCCATGCACGTCAGCACAGTTCACGTCCCAGGCTTTGCTCTTTCCTCACGACCTTACACCTTCTGCTAGCTTATTAGCTTCACGCCGTTCATGACCCGGCCTTGGTATATGACCCCAGCGTGGCCTCGTTGTGGCCTTTTACGCAGCACTAGGAATCGTCGTGCGCCCTCATGCTCAATCGATCGCACATGGCATGATCGTTTAAACCTCGCCGCTCATGACACACAGCTCCGCGTATGTAAACGCTGATCTCGACAGACCGTAAGCCTCCGTCAGCAGGAACGGTTTGGAACTAGCATTACGCTGAATGCTTTGAAATCGCTGGCACTTTGACACAGCGCATGTTCTCACCGACGAGAGCTGAATCGGATGAAACATGGATCCTCAGATGTTTTTCATGCTCGTGTAACATACACCGAAATTACACCGGATTGCTTCCAGAACATTGTTCTTCTTCGTGAAAGCGTGTAGCTCTGCTTAGTAGCAAAACATGCAAGTGTGTCGGACGGAAATCCGTACGCAGGCCTATTTTCAGAAATGTGAGAATTGTGAGTAGGTGTGTGAGTGCGTGAGAGTGAGCTTTGGCATGGATCGCTTCCAGAAAACGCGTAATGAAACGCAGATCACCTCAGCGCACGGCAAACTAATAAACACGGACAAACACATCGTCTCGCTCTCGTAATCGAAGCTGACGACAAGTGACAGGTCGCCATTAACCTACCATCCGACCAACGAACGCACGGGGCCCCTCGGACCTTCATGGAAGCCATTACCTGCCTCTGTTGGCACTGAGAGAAGGAAAAGGTCAGAGGTCAACTTGAGCATTAGCAGTCTCTTTTACAGGGCTTCACTTCATGTTTCTATTCATCTCACACAAGCAATTCTGCACTATTATTTGCTCTAAAGTCTAATAGAATATTGTAGGAAAAAACCCTCAAAAATAAGTATCTGACAAATAAATAAATATAATAAATTATCTGACAAGTGAATAAGAAAAATGAATATGAATGTACGTGTGTACTATATATGGCATAATTCAAATGGCACACTGAATATTTAAAACATTAAAATACATTTTATATTTTACATGTAATCATTTGGCACAGATTTTTTATGGCTGATCTGCTTGGATTGTGTTATTTAAATATTTGTTTGTTATAAAAAAAATTTTATATTGTTTTTCATGGTTTCTGATTAGTAAGTTTGACTGAGTAGATATAATTAACTTCCATCCATCCATTATCTATAGCGCTTTATCCGTCTGGGTGGCGGGGAAGCTGGAGCCAATCCCAGCATC
>JAQQZR010000015.1:19301809-19347935 GCA_030068235.1 Notoglanidium macrostoma | reverse complement strand
GGGAGGAAACCGGAGCACCCGGAGGAAACCCACGCATGCACGGGGAGAACATGCAAACTCCACACAGAAAGGCACCCAGACCCTCTGAAATACTTCTAATTTTCTCTGAATTTAAATTCTGATCCAGAGTCAGATTTTGTAACCAATGAGCTGGTCTTGTATTGCAATCTGTATAACACATATGTGCACAGGATTATTCCTTATCTTCCTCTTGGCTGCTCTCTGTTTGGTCCTGGAAGCTGCTAAGAAATTCTACGGCCTCAAAAATCCCAAAAATAATCTCACTGATCACCCTGAACCGCCTCTTTCATTTATAGGCTTAAAGTTGCATATTAACTGATCTGCGATCAGCCCCAGAGGGGCCGCAGAGGCTTACAGGCGTTAAATGCATACTCTGCTGAGATAAGCCTTAGACGAAACACGATGTGTGGTTTATAAATGACTAAATAAGTAACAGGACATAAAAATAAAGCAGATTTCTGATCCGAGGCTCTTTGGGTTTTCCTGATGATACTACACAAACACTGGGGCCCGAGACCCCGAGGCTCTCCGGTATTTATGTAGGAAGCTGAGAGCAGCGCGCCATGTTCGTTCGTGAGGAAATAGCGCTAACGTCGAAAATATGGCAGGGAAGGGGCAAAGGGTCTTGACAGCTGGAATTATGGCTAATCGAAGAGGTGGTTCCGGATCAAGGAATTTGTGGAATAGCAGCCAGATATGTAAACATTGTTTGGTCGAGGTTTTATAGGATTAGTTACTGATGGTCTAGCATATTCATGGTGGGAATCTACCCCTCTCCCTGACTTGATTGGAGCCGTGATGGTACGCAGGCGCGCACTTTAACTAAATAGACACGCTTTCTGCATCGTTCATCACGTCCTTTCCCACCCTATGGGACAGATGTGTAGATGAAATGTGTGGGGTGAGCTCCCCTCTTGGCTATCGAAGTGGGGGAGAGGGTCGTTGCGTCTGTGCACGGAGTGTCACAGTCAATAAAAGTTCATTCGGGTTGACAGTGGTAGAAGTTTGAGCGGGTGGGAGACACAAACATGCACACACACAAAATCTAAAAATCCGTTTTTAGATTTGTTTAGACGTCCTTTTATGCGCTCTCTTTTACACACAAGTTCAGACTGTGTGTGTGTGTGTGTGCACACGTTTCTGTAAAACTAGCCAAGGTTACGGTTATGACGACCCCCTACGCAGACGAATTAAACCAAGCTGCTCCAAATGCTCACAGCAATTGGCCCGGTCCTTAATTTGACCCTCCATCAGGTAGCGTTTGCGTCTGCTGGGAGTGTGTAATTGCAGAGGTTCGACTGATTATCTGACAGAACAGCGAAGTGGCCTCAGTGAGGCAGAAAACGAGCAGTGATTTAATTAGAGTCGCGTTCTCGTGCACAGAGTTCTGCCACGCTCTATTAAACACAATGGGTACTACAGTACACACATACACACACACACACACACACACACAGAATGCCGTGTCTGGAGACAGAAATAGATGTAAAATTGCTGGTCGTGTTCCTGTTCACCTGCAATATGAACTGAGAACTGGGTTCAACATTAAAGGAAACATCCACCCTGAAACAAACATTTTTATCTGCGATCCCAAATTTTGTTAAATTTTTTCGCCAAAATGAAGTGTGTGGTTTGAGCTTGTTGTTGAGGCCACATTGTCATGAAAGATGTTTCCAATCTGGGTTGCACTCAAGGAAAGACTACTATGGCCTTCTTTATTCAGTAATTAGTTTAGACAAGAGATAAAAACAGATATACTATTTGGCCAAAAGTTTGTGAACACCTGACTATCACAACTGACTATGCATGTGTCTAGGATGTCCCTTCACTGGAAGGAAACCAGTTCCCCTACGGACAAAGCAAGCTCTATGAAGACATGGTTTGCCAAAGCTGGAGTGGAAGATCTCGAGTGTCCTGCACAGAGCCCTGACCTCAACCCCACTGAACATCTTTGCAATGAACTGGCACCCCGACTGCACCCCAAGCACCATCGCCCAGCATCAGCGCCTCACCTCACTAATGCTCTTTTACCTGAATGCTCACAAATCCCCCCAGCCACACTGCAACATCTAGTGGAAAGTCTTCCCAGAAGAGCGGCGCTTATTATAACAGCAAACAAGGAATAAATCTGGAATGGGATGTTCAACAAGGACATATGGGTCAGGTGTCCACATACTTTTGGCAACACTTACTGATTCTGTTGTTTGCGACTTTGATGTCACAGGAGGATGTTGTGTGAAAATTAAATATAACTATAATTTGGAAAAGTTTGTTTCTGCAGAATGTTCAAACATTTGTGCATTAAGAATGTACCCAAGTAAATGCGTATAAATGAAGAAGAGTTGTTGATGTGCTATTGGTCTGCTAAACTTTTTTTTTTTGGTCCAACCTGCTTGACATTGGACTAAGTGTAATGAAGCATGGCACATTACTCAAAATGAGTGTAATACCCCGATCTAAAGCATCTAAAGCATCCTAGTGCAGCTAGAACTCCAGCCAGGCCTCCCAATGCAAGCTGAGATCAATGAACTCAACAGAGCCTCTGTGTGTGCAGGCCGAGGAACAGCAGCCAAGCAAACCAATTAGTGCGGATGGTGAATACGAGCAGCTCCATTCTCAGGATTACGCTCTCAGCCTCCCAGGCCCCTGCTGCCTCAACACTGCCTGCTATAATTCATGCGCCTGTTCGGTGAGACAGGCAGAGATGAAGTTCCCAGCACCTCCAAGTGCACAGCCATATTTCATCACAAACTGGCAATCCCAGGAGATGTCTTAAACACCTTATATTGCCTCGCCTTTTAGTCTATTTTTCTCTCTCTCCATCTCCCATTCCTTCTTTGCTCGCTCTCTGTCTTGGGTTAACAGGTAATTGGTTCAGATTTTTTTCCATCACCCTTAGAGACACTCAGAGTAGGCACTAATAGGGCCTCTAAAGACGTCACGAAGCGGTAAAAAACAAATGACCGGGACCCGAAAGGAACAGCAAAATTACCCCACGCCGATAAAAGGCTGCTTTGAGAACAATCACGTGCTCTGATAGATGAGGTTGAGCTCAAACAGGGCTAGTTAGGGACCCTAATGAGGGAGAAAGGGCTTGGTCCCAACGGACTCGGACAATGTCTCAAACAAGGGCTTATGAGAAAAGAAGAAAGGGCATGCGCTTTGGAATGGAAATCCCCACCGGACCTTTTCTACCGTGCTCCACTGCTTCTGGCTTCACTGTTAATTGACTTCAGTTTCAGCTGGCAAGGAAAATAAAGTATCAATTTGAGAGACTAATTGAGATTTGTTTTTATGTGGAATCTTTTAAGTTTGTCCCGAACCCTGAGCCGCTGTCTCTTGTTTTCTTTGGAGGTTCCGAGTTTCGATGTTTGCGTTTCCCTCGCTTCCAAACTGCGGTATGCAGAGAAGAAAACAACAGCAACATGAGTCCCCCACTCCACCCCCTTTTCCCCTAGTCCTCCCTTTCCTCAATCCCATCACGGTTTGAGACAGAAAGTCACCGAGGGCCAGGGTCCAAGCATTCTCTCAGGATTGGTTTATAGGAGTCTTGCTCACTAAAGCATGTAATTCCGCTGTTGGTTTTAGCCGGGAGTCGCAGTTGGCGCAGTCAATGGAGCCGTTCAGAGCGCTCTCCATCAGCTTTGTCTCCAGAGGGCCGTGAATGCCTCATAAAAAAACATACGTTAATGACCACAGACCGGGCTCATGCACGCACTCAACTAATACCGTTTACTGCAATGCATGGGCACTTACGCCATTTGTTATAATGTACACAGGAGCAGGAACACTTGTCAAGCACTGGACTAAACTAGCATTATGGACTCATTGGACTAAAATAAACTCAGTACTTGCCTTTGTATGGCATTCGCTGTAAATGTTTAGGAGCTAGGCATTACTGTTTCACTGTGATCCTTGTGAGTAATTTGTTATTGCTATGTTATTGAAAAGAAGTTGTTTGCCAGTGATAATTAATTGAGTCACTTCATCAAAATTTGGTTTCTCAGGCATCTTACCTCAGTGCTTGCACTGCATTTGTCAAAATGATTCATGAGGTAGCTGTATTAGTTATGAACGCCACATTTACACACATCAAGAATCAAGCAGGGAAAACTTGATGTTCCTTCAATCGTCCAACATTTCCTGCATGTAGCTGAATGGAAATCTGCCTGCAGCTTGTTTTCTTACAATTAGCTCCTTAGAGCAAATCTCCTCAATGGCATCAAAGGTAAAAACGGGTGTTCCATAGTTACATGTTTATGGTTTACAAGGTAAAAGCAGCAGAAAAAAAAAATATATCAGTGTTTGTAAAAGAGGCCCACTTCTACGCCTGTACACACATACCTCGCATTGTTTCTCATAACCACTGCTTGCTTTACAGCCTTGTTTCAAAGCCTCTGCCTATAAAACCATCATGAGCAGCCTCCCTGAATGAAGATGTCTGTGATAGATTTATGACACGTCTTTACCCGAGCGGGCAGGAAAAAAGTGTATCGCTCCAACCCGGCTCACATCATAACTCAGAGCGCCGCCAAGCTGGGGCTGGCACAGCCGCCAGAGCAGCTTAAGAATGTCTGAGTGAAGATTTGTCATGTTGAATTCTCAGAAGAGCCAAAGGCTGACTGGCAGAGGTTCATCGCTTAGTTCTATCCGACTGGGCTTGTTTCCTAAAATCGCCACAGCGGTTAAAATCATTGGAACGCTCTGTGTTTCTTTTGTTCTTCCTCTTCTTGAAGAGAAAAGGAGTAGAAATAAAGAGAGAGAAAGACATACTTTTAGTGCACTGGACTTCTCTATTATGATCAACTGAAGGTGAGACAACCGACTTGTCATTTTAAGTATTTATAATCATCTTCTTAAGCACAATGCAATTCGACTGCTTGCTGGTAGTGGCACCATTACCTAAAGAGAGCGGTGCAGTGGCACTGTAGACCATTAGTCAGTCCAGCTATCTCCTCCTCATCTGTATCCAAAATCAGCTTCCAAACCTTCAGTTTTCATGTTAATACCACCATCAGCACGATCGTGCTTGTCACTTAAATTGCTAAATACCCAAGCTGAGTCTTTTCCTGCAACCGCGTCATACAGCTGCATTGCATTCTTGAACTTTGAGCCCACCAATGTCTTTCCTACTTGTACGCTGGATTTCTCATTAATGGTGAGTGAGAAAAGCAATGCTTGCTCTTTTGTTATTAGGAGCTAACGGCAAAACCTGACCATTATCACTTATGGTAAAGATTGTTGAACAACGTGCCCCCGTGACGTCAATCGCAACCAGGACAACCAACCAAAAAATCAGCACCAGAATCACTGAACACATCAGAAATATCTAAATATAAACATATTTAATATTTCAGTGTGGAGGTTTCCTTTTGAAGCTTGTGCTGACTGTCATTAAACTGCCACCTAGTCTGCTCTGCTTTTCTTTCCTAAATGCAGTAAGTGTGTGTGTGGTGGGGGGAGCTTGTATCTGATCAACCTTGGCCTCCTGACATCTATTAAGTTCTGAGACGTATATGGCTGGATTCCCATCGGAACAGCGCTGCTCAGAGTGATCAAGCCAGTCATTCCCACCGGAACCTCAGAAAAGAAAGAGAAGGGTTGCTGAAAAGACTAGAAATGACCAGTAGTTAGAGAATGATGCATCTTTAACTTTCTTTCTTGATGGCCAATTAAAGCAGACAAACAGGCGTGTTGGAAAAGAATGACCTCCTAATCAAATGGAATAGAGGTCCTGGATGGGCAAAAGAGGTCAAAGTGATTTGGTGTTCTTTCTTTGCAATGAATGCTGGTGGAGCCACATGGAGAAGGAGACAGAGCTGCATTTACAAGCTGACAAAGCCTAAACATGGTGATACCCTCCCCTATTGAGCTGACGTGAACACCTATCAAAGGACATAGTCATTTTGCGAGTTGAATAGATAGACGAACAGGCGTCCCAAAAACAACTACTTTTTAAATAGCGTGTGAAAAAACAACTCCCTCAAAACATTCGCTAAGGTTTGGATATTTTCCTAAAGGGATGGTGACTCCTGCGGTTGCCATGATAAAGTCTGGTGCATGTCATTTCCGCGTGGGAATAATGACGTATGTGTGAGTTGTTGGTTAATGAGCCGCTGGTGAAGAAAAAATGGGAAAGTGTGAAAGAGCAGCGAAAATCAATGCCAAAACTGATGCCTCGGTTGAAACAGACAGGAAACAGACAGATGGCCAAATTAGAGAGTAAGAGAATAAAAGAAAGTCGGCGTTGGCTTCTAATCTAACTATAAAAGCAGGCCTCTGGAAGCCCTGCTTTCTCAGATAAGAAAGCATGAGTTCATAACTCGCACAGCTTCTAGAATACATGATAATTTTTCACAATTGTTTCCATTGGCGTGAGCAGTGGAGTGTTCATACTTTACACCCCGTGTTTATTGTGTCATGCCATTCGGCAGCGTACCTGCAAATACTCAAATAGTGCTGAAACTCCATCCGAGCAGCTGCCGGTGCTGAGCTAGGATTCGCATCATTTCCCCTCAAACCTCAGCAACACCAATGGGGAACCATGTGATGGACTCGGTCCAAATGTAGAACTGTCAAATAATATTTGCATTCTTTTAACACGCTTTGACATTTTCATGGAAAATCCAAGTTTATCGCTCCATTACATGATTATGTTTTATTGCAATCCTTTCAAATAAGGATCATGACGGTCATAGAGAGATGGTGTTACAGGAACGAGATGAAGCGCTTGGTTGAGAGTCACAAGCGCCGTTCTGCCCTGGAAACAGTGTGTGCTACATACCCTTGCTTGTCTTGGAAACTTATGCATGCACACACACATTTCTACTTGCCAAACCACCCCCACTCGCACCTGTAACCCAAGTACTCAGCAAGCATGGGCTTTCTAGCCTTGAACCTTTTACAAGACTCCAGTCTACAGTAAACCTGTATGACTGAAAGCATTGGGCGAATTTTTTGGGCACATGATCCCAGTTCTGACCCACATCCAGGCAAGCTGAGCTGAGCTCTCTGCTGCCTACACAAACATACCACCAGCTGACTACGACCATGCTGGCTTTGTCCAGTTTATGTTTATGGACAGTGGCCTTACTGTTGAGGGACCATCAAAGGACATTAATGGCCATTAGCAGACGTTTAATATTGCACCATAGCTGACAGAGTTCCCAACTCCTTGCCTTCATCCATCCAGAACTGCTGCCAGGCTGAAGAGAAAGAGTGAGCCAAAATCACTGTAACAGATACCGTACGTGATATTAGAGTAAACATAGGCAACTGGCTCGTTTAAAGGTTCATACTGTGGAAAACTGGATTTTTCCAGCTTTCTCGATTTGTTTCGAAATGTACCGCTCCCTCCAATGAACCAAATCAGCCCATTTTGAAGTCTTCAGCACAGTTACAGCTGCAGGACGGTTCTGTAAATGATTGTCTGATATGAGCACTGATATGGAGTGAGATATATCAGTCCTACACATGCTCTGGACAGGAGCATGGTGTGTCTGATTTCACATGTGAAGAATCCCGTTTGTGCTCCATCCTTCAGTCCTTTACTCCTCACTGTCTCGTGCGGTCTCTGTTTCTGATCCGTTCACTCCCTCCGTATAAATGATTAAGCATGTCATTACCGTTAGCTGATATGACTGCGGTGCAGTGACTCGAGGAGGCAATGGAAAGGCAGAGAGACACTTTGTGGTCGCTGCTGATGTCATCAATCTGAATCTTCTTAAAGAGTAACTAGTAAATGTAAGATTTTGTTCTCAGTGCACTAGAATATAAGATCGTTACTGATCTGTCTAGACGTTTACAGGGGCTGTTAAAAGCAATAATGAATAATGAAATTACCAAGGTGTTGTGTTATTCATCCACAAGAATGCATATGGAATTAATGGAGTGCTTCTACTGGATATCTTCTCTCTGACTGCATAGAAGCAGATGCTCCAGCAGAAGCGAGTCACAGCGCAGTAGTCCAGGTAGTTATTTCGAGAGAGTGTGTAACCCTGGCAAGATAAAATCGAACAGCACAAAATTAAATCAAGATCAAGGAGGTGATGGTACTTTAGTATGATGGCACCATGCGATGATGACTAGTTATACTGTTAATTCTACATGAAATGTATTTTAGACAGCTTTAAATCAGTTTTCTATCCAATTGCTCAAATCATGTTTGAATTTGAGATGTTTTTTCCCAATCCACATTTAACCGACAAAATCCCTCCCAATAAATAATGTCATGTTTTGGAGATTGGCTCCAGAAACTGGCGCTGTTCTCTCCGATGCAAAATGAAATTTTGTAAGATGGTCATAACGGCAGTTCACCCTGCCTCGTGGAGGATGTCCTAGCTTCACAAAGGACGTCGCTCTGCCTCTGGCTTCCTTACACCTTTTGAAGTTAGTTGATGCACATTGGGTGCGAGACCTTTTTGAGGGGTTGGGGTGGGTGTCCAAGGCCCCAGTTCGAGACATGACACTTGCTAAGATTTGCTCGGTTTTGTTTGACTTTTTTCTCCGGGTGGCCTCCTGTCCTGTCAGTCTTCCACTCAAGTCTACTGTTTAAATCACAACACCATGAATGTTCCTTGGTGTTTCTTGTCAAGTTACAGCAGCCCCCCTTCAGAAAACTCCTCATTTAACCTCATGATGCTGGAAGTTTTCAACTCTCATTAAACTTTGTGTCCCCATCATCCTTGACAAGTACAGTCCATGTTTATCCCTAAAGGACGAAGTGGCCGAAGGCTTCCTTCTTTTAGAGTACATGCCAGGCCTCAGGCTTTCTTAGATCCTCTGTTGATGTGGTGTAAAAATAAAGATGTTGATAGTAATTAGCCATGGCAATTAGCCCTGCGTTCTTCATGCTTGATTGATGGGAAATGACCCGGTGTAGTGCTCGGCCATGCCTCAGGTCCGAACCAGCCCCGCTGTCCTTCAACTCCGTGTCTAATTAAACAGAAGCGGCACTCTTTTTTTTTCTCGCTGGTTTGATTTGTCCGAGCGCATTCTTTACATTCCGTATTTCGGTTTGTTGTTCACGACAGATTGTACTTATTTATCACTGCCTGGCGGATTCACCATGTTATTAAAGATCGGCGCCGGTCTATCCTTTGTTAGTTTCTGCGCCCGAGGGACGCCTACATTCCAGATAGCTGAAGAATTAAAGAATGTTCTGGAAAGAGTGAGTGCCTCGTTTTATTGGCAGAATAATAAGTCATTCGGGAGTGCGAACTTGGGAGAGTATTGGAATTGGAAAATGACAGTGGAGATGCAGTGGAGAAATGTGCAGCCACAGCAATTTCTTTTCAACAAAGAAAAACCCATTAAACAGGAAGGAAAAGGCCAATTTGCTCTATTATGCACCACTAACTGAACTATACAGGGTGTGAATAAAAGAACCTAATAGACTTTAGTGATCAGGAAGGCCATGCGGAAAAAGCCAATTCCTGTCCGTATCCACGTACCACAATGTGTACTGGGAAATGGGATTTTACTTGTATGGATGAGCTTCATTGTATTTCAAAGTAACATTTAATGCATGGCTTGTTAGGTCATGTGGTTATAATTGACGTATTGGGTTTCTTTTTAGACTGATTTTCAAGACTGTACAATATTATGCTGAAAATATGGATCTAGGCCATGTGATATAAAACAATAGTTCAAAGTCTTAGAATTAGAAGCACACATACAGTAGAGCACACCAGGGTACTGAATACCAGGAAATAACGGCTTTAAACCTGGAGAGTCACTGCTTAGGAGTTAGCAGCTAAAGTTCAACAATACATTAGCCTAAAGGTTAGCAATTTTTTAAAGCTAACTAACAATAGTTAGTTTGAGTGTCGTTCTATAACTTTAGCAAGCCGGATAAAATAGGTGATAAACAGCTATTCCCTTATCTTTAGTTTGTCTTCTAAATATAACAATGGCTTGTCACATTATCAAGAGAACCGTGAAATGCAAATCCCTCTCACCTAAAGACTGGAGAGAGACTCTTTCCGTAAGTGTTAAATAAACTGAAAACCTGACCACATCAATGATTACACACACATTCTTTACTGCAAAAAAAAAGCACAGTGTATTAGAGTATGCACATTAATATAAACCTGTGATTTGAGCTTCTCTACCTTTGTAAACGTTAGCTAAGTTTCAGGTTTTCACATTTTCACATACGTGAGCACAAAACCAGCACCACCTTTAACCCACGTAGTGATTACAGCGATCCTAGAACTGGAACTGCTGACAGATTGATGTTGCTGAGTTTTGAATGTGGCGGATATCTCTAGTGCTTTCTTCATCGAGCTTGAATGGCCAATCGCCTGCTGAGAGATGAGAAGCCGCTAGTGCCGAGCTAAAATCGATAGCCACCACTCAAGCTTCATCAGTGCAATTTAATACCTCTTAGGGGATGCTGGCTCAAGGTCCAGTGTTAGACAGATCTGTTCTGACAGCGCAGTTTGGTTAGGCAGCACTTATAAACACACACACACACACACACACAGGCTTCTTTCCTCATCTTTTCCACTCCCACTCTTGAACACAGACACAAACTCCCCAAAGCCAGCTTTACATTCGATGATATTTTTTTCTGTCCGATTTTGTTTTTGGCAAATCAATATTTTTTTGTTGTTTTGCTGCTATCAAAAACATCTGAGAAGAGCTGACAAGCTCTGGCAATGTACATTTTTTAAACATCTCAGACCATGAACGCTGCTACGTCATTAGTCAAAAATCCACCAATAGGAGGATGGCGAAGAATTACGCAAAACTCACAGCGGTACAGCAAAAATGCTAACTGAAGAATGTCTGTATTTACATAAGCCTGCGCCCATTAATGATATCTATTAATGATAGAATCACAGTTCTATCATTAGAGGATCTTCTTCATACAATCTGAGACGGAAGAACACAATTTCTCACAATCTCTTATAGATCTCAGATTAATGCAGATTCACTTCTTCTTATTTTTGTCCTCTGATGCATGATTAAAAAAAAACAATGTATAGCTAAATATAGCCTATGAATTTGTCACCAGATCAAAATCCTGGACTGAAAATGGCATCTCTCTTTCACCTGTCAATCACAGCAACGCTAGCCAATCACTGGCGTCTGTGAGCTCATGTATGCAAAAGAGGGCAGATGGAACGTTTTAAGACTCAAGAAAAGAAGAAATATGAGCAAGCAGAGCATCTAATCATCTCAGAAATGCTTTAAATCAAAATTAGTGCCAGTAGATGACTGAAACATTTTTCAGCCATTTGGTATTTTTATAGCGCACACTCACATATACAGGATTTTAATACTCTGAATGTTGATTTCTTAATTGATAATAAGAGCAAACTTTTAATTATCCTATATGCACAGCTTTAGCATTAGTGTTTTGTTTTTTGTTTTTTTTCCCTTTTTGGCTAGGTATACTGCTGTGCACTGTCCACTCGGTGATTAAATTGTTTAAATGACGCAGAGAGCCTCCTGCTGGTGTTGGTCCATGTGTTGGCATGAGTAGTGGTGACGGAGGCTTCATGAAAGGAATCCAGCGCTCAGTTCGGCAGAAATCTCCACTCATCCATCAAATAGTGCCGAGTGCCACTACAGCGTCTGCATCCTGCTGCGGCCCAGAACCATGATAACAAGACAGCAGCAAACCAGATGTGTGTGTGTGTGTGTGTGTGTGTGTGTGTGAGCGCAATCGAGTGCATCCGTACAGAACTGGTGTCGTGAAGCAGGTTGATAACACTTGTGTTTGTGGATCAGAGGGGCAAATGGGTTATGTGAGGCAGGTAATTGGTAGAAGAACGCCAAACCTCCATTTAGGCAGGAGGGAATAACAATAACGAAAATGACAAGTGAAGAGAAATAACAAGTAAACAAGTGATAAAAAAAAACAAGATGCAGAATTGACAAATAAACAAGTGACAAGTTGAAGAAATTACAAATTACGGAAATGACAAGTTACAGAAAGTAAAAATGATAGAAATTACAGAAACGACAAGATCCAATAATAAAAAAAATTTGAAGAAGAAAAGTTACATAAATGACACGTACCGTAAAGGGCAAACAGAAACAACAGATTACGGAAATGAGAAGTAAACACAAATACCATTTAAACATGTGCAGAAGTTATAGATAAGCAAACAGACTGGAAGTAACAATAATGATAAATAACATAAATGGCAAAATCATGAAAATGAGAAATGAACAGAAATGTCAAATTACATAAATGACAAGTTACAAAAATGACACGTTACCTTTACGTACAGCAGACTGCAACTGTTTAATGTAACAGTCCAGCTTTGTTTCAGTACATCATTAGGGTGTTACCGGTGCACTATGAGAGAGAGCCATACTAAACACGTTGTATCGTCTTAAGAGTTCCTGTGGCATTTAATTATAAAACCATTGTCATTACCATTTTTCCTGGTCTTTGACTTTTTTTTTGCGATATCCGTCTATGCAGAAACACACCCCGTTTCATTCTCGGGATTGGTTACCTCAGGTCACAGGAAGGTCATAGTCAAAATCAATGAGGAAACAGCAATGCTGAGGGGCGAAGAGAAAGAGAAACGAGATGCACCACCAGAGACCTTTTTGATGCTTTCTTCATTAGAGAACTTTGCGGGACGTTTTACTTTTCCACATGAGTTCTTGGTGAGACAGTGCAGGACATGGGAGCGAGGACTGAGACGGGGGGAAAAAAAAAAGAATTGATCGTAATAGGGATGGAAAGAGAGAACAAGAAAAAATGTACGAGAGAGGAAGAGAGGGAAGAGAACACATGCCACTACGCTGTGCTAAGCCAGGCTTAGAGATCAAATGGAGGTGTAGGTTTGATTGAAAACATTTGTCGTGCGAAGCAAAATTCCACCCATTTCCAATTAGGTCTTTCGTATGTGCACATATTAAATTCTACATACTCGGCAGAGAGAAGGAGCCAGAATGAGAGAAATTCGAAGCTAATATCTTGCAAATGCTATTTATGAATAATAATTCATAATGCCTTGGTGCCAGACAAGGACAACTGAACTGATATTGAGTCCTGGAAAATTGTTCGTCAACATTGCCTTGAGTTGGAGTTACATTCAAACATGATGCGTTATGATTTATGGAATCCAAAAGCAGAACGAAGAGACCGCAACGCTGTGAGAAAACTCCGCCTTTCGAGCCGTCCACCGTGTTTGACTGCAGTCCTTGCCATCCAGTGTGCATTGTGAGCGTGCTAGCAACACAAATCTGTATTTTAACTATACATGTGGCTCTGTTAACACTTCCTCTTATCCAGAAATGAATTCCCAGTCTATCGCGGTGCTGACAGGACAACCCTATTCAGCACGTTCAGTTTTTAGAGATAATGGATGAGCTTTGTAGGGTTTTTTGAGATGAAGTCGTCGGCCAGTTGGCCGCCTCGTAGTACGACTCAACGGGGCCTTGGACTATGGCTCGTCATCACAGGAAAGGATGCAGGGCCAAACAAGAACAACCCGCTGGTCACTATTCATACCTCGTTTTGCAATTTCACCACGTCGTTCATCAGAATGCTACGAGATATTAAAAATAAAGGACGCTAATCCGATCCAGACGTCGCAATCGTCCGTGAGGCGGGTGAAAGCATCCTCCCTCTCCTCTAGCTCTCTTTTCCCTCAGTACCCAAGCTCATTTACCACAGTCCACCACCATCAACCGTCAACACAATATAGCAGAAAGGATGTCACTTCAGAACACCTCAGGGGGGTTTCTTTAATGTTTCTTTTCTTCCTCCTCTCAATCCCATCTTCTTCTTACACTTTCAACCCAGGAGAGTGGCTGATATTACAGATTTGCCTCATGGGGTTTTGTTTATGAGATCTCACAGTGAAATATTAGCACCGCTAGGTGTTAGCCACTAGTTGGGAGATCTTGACAGTTCCTTTTTCCTTCCGTTGCTGTCTTGAGAGAAGCAGTTATTCGTGAGTAGTTCAAGCACAGCTCAGCTTGACAGTGACGTCCCGTGGACATCCCAGCATTCTTAGCATGCTAGCAACGACGGTCTGAATCACTCTACAATAGACAGCGATAAATAGTGATGTTATGATATTTGTAGCTCTCCTGTGTACACAGGAGTAAAGTACAGATATATTTGTCTTCATTACTGTTCAAGTAATGTTCAATCCTGCAAGGTGTGGTGGACAATTTTATATAGACAGTTACACCATGAGGACTGTTGAGGTTCCAGGCAAATTTGATTCTATGTATATTTCAATGTATTTCCTTTGGAAACAGGCAGTCAGGGTAACACTGTCTTGAAATGTTTGATTTGCAAAGCAGCCAATAGCGTTCGAGATCAGCACACCTGAAGAGTAGAAGCTAAACAGTAACCTGACGGTAGATTAGCAAACTAGCTAAACATGGAGAAAACGATAGAGTTTTTTCCCACCTTCGCCCACACCTGTACATTTTATTCAGGACAATATTCCAGATGGTGAGATGTAGGTCAAGCATCGCCAGCGTCAGTAGTGACGGAGAGCCGTCATCGGAAAGCGCCTGACATGTCTTAGTGATAATAAAATAGTATTATATCCTCTTACTCTCGTCACGGAATCACATTTTCAATCAGTCAGAACAGCCCTACGTTGCTACAGCCCAAGGGATGGTCAGAAAAGGGTTGAGGAAAAGAAAGAAAATGGTCTGTTGGAAGACACTCAAGAACACAAAGAGGAACCATATTTGCTGCTAACAAACTGCTACTGGTAAGGCAAGACCCGCCCCCAGGGGAGGGGCATATCGATTCTAGAGAGCACTTAATTGGACAAACGCCAGTACAGGAGGATCATCAAAACATTGAATCTGGAATTAAATTTAATCATTTTACTCCATGTGTTCTTCTTGGCCTTCACCTTCACTTTTTCAGAATTTAAAGCCCTCATTCTTTCCCCTAACTTGCCCGTTCCAGCATCTCGACTGCACAGGCACTTTTTTATAACCCCCCCGACTGTGTACGCATTGCCGAGTGTCAGAGGGGAGCGCGGCCGGCAGGATATGAGCTGACAGGGTTTTATGAAGTGCTCTCATAAATGCCACTCAACTTCAAATGGCCCTCCTCCCTGAGCTGGACTGGTGCATTGGTGTGGGGCCCGTTGCTTAGGGATCTGGATCCGCAAGCGCTGTTCCTCCAAATTGGATAATCCTGCAAGATAAACACCGCATGCGCTGCTGAGATATTTGGAGTGTTTCTGCATGTTGTAAGCAGAGGAGCCTTGCTTATTTATGAGGCTGGAGATATGATGACCTCAGGCCCTTGTGACACCCAGGAGGTGCTGGGAGGTCAATCGCACCAGCCGTGGGTGTTTATTAGCAATGCTAATGGAAGCTGCAGGGTTTTGGGTGACCTTAGCAAGTTTGCAGACATCGAGTCTGAATCTCGACACTCAGTTCAGATCAATACCGGCTGTGAGAAATGAAAAAACAACATCAGTACATAAGAGAAGGCCCATCCTCCCACTGACTCCTCATTGTAATTCCTAATCCTTAGCATAGATTGCTGGAATACTGAAATACTCGCATTCAAACTATTATTTCAAACTAATGAGATTTCTTAGTCAGGGTCCTTATTACCGTTTTGCTATTCCCAATCTATATCCAAGTTTTGGATACCATACGGACACTACAGCGGAGGTGAACTTCAGTGAGAATGATCAGTTAAAAACTCTGTCACACGGTGATCTATTATTGAAAAATATACGGAAATATGGTCTCTCTCAGAACCGGGAAGACTTTTGGAATATAGCTTGTTTTATTTGTCTTATAGTGCAGCAGTTTACCGTTATGGACTGGCATGTCCATTTATAGTTACATTTAATAAGTTAGTACTTATTAACCCTTACGTTATAGTTGCGCCTTCACTAGCCTCTGTTATTGCTTCTCTTCAAGTTACTAACTATTTGTCTGAGAAGTCCTGAACACTTTACCATGGCAGAAAATATGCTGTTACAAAACACTGGCACTAGAGACTCCTTCCATAATTTGTATAAAAAACATCAGCATATCAACCAATTAGCACTTTTTTTTTGTTTATGTCATGTGTCCGCTTTAACAGTAAGGAATTGTTGGTGGCATCTGTAGCAGTATCTATTTTTTCCCCAATGTCTTTCATTGGTGGGGTGGTAGAGGTCTGGGGACACTTGAAGCCTTGAAGTGGCATTTCCTGGTTTCCAGCCACCAGCCATGACTACTGATGAACTAAACATGCATGAACTTGCTAGCGGACAAAGCAGATTGTTACAACACCACATTAGGCTGTTGTATAAAACAATAATTAAACCCATTCTTCGAAGCATATCCTGATGGATTCAGAATGGACTCTGGGTATAGGGAGTCCTCTGGGTCAGGATCACAGGTTAGGTGGTTAGGTTGTGGGTTTTGCTTGTTCCATTAACGTTCTTTGCCTCTTGAGTGGAGTTTGATTGAATCCAGATCTTTTATTGGCCTGGTGGGGATTAGTCAGATTAACACTTTGTGACCTAAACGATGGGAATTAGGGTGAGCGCTAGGTCATAGACAAAACAGAGACAGGTGCTGCCTCTTCTACTGGGTAACTGAGATGTTTTAATGTACACCTCACCCAGCAACAGCTACACACAGAAATGCTTTTAACTGCTAAAGAAAGCACTTCTTTATAGAAGAGACCATTACTGTCTTTCTGTTATCGGGGAGATTACCTCATCGCGTCTCACTGGGTGTGTAGGTGTAGACGTTTATATGCGTTCTCAGGACCAGCTCGTAGTTTGGTGAAAGGACCCCTCTGTGGTGCTTTTTCAAAACATATCTTTATCGTACTTGTCCCTGTGTAGCCCAGTGATAGGAGCAATGCCAAGCTAATTAGCAAGTTCGCTAAAGTACGAAAATTTTAAAGTCAATTATTTGTCATAGTGTCTGAAGGTTAATGGCTCAAGAATTGTCTTTAAAGAAGCGCTCCATGCAATCCTTTCTCAAAAGGAAATGAGTGATCATTTTGAGAGCTAGCTTTTATACCGCTAAGCTCCATATCTTGGTGCTTGCTAGCTTGCTAACGTTTTGGAAGCTGGTAATATTTATAAGAATGTGTTGTTCAGCACTAAATAGGTCAAATATTCGGTAACTACTTCTTCAAAATACTGTAGCTGGTTTTTTAAGTGTTGCATGGTGGGCTGGAGACTTACAGCGGTATTGTTTTCTTTTTAATGCTAACATTACAATGCTACTTGTTAGCTGTTTTGGTTTTTGCAGTTCCTATTGTGATAATTAGACTGCACAGGTGTGTAAACGTAGTTTGTGGTTTGTTTATGGCAACCCGAGATTCAAACTAAAGTCATAGTGATCACGGGCATTTCCGTGATCTTCAGTAGCCGCTAGAAAACACCAAAGAATATTAGAAATATTAGACTAGGCTGAAACATAGATCCAAAAGCATTAGGTTTGTTGCATTAAGTTAGGAATAAAACAGTGGTGTTAGTGCTAAATACTCAGCAACTGTCAGAGCTGCTCTTATAGAAAATTACCCAGTGCCTTCTGAACAAACGTGGTGTAAAGTAACATTACTCAAGGGCGAATTGTGTACCGTTAGAGGTCCAATGATCATTTCATATAAGATTACTACTAGTGCTAAGGATTGTTCTACTTCAACAAAGTTTTGTGCTTATTAAAGAGTGCCAGTCGTTAGAAAAAATAACAATTCGGTCTTTTATATTTTAAAATGTTCTACTGATTTCTTCTGAATTAGAAACATCTGTATTATAAGGTATTTTAGTGGAAACGTATATATATATATATATATCAGGGAGGCACCCCTGGTGTTGAGTCGGTCTGGTTTTAAGTGTACTTCATGAAGAGAGCGATTAATTTTGAGTGGATAGGAGACATACAGATGTGGAGGGTCATGTTTAATGGTGCCCTCTCCATCAGGAGGATAGATGGAGAAAAAATAAACAGAATTACACGACGCTTGCTGAGCCGTGCATCTGGAGAAGTGTGTTTGGTGGAACACTTTGGGTGTGCCTCAAATCAATGCCTAATTCCCCATGTAGTACATTACCTACCATTGCTAACATCTGTGTAGGGAGCTAGTCAATTAGCAGTTAGCTGTCGAGGATGTAGACTGTTTCCATGAGATTTAAAGTTGCTGGAAGTATTGTGTGTCTGAAATGCTCTGCTAAATCTTACATCAGTTTATCATCTCAAAAACCCGCTTACGGGGAAAAAAAACCCATCACCCGCATTTTACATGTGAACACGTGTTCTTCACATGGGAGTGATTATGTGAGTAATATGTGACAAAGAAGTCATAGGACAATAAATGCGTCAAGTGGAAAAAAATCATATTTGACAATGAATGAATCACATGAATATAAATGAATCATATATAAAAAAAAACATATGGAAGTAAAAAAATCAATTGTGAAAATGAATGAAGCATTTGGTGGGAAAACCAATGCAAATATAACTTTAATCATGTGGGGAAAAACATCACGTGAACATAGAGGAGTCACGTGGAAAAGAATCGCATGTGAACATTAAAGAATCACGTGGAAAAATCAATGAATCGTATAAAATGAATCATAAATAATATTAATGAATCATGTGAAAAATAAAGGAATCATGAAAAAAAAAATCAATCAACAATCATGTGGACATAAAGGAATCATGTGGAAAATAATTGCATATGAACTTTAGAATAAAGTTACAAAAAAAATTCCTCGAAAAAACACTAAAGGAATCATTTGGAAAAATCGATAAATAATGTTTACAAATGACTCTTGGGGGAAAAAAAAAATCACTTGTGAAAATGAACAAATCATGACAAAAACATCAAGTGAAAATAAATGAATCATGTATAAGAAATTACAGAAAATGAATCATGAATCATGTGAAAAATAAAGAATCGTGCGAAAATAAATGAATCGTGAAATGGCTCACATGTGAAATGTATATAGTGGAGGTAATAACGAATAAGGGCTTTTTTAACAAGGTTTCCAAAAAAAAAAAAAAAAAAGGATGTTTTGAACAAAAGTTCCAGTTAACCATGTATAGACACGGGAGAACAACCAACAACCGTGCGATGTGATGCGACCCAACGCAAAGGTGATTCTTTTCCGGCAACAGCATGTGTTTTATTATGTATTAAAGAAAAACAGGTTGTACTTTTTATCCTTTATAGTTGCATTTAATGGTGCGGAATGCCAAGTTCTTGTTAACAGGACAAAAAAAAGATCATTTCCGAGAAACTGTAAAGTACGTTTTTGATTTAGTCTTTGATGTTGGTCACGTGTGTACATCGCGAGTGAATGCTTCATGGGAATGCCACAGCGCCTCATGCGGCGTCTAGTGAAGTTGTTTTTTTGTTTGTCATTTGTTTCATTTTTCGCGGGCGGTGACATGAATACCAGTTCCAACGAGATTGCATTGGTGGCATTTCTTTCGTCCGTGTGGTTCGGAGCCAAGAACCGAATTTTGTCCTGAAGACAGAGACAAAGGCGTAACGTGGTGATACAGTCCAGATTGTAGATTGAGCTTCCTCTTTGGATGGCGTGCACACTGCAGGGAAAGGAGGGGGGGGAGAGTAATGCTGCTCCTGTTGAACTCTGGGAAATCCGGGAACTGGCACGGGCTGGGTTTTAGGGGTTTTGCGGGTGACTAGGACGGGGAGGAAAAACCACTTCCCCTGCTTGTTAAGAAAGATCATTAAAAGGTATTACGCTCTGGACTCTGCGCGCGTCATTGCCTGCATCTGTCGAAGGGCGTTTTTTTTGGATCCTGTTCTCTCCTCTCGACCAGATGGCAGGCATACAGCGGCGTTTTTATGCCGCGCGGAAATATTAGCGACTCTGACAATCAGCGGCCACCATTTTTTTCGTCGAAACCGGACTAGCCGAAGAAGCTTACGCACTACTCCTAATAAATTGATGGCCTGTCTGGAAATCCATGTATGTTCATCATCAGAGAACATAAACACCGCCTCGGATTGTTTTGAAAGAACCCCGAGAACGTCTCTAATCAGTAGCTCTCCAGGCTGAAGCCTGACAATCGTCCTAACTTGAATTATGCACCACGTTGAGCAAAGAATCTCAACTTACACGGATTTGTTTTGTAGGATCAGACCAGCATGTTCAAATATTTAGGACGTGGCTCGAGTTAAAATGTATTACGCTTCAAATAAGGCTTGATAGATTATTTCAGTCCCATAATCAAGGCCAGATTTTGTGACCGGTTCAGTTAATTCAAGTAAAAACCGCTTGTTCTCGTCTTATTCTCGCTCTTTCCTTTAAAGCCTTGAATGCAAAAAAAAAAAACAACCTAAAATGTTTAGTACAACTTGTAGCATCTGCATATGTGGTGCCTGTATTTGAATGCTAATAGTGTCAGGGAGCATATTAGCGATTCCTCACGTCACATGCTAATCACATATTGTTGTTTTCTTTGCTAACTTTTTGCCACAGAGCAGTTCATATAATTACTGAAATTTTTAGGACCAGAAAGGAAAGGACCAGTTAGGATACTGGTGAGGAATTTGTTTAAAATCTGGTTTTAATTCTTCGTGTTAGCTAGCATGTTTTGGGTGGGCTTTAGCGATTACAAAAAAGCTGCTCTCAGAACAGTATTAAAGTGTGTGGTCAGAGTGTGAAGTGGTGACCCAGGGTCCATCTGTGTGTGTGTGTGTGTGTGTGTGAATAATGCTTGGAGGATTAGCCGTGTCGTCCTCACATGGCTCCTTCCATAGTTTTCGCACACTCGGGCGCTCCGGAGGAATTTGGCCTCTCCACGGCACGCCACGCTATTGAAAGGAGGAAACTGAGGAAAAGCCCCCTTCCCAGAACCCTATAGCAAGGAGTGGAATATTCCATGTAAGTCTCCGAAAGGAAACGATTGAGGAAGTGTGAGCGACGAGGCTCATTAGACATCAAAGCAAAACTCCACCCTGAAACAGATTAAATATGATCATATTGAAATATTTATGAAGTGTTTAGCGATGCTGGTGCTGCGTTTTCGTTATTCCTGCGAGAAGTCAGCAGTCGTGTGATGTTCGGATTAAAAGGGGGGATGGAGTTGTTGCTAGCGCAGTTACAATCAGGCTTTGATGTGAGCTCCGGAAAATCTTCTTTAGTTTAAAAGTCTTCTTTATTTTTTTTCCCTTTCTCAGCACTTTCCAGCAGCGGAGACGCCGGTGCAAACTCCATGTCCCAGAATGCAACGCAGCTCTACGACGCAGCAGAAACTCGGCTAAGCTACTTGGCGATCCTCAAGATGACGAGCGCAATTGCGTTGACGCTGGTATTAGCATGAAATTAGAAACCGATTTTCCGAAACTGTTTGTTTGAGCAGAGTGTACAGATGAGACTGGACAGATTAAAGGACTAAAGTGCCGCTGCATCGCTTTCTTTAAGTAGAGATGAAAGGAAGGCTAAATCCCATTAGCAGAAGGTAGAATGGCATTATGGGTAATGTAGGAAACTTTTCACCAAAGGGAAAATGGACCAAACAAGTCAAAATTTCATGAGAAAAAAATCTGGATGGCATTGAGGACAGAAAGAAAGAAAATTTTCCTGTTTCCTGTCACTCTGTTTCACTCCGTCTATCTCAAACCACAGTTCCGGAGCTTGGCGTGCGTTTTAGTGGCTCACCAGGACGTCGGATATGAGCATACTTCCCTCAGGCCTAAGCTCATGCCACATCTCGTCCAATTAGATCCTTGCTCTTCTGCTGATAATTACAGTGTAGGATCATGTGCCTCGCTCACACGTAACACAAGTCCATTTGAAAGCAAGAAGAGAGATTGAGAGAGAAAAGGAAGATGTGAGTACACCAGGATTAGCGCTTCATCTCTGAGCACTGTGAGCTTCACTCGTTTCATCAAGTCCTTAAGAACGCCCGAGACGGGAACGAAAGGAAGAAAAAAGAAAGGCTCGGGTGCAGAGCGCATGTTAGTCTAATCCCTGTGCACACACACACACACACACACACACACACACACACACACACACAGACACACAGAGAAGAACCTCTCAGTCGCTCGCTAGCTAGTTTGGAGAGCTGAGAAACTTCCCATGTGTTGTCATTTATAGCGCTATCATGGGTAATAACAGGGAGGATTAGAACGGTTGCCTTTTGATCCCATAATCCCCCGCCTCCCGCACTCAGATCATCGAAATCCCACAAACTCAGGCAGATTTGAGAAGCATTAACGGCGAACTGACCCTAGATCGCAAAGTTTCCTAAAAATGCAAAACCTCTCAGTCATTATCCGCAACAACCACATCTTTAAAGTTCCCCAGAACATGTCAGTTTAAAGTATTAAAACTAATTATGTAGAATATTTCATTATTTAACATTTTTAATGCTCAGGAAACTATCTATCTAACTTCTATCGCTAGTAAACAGCTAGGATCCCTTACCTAAACAACTTCACATGAATAATCACATGATTAATTAAATTAAATTGTGTTTCACTTGTGATTTTTTTTTTTTTTTAAATGATTTGTATTTTTCCCCAGGTTATTTGTTCTTGTGTGATTCACTTATTTTCAGAATTTTTTTTACACATGAATCATTTCATTTCATGTGATGGTTTTACACATGATTTATTTATTTTCAGATTCTTTCTGATGGCTCCATGATTCATTTATTTTTTTTAGTCATTTTTTTTTATTTTAGTCTCAACTGAGCTTGAAAAAAGGGGGGGAAAAAAATGACTTCATGACCATGAAAGAAACCACGTTTTCTTTTAATCAGCCATATGATTATGAAGCGAGATTAAAGCGGAGAGAGATCTTTCCTACCTGCTGCATGACAAGCCTGACTGATTACTGCTCCATCTCTACTCTGCAGTCGCACACATCACTCCCAACTTATTTCAGCAATGCCAACTAATGCATGCTGCTATTAGAGATAATTGAAGACCCTGCAGGATGCTGGCTGGAGAAGATTTAAGCCTGTGATGGATGTACCACAGTGTGTGATAAATCTGCAGACATGGAAGGATGGACAGCGCGAGCGAACATTAATGGCACGAGCACTCGTTCCTAAAGGACTCGGTTTGGGTCGCTGCCTTCTTCCCTAAAACGCCTGCAGGATTAACACCACGCTCCCATTCCCCCGCGCCACTCTCCTTCCCTCACCTCATCCCCTGGCCATTTTTCCTCCCTGCCACGAGCAGCCACACCATGAAGATCAGAGCTGGCGGCGTTTTGGTGCTAGCAATGGGGAGGACGGGAGAGCGAAAGAGAAAGAAAGCAATTTACAGGAAAGGAAGTTGGCACATGTGTGAACAGCGGAACTAATTAATGAACAGGGCTTCAGTTTTGTAGGGCAGCCAAAGTGCTATAGAGGGAAAAAAAGAGCAAAACAGTGAAGGGAGAACAGAGACTGAGGTGTAATTATATAAAAAAAAAAACAATAAAATCTTAGATGACCGTCTATATTTTATAAAAATTGAACCGCTAGCCAAAGTGCACTTTCAGAAACATACAGTTCCTAAATTGGGGTTTGAACTTTGTTCTGTTCAAGGTTTTTCACACTTGAGTCCACAGCCAGGACCAATTCTTGGCTCATTTCGGCGCCACGGCTCATAATCACACATTTGAAGAACTCGTTCAGGCTCAATTCCAAACATCATTTTTGTGCATGCAGGTAGTCACTAGGTTCATCTGGTTCATAATAATTTATCAATTTGCTTTGGTACAAGCAGTGAAGGTTGCATTTTGGATGAATGGCACGTCATCGTGCATGTCAGGAATGCCTTCCTGACATGAAGAGCTGTTCTCCTATAAGATCTTGTCAGCCTTCGTCAGTGCAAGCACCGGTCCTATGAAATTCTGGTTATTTATATCGATAAGGCAGTGTATCGTCTCCACTGACCATTACCATAATCACTTTCCTCACCATAACCAAACTTACAACAGAAAGCAATGTGGTACCACAGATCATTTACCCTGTATACAGCAGCGAGAGCAGATAGTTTCCACACCCCGTGCAGATCTCACCATGGTTTAGCAGAAACGAGCCCCAAAGTGTCTTTTTCAAGGACCAGGGAGACATTATGTGGACCAATCTCAGGCTCGAAGACAGCTTTCACACTTCACCAAACATACCAAAAAATATTAAATTGTGTAAGAAACCTTAGGAGAACATAATGGTGGATCTGGTGTGGCTTTAGCTTCCATTCCTGCCAAAGAATAGCCACGATAGTTGATTGAAACTCCAAATGAACAGATTAAACAAGTAGAACATAGTTGAAGTACATAATTGGACTTTATGGACCGGTGTTCGACGTTTGGATGTGGATTTATGTTGGGTTTTTTCCAGACATTATGGCTTGCAGTATCTTCTACTTTAAGTCATGTCTCTTGATTATTAAATCTTTGTAGTTTTCTGTGGGATCATGTGAATTATAGCAATCAGAGAGGTCACCTGCATTTTTAAGAAATGGTTCCTCAAGGGTTCTTCGAATTGTTATGATTTGAAGTCTGTCATTTCTATGTGGAAACTTGTAGAATTCTGGAATTGCACGCAAGCTAGACAGAAATAGCACTTACAGACCGAAAAGTTGAGCAACAATTAAAGTGGTAAAAAAAAACAAACGCTAAGGTTGTGCAAGTGAACTCTCAAAGCTCCAGGTTACTGTGGAGTTTCACAAGTTCTCCTAATGTGTGTATGTGTTTCCTCTGGGTTCTCCTGTTTCCTTGGGATGGTCTCTAATTTCCATGAAATGCACACAGGGCATTTACACATTGGGCGGTTGCTCAAAGTTGCTCGCTTGCTGATGTTAGCTGTTCACAGAGCAGCTACATTTCCACTAAAATCACATCACACCCAAACCACCAAGGTGAAATTCCACAAACTAGCTGATAATAATAATATTCTAATGTACTGATATATCTGTGTACCCGTCTTGTCTATGCACTTCTAACACGGAAAAGGTTTAGCCCAATGGGATTTCCATTACTGCTCCAAGCTGGTTTATGTGGTGAAGTGTTGGCCTGATGATCAACCAGTATGCCTATGAATTTGTATAGTTGGTAGTTGAAAGCTGATGTAAATAGCAAACATGGCCTCCTGCTTTCCAATTTGGAAAAATTTGCATGACTCAATATAATTGCTGTAGCATTTGAAGCGTTTCTTACAGGAAGCAATTCAAACACATTGCCATTCCCTTGCATTGAATCATACAATATTGTTGAATCAACATATTGCCTGCAACCATATGTAAAGCTCGTCCAAGCCATTTAATTTCTCCTAAAAGGGATTTTCTTTACCTTTTTGATCATAACACGTTGCGATTGGTTTTGTAAACACTTTGAGTTTGAGATTCCTGAGCCTCAGGAAAAAAGGGAGTTCTGGAGGGCCTCCAAAACAGGAAGTGGTGCCGAGGTTAAAATCGGGGGGAGCCCACAAGAAAATGTAGCAGCTGTAAAACCCACGCTGGGTTCTCGAATACCTCTCTGATGGATTTATATTCTTCAGATGAGGGGAAAAAAGAAAGGCAGAGTTGAGAGAAGAGTGGAAGGCAGGGCATGTAGTATTTACTTTAGATCCTGGAGATGCGACCTGTTTTTAAGCCTGACCACAAAAAGAGACGAATGGAGATTCAGAGGACCGGAAGCCACAGGGAAGCCATGTCAAAAACATCATCAATGAAATACAGCTTGGAGCACTGGAGCGAGAGCGAGAGTGAGGACGATTCAGTGTGATGCTGAATTTGAAGCTGAACTTTGGGTTACTTTTTAATGGCAGGAAGTTATTAACAGAAGGTCATGGAGTGAACCACGAGTCGGGGTCACAACCTCAGCTTCACCGCCAAGCAGGCCATTGCTCTCTCCATACATAAAGGGATGCTAGTTCTAACCACCACAAGAATTACAAGATTAACCCATGCATGCCCCATTCCCAACACTGCACGTGGCCTCACATACAGAGGACCTCGGTGTTCTGCAGCTCCAGAACGGTTGGTACAGAACCAAGGGTGGGTGGGAACGACTAACGTGTGAACTACAGGGGATCTTTCAATCTCATTATCTCAGTGCACCACAGCAATCTGTTATTTATGCTGGAAGATTCCAGCATTTCAGCACCCCGAATGTCCTCTCCCACTCATAACTCTCCCAGAGCTTTAAATATATCAGGTCTTGGGTAAGATTAGCGTAAAGGTTTTCCAGTCCTTCCTAGATGAGATGATAAAGCCTTAGCAGCCACATCCTTTGTACACGCTGTGTTCTACCCAAATAATGACACTGTGTTGTTCCCCTCAGTATTCTTATACATTAGAGCTTTATCACTTTTTATTAGCACTTGCAGACATGCCATGGTCACGGTTTTTACCCCAAATTTGGAATAAGGTTGCGTTGGAACAAAAGTGTCCGTGGGCGATGATTTTTGGAGCCAGTTTAAGATTCCATGGCTACCAAGGTCTTAAATCTAATCAATTCTCAAGCTCTGTGTTCCCCAGAAAGACTCCAGATCTACCGAAAACCCTGGCCAAGATAAAGTGCTTATTGAAGAATGAATGAATGAATGAATGAATGAATGACGGATCACAAGATGCCACTTACTTGGATAACTATCCCAACAGAAATGATCTTTAGAGTTGGTTACGGAGAACTATCCAGTGAAAGGTCAAGTTAAAAACACAAAGATTTTCCATAACTGGAGCGTAGCTGTAATTGTGGGGGTTTGGAGGGTTTTAGAAATACTGATAAAACCTCTTGTGAAGTGTGGTGGAGATCTTTGGACTGTCTCGGCCATCCCATCGCTATTTTTGTTCCAAGGTAGACCATTTTAGCAAGCGGTTACTTTCCCACCACAATTATGGACGCGTCCCTCATTCACACTGATGGATAGCCTGCGGCTTTACTTTCAAACACCACTTTTGCTCAAAGTGAGAGTGAGGGCGAGACAGCGGGCACAGTGGGTGAGCTCGCTAAGGCTAGACTAAACAGTGGGCAAAAGCAGACGAGCTAGGAGTCCATTTAGCGTAAGACCTCTCAGTGTTCTCTGCATACATGCAGCGCCAATCAGAGATAAGGTCTGGGCCAACACTAACTGTTTACCTTGGGATGTCCAAGGTTTTAATTGTAGCTATGACTCAAATTGTACGGTGCACTAGCCACATTGAGTGCCCGTAGTGTGTTCATACAGTGAAATTCCTATTAATTCCGGGATGATTTATTAAGTATTTGACCCGACATGTTGCTGAAATTCAGAGATCGTCACAGATGGCAAATTTGAGAGCTAGCCAGTGTTTTTGAACTAGCATTGTCCAGAGAAGACAAAGAACACCAGAACGTAAAGACGACTAGCCAGCAAACTGAATCAGTGCGAAAGGCTGAGACCGTTTAAGAAGCCGCATGGTGTAACACACCGAGCCAATGTTCTGGTTTAATGTTTCTCAAAGAATGCTGTGTGTTCTCTGGTCTTAACTCATGAGCTGTAACCTTTGTGAGCTTTAATGGACTCCTCAGGTACCTGCAAAACAGGCACATAAAATGTATCTTTCCGGCAAGCCATTGCAGTTGACCCTGCCCTGACCGTACAGCTCTCCGTGATTCATGGGATTACAGGGGCGATACACTCAATTCCACAAATTCCTGCACGAACGTACTTAGCCTTGACCCAACACCTGAGATGTACATATCACAGAACACAGGGCCACTATAAATTACAGTGTGTGTGTTTCCATTTATGGCTACATGGCTCCATTCACACAGGGCTGCCCAGTCCAGTGTACGACTGGGACATGCAAAACCTGTTTTTTCTTTTTCCATTTGATTGATTTCGTGGTTTGTCGGAAAATCTTACTGGAACTGAAATTGTAAATGCCCACAATGCTTTATTGTTTTAATTCAATTTAACAAATGGATCAAAGGTATGATGTCATTCTTTAATAAACAAATAATTGTAAATCTTGGTCAATTTCTGTAGTATAAGAAGAATAAAGCACTTCAGGATGCTCTTTTAACGGAAAATAACAAGCATTGAGGTGGTAACTGTAACTGGTATTAATGTTGGTCCAGATCACATCACCCTGCTGTTGATTATTTTCCTATAACACCATGCCCCAGCATGCTTTATTCTGCACTTGAGAGATACATAAACATCAGTATGTGATGTTTCAAAGATGCTGGGTCTTCTGGTTTTCTTTTCTTTTCTTTTCTTTTTTAATTATGTAAGATTTTTTTTTGAAGAAAGCAGACTACTGCCATCTCCTGGTGTGGAGAGTTATTGGGTTGATCCTGGGAACTCAGCTGAACGGGATGCCAGTGCATCATAAGGCACAACACACACTCATTCACACCCACACCTACCTATTTCATGCAGCCAGTTCATCCACTAGAAGGTTTCTGAGGTGGGAGGAAACCAGAGAACCCGAAGAAAACCATACAGTCACGGAGTAAACATGTGAAACTGAACAGAAACAGAGCTCAGGATTGAACCAGAGTCCCTGGAGCTGTGAGGAAGCATTCTAACACACACACAGACATACACACACTTTGAGGATGTAGAGGAATCTCTCATTCACTCATCATAACAATAAAAGATGGGTTTGATTGTTTGGGAAGCCCCTTGTGTGAGAAGGAAGGCCCTAGGCTACGCACTACTGTCTTCATGCATGCCTGTGGCCTGTGTGTAAATGAGTGATAAACCGCTCACCCCCTCCACACACACACACACACACACACACACACACACACACTCACAGATGTCAGCAGCAGCTATATGCATCCCTCCTCCTTTTCCTGTATGCGATTGACTTTTGCACAAAAGCATCTTTGACTTCCGATCAGTCAGAAACCAATTGTCTCCAAGGGAGAATTAAAAAAGACCTCACGTCTCTCCACATGGATAAGCGTTTCTATATGTCTCCGTGTGTGTCCGTGTATATGCGCGTATGTGATTCTGACACTCGTGTCACGCCTGACACGATGGCGATTAAGTCTCCAGCGAGGCCGATCTCTCAATCTCCGCTGGCTTCAAAGCAACGTCAACCAGCCCGACCTATTATCGAGTCGACGCGGCCGCCGTTTCCTGGATTCAACTCCTCAAATCCAAACACTCGCGCTCTTTACTTTGGCCTGTGAGCGCTGAAATAAAGCTATGAACTCAAATATCATTTTTCACAACTCTGCTGAGAGTTGAGAGCAGCAAGCCGCTTTCCATCAGTTCAGAGGTGGGCTGTGTATGAAGTGTGTGTGTGTGTGTGTGTGTGTGTTGGTGGGCGAATGAGTCCCAGTGTGGCCTTTTGATGGGAAGCCATCCTTTGCTGATGTGGAATATTATTGATGCGGGCTGAAGAGGTGTGTGTGCTGAACTTATCCTAACTTGCTGAACTTTATTCGGATATTTCCTGCTTCTATGTCTTTTTCCACACACACACACACACACACACACACAAATCCTACTCCATCAACCTTTAGCATAATTCTCTTCCATTATGATTTAATTCAGTCACACATTAGGAGAGAAAGGCTCATCTTTCAGTTCCAATGCTTCACTATTCACCGCTTCACGACGACAGCTCCAGCTCTCAGACGTCCACATGGCAACCCCATTCGACTTTTCCACCGACGTGAATTCAAAGAAAACATTTTCTAAAATGTCGCGTTACACAACTCTTTTCAACTCCCAACTAGTCCGACACCATATTGCGTCTATTCGATGGAATTGCTGCTGCACTGATGCTCCTATCTGATCTCCTTTTGGAAACGTGAGCTCACCTCGCACCCACGCCATGCCCAGTTTCAACCACACACTGCGGTAATCTCGGGCTTTCAGACTTGTTTCATGGTAACACTGATGGTAATTGAGGTGAAAGCCGGCGCTGTGTGCTTTGCTCCCTGTGGGTTTGATACATTTATTCGAATTTCAAATGGAAACGTAAATGTTTGCGAACTGCACTCTCTTAAAGCAAGAGTTCAGGACGTCGGTTCTCTAAATGTATATACTACGTTAAGGAAGAATTAAAATTCAATACAATAACAGCCTATAGTACAGTTCTCCTAGCTATTCTGCTAGCGCTGTTGAATTCTCGATTCTGATTGGTCAGAAGGGACTGAGTAAGTTTCTACCACAGCCGCTCTGACAGGAACTCCAAGGCAAATCACAGGTTAATATTATTATATAATATGTTGTATAATATGCTTCTATAGTAACACCTTGCTCACTTTACAAATTCACTTTACATTCAATAATTTGTTGTTATTTAAAGTAGGAAATTTGCATCCAACGCAGAGGAGAAGAAGTGGATCTTAAGCCGAGACTACAGAGGGAGAAGACTTGATGTGGAGAGACAGATCAGTCCAAAGCCTAGAGGCAACATCTGAGAAAGCTCTGTCACCCCTAGACTTCAGCAGAGATCTTGGGACTACGAGGAGCGTCTGTCAGTGCACCCGGGGCCGAGTACGCATGAAGTAGGTCGCATATGAATTTTGGAGCGACACCATGCAAGGCTTTTAAAAACAAAGAGCAAATTTTTTTAATCTCACCAGTAACCAGTACAAAGATGCTAGTACATGCGAGATATGATCTTTTTTTTTTTTTTTTTTTTTCTAGAGGTAATTAAAAATGCTAGGTATGTAAATCTAAATCTAGGCATGTGAATTTTAAGAAAATTTTTTTTAATGATGAAAAAAATTACCTATCCTACCTTTAATAAAGGACGACACTGATATGGTCTATTTTTGTGTACGGAAACGTTTATATAACATTTATGGAAGGAGTGTCGGTGTTTTCTAAAGGTAAGAGGTCAAGCCGTACTTCAGGACGCTAAGAGGAGCTAACTTAATATTAAATGTAACTATAAGTGGATAAAAAGTGCAAATTTATATTGTAAAACCGTCCCTGTAGGCAATTTGCTGTGATGAATAGTCTAACTCCGTTCCACCCTGTCGTCGATTATTCTCCTCTAACGTCACATCCTGAAGTGCGTTATTTCTTAAACATTAAACAAGTCAAGGTGTTATAATGGTAGAAATATGCGTGTGCGTGTGTGTGTATGTTCTCTGTAATGCATGCAGCGCTAATTGAATTGGTAGTGCACTAAAGTAAACTGAACACAGAGGGGTGGAGGGGCTCGGCAGGGGCCCACGCTTCTACAGAAAGACACTGAAAAGGGGGAGGAAAGGAAAGAACACGCTCTTTGTGCTTGTATTTCTATCAGAGGAAGCCATAAAGCAACCAAGGAAGAAAAAGAGATAGAGGCAGATTTATCTGTATGGTTTATGTTTTAATGCTTACGGAACAAAAACGTCTCAGAGCAAAACGAAACAGATCTGAATATAGTCGAAGTCTATGTGATGAGGCGTGTGTGTGTGTGTGTGTGTGTGTTTTATTTTGAATAAAGAGCCTTCCCAGTGCTCGGGCCCCTATGGAGATAACAATTCTCCTTTATTACTTTGCTCTCAGGTCCCATCAGTGATGTAATATCTAAGACATACATATTTAAAGAGTTAATAAAAGCCTCAAGTGTTTGCGTATGCAGTTCATGACGGCGCTCCGATTCTTACGGAGCCTTATTAAAATTATATTAACACATAAAGGAGTCCGTGGGAAGTGAAACGGCGAATGCACGCTGATGCCTGATGGCGTGTGGAAGCGTGTGCACATGTGGGAATTTATAGCGGATATCATGTTGCCTTGATTAACTTAAACATAAGGAGCGACAGATCCGGGATTACAGATGTGCGTGTTCGGTGCACTGGCTACATGTGTAACATGTGGGATAACAGTGTAAAGCGGGCTGATTCTCATTTCTTAGATAAAAACGTTGGCCAGCAGGGGGCCGTCAGGGTAGGAGGCGCTATGGGAGCATTCTTTACCATGAAGCTGAAGTTTAGTTTCTGAAAATCCAGCTTGAAAAATATTAGTTGGAGTGGGTGTGGCTAATTGTGGGTGGAGCTAAATTCTGTGCATCTCAATCTCTGGCGCATGATAAAAAATGGTACGACTCTGGCTGCAGGTTTTATATATTATATTTATAAGCATGAATGGATTTTTTTTTTTTTTTGTAGTTGTTGGTGATTGTTTGGACTTTGTAGCTGCGGGCTTGTTAGCATGAAAATTACCTGCTTCTCTGTCACATGGTACTTAAGATGAGTTATGCCTTACTTGTGCCTGACTTTGGATAAAAACTGCTTCTAAATAAGGAAATGGAAACGGAAGTAGTGGTTAGCTTGCTAGCTTTGGGGTGAATCAGCACTTTATATGAATTAGCATAAATGTGACCACCAGCGACGTGTTACAGATGACGTAGCTTAACCCTGCAGGCTGATTAAATTGCCTGTTATAATGACAGCTAACGCCAGGATTGAAGGATCACTTTACAAACACGTTATTATGATTCTAATATTTTTTTCCAAAAGTCTAGCCCAGCATCCATCACTGAGAAGAGATGCTTTTTTTGTCGCGCTCGTGCACGTGAGTACACCGACCGGCAGCCATTTCTCTGTGCGTTACAGAAACACACATGTCATCCTGTATGAACAGTCAAAAATAACTATAAAACCTTGTCATAACTGATTCAAACATTGTCATATCTGGAACGTTTCTTAAAATCAGTGATCAGTCAGAACTCTAACCAGACATGAGTGCTGGGTAACTGGTTCCTGAAAGGAGCTTTTTATTTGACACTTAAGATAAACATGAAATGAAAATGTACACCATCAAACACACGTGCACACACTCATAACAGGAAGAGGCCGGCGTTCTTTTGTTTATCATATCCTCGTCTGTTCTTACACATTTACCTTTATCTCACTTCCTCCATTAGCCCATGTTGACCTCTGAGCCCAGTACTGCAGATATGTATGACGGAGTACAGCAGATGTTTGGGACCGCCAGTGGTGATAAAAGTGGAGCTGAAAGCAGGTACACTGCCCTCTGGGGAAGGAATATAAAACATTTTCAGCCGCCACGGTGAGCGTTATTTAGCGTCTAATCTATATCCGCATGCCCGACCGCATTGTGCGGTTTGTACAGTGTGGCAGCAGAACATTTCCTGCTTAAACTGCTGAAGGGCAAAAAGTGACTAGTCTGGGTTCAGTTAGTGAGGAGCGTGCGAGGAACAAAGTGAGGCTGGTGAAGGAACGACTGTTAAAATGTATGATGTGACGCTCTTAACATTCCCAAATGCAGTGGTATGAGGTGAATAAAACACTGCCGGGCATGCTGTCGTAGGAAAATAATCAACTTCAGGGTGGGAAGAGTGACTTAACTTTCTATCAGCTACATCACAGCACCATGTAGCTGATTATTCCTTACATACCTACAAACCCATCTCATCTTTCACCCACACACACACGATTGTTCCGCTGACCTGCTGATGCGAGATGACGAATGTTAGACAGGTGAGTTGAGTGTCGGATCAGACAGACTGTAAGATTCCCGCTGGGTTGTGAACTTGGCTCGGCCTTGTCCCAGGTCAGCGTCAGGTCACGGCTTAAATCGCTAGACGCTAGACCTTCGTCATACACTGATCCTGTCTTCTCTTCCTCTCCCTCACTCATCTTTCATAAACACAGTGGCACTCTATCACTCTCAGATTCACTCCTTAACTGTGCGCACACACACACACACACACACACACACACACACTGGAAGCTTTCCCCTGTCTATCTTGTGTCTGGGATCTGTCTGTATCTGCCCATAAAGTCCTGTTCACACTGAGACGCACGTGAATCTAATTCAACCATTAAAGTTGAATCAGGTGCTGCTCCGATCTGCTCTCGGATCTCCTGTACACACACACACACACACACACACACACATGCATTTTTCTTCCTTTCCTACATCTTGAAATTAAGTGAATTTGTTGCCATGGTTACATATACAGTGTACAGTAAAGCAACAATGCCGACACACGCAGCATCGCATTCACTAGATAGCGTGTCAAAGCCAAACCATTCCTGTCCATCTAGATTCTAAATTGAACCGTACAATGTTCAGTCATTTCAAGGAAACCTTAAAAACCCTGATGAGATCAGTTTAAAAACTTTCTGCCGTCGTTGTGATTATTCTCATGATCTGCAACTCGAAGCCAAACCTCTCACCCTACACTGAAAAGTATTTACTAATCTCGAAGATCTTTCGGTTCTCAAAAGAGATCTTTCGGTTTGCTTAAAAGCGTTAACGTTAACCGTCACAGGAAAACCCGGTTCATGTTAGTGCTGAATAACGGTCTAGAACTGGAAACAAGTATGAGATTTGTTTATGTTAGGTTGTTTATTGAGTTGTATTAGCAGTGTCATGTCGTGCTATACTGCCCCCACTATTTATGTCGGTACTGCACCGCAATACGTTTCGGGGATGTGCAGAAGTGACGCTTCCGAACGAGCGCAGGAGATCCACGGTGTCCGTTTTGCATATAAGTAAAGTATGTTGCATCAAACTGAGCAGTTGTGGTCACGTTTGCGTACCTGTTGCATTATTTTCCAATAACTGCATGCTCCGAGTGGTTATTCCATGCGTCGTAGTAATTAAGTTCCTAGATTATTCTAGTAAACAGCGTACTGGACCCATTTTTCTGATTAACCAGGATACTTACGCACATGTAAATTTTTTACCGTACATCTGATTTTCTGTAGACGTCGGATTATTTTGTTCACCTAGACGCGCCAAATGTCTGAAACATCAAATGCGAAACAGGGCTGTTTTCCAAATATCCGGACTGCCAGACCTCTTTATAAATGATCTCGACCACCTGTCGCTAAGCAGCGCGTTCGCCAAAAGCCATGTCAGTAACCTTCCATCCTTATGCATGAACTGGATTTCATCATTCAAACCTGTCATTGCACCCTCGATAAAATGATAAATTCGCTGTTGTGGTTCTGGCGTGTGGAGCTTTATGGGAGACGCAACGTGTTAAACGCGAGCCAAGTGAAATCAGCCTTAAAGCAAAGTCCCGTCGCTTTGACGGGAAATATCCTGGCTGGATGTGAAGAAGAGAATCGTTTGGGTGGTAAAAAAGAAAAGAAAAAGGCACAAGGAAGCTGTGTTCTCTAAATAAATGGTATCTGATGCAAGTGTAGTCTGAACTAGCTGGTGACTTGCACACGCTCGTCAACGAGTGAAGCTGAGAGAGAAATAAACATTTCAGCCAATACAGATTTCAGTTCCTGATTTTTACAGATCTTGGGATATAAAACGTATATATATATATATATATATATATATATATATAGCGTATCAGACTTTATCGATTGGAGTTAGACGTTAACGTGAAATAAACAGCTCCATTCTGCAACGCGGCAGGCGATTCAGCTGGACCTGAAGTCGTTTTAAACTGCTGATTTAATAAGAAAGGACTTTTTTTGGTCCTTTGTCCCGTTTGGAAATTGCGCATCTCTTCTTGATGTCCTCAGAGGAAGCAGCTAAAGCCGCATTCACGTCACGAAGACGGGAAAGGCTCCAACATCACCAGTTCATTTGCAGGGTAAAAGCAGTGGCTGGAGTTTTTTTTCTCTGACATTCGCTCCTGTTAACATATAAAACATCTCTTATGAGCACGTAAGGAAAGAATAAAACACTTGGGGGGTGTGCTGTATAGGAAAATAATCAACAAAAGAGTGAAGTGATGAAGCAGTGTAACTGTTACCAATAATTTCCACTGACTGAAGTGTTTCATTGCTCTTATATGACAATAAACCCGTAGCGATAACATACTTTAGTTACAAATAAAGGCCATTTAAGGTTGAACAACATCTCGAAATACATTGTTTTCAAAGCTGTAATTGTACAAGCCGTAGTCGAGAGTGTTTCGCGAAATATCTGCAGGAAAGACGAGAGATGAAGGTCACATCTGGGGAGGAAGAGGATTACGTGCAAAGCCAAACATTTACAGAGCTACTTAAAGCATTCCGCCGAGCGTATGAGATGTGTGTGAAGTTAATTAACCCCTCGTGTCAGTGCCTCCGGGGCCGATTCTTTAACTTTTAATTACGTTCATCACAATATAATCCTCTCGATCGGTCTGCGTGTGTATGTTAACAGTCGTGTCTCTTGATCAGATCCCTGTAATTAGCTGCTCTGGTACTCGGCTGAGGCTTCCCAACTCCGACATGATTCCGAAAAGATGAATTCCTTTATTGGGTATTCATTAGGATTACGCTGAAACATCACAGTCTCGATAAAAGCGTTCTGTTCTACACCGAGCTCCACATCTTTGCGAAAAGATAAAGTAATAATCAGGTCCAAGACCTGTGAGATTCGGTGCCAAATGTTGTAAATTAGTCTATAAACTTGGAAACTTGACCGAGTATCTGAGTGACATCTTAATTGCACTGTGTATGAGTACTCAGATTACATGATTGTATTTTATATTACATTTATTCAGTGAGCAGATGTTTCCTATCCCATGCAACTTACAAACGCAATAGGATGCACGATCAAAAAAGGACAGCTCATAATCAAGTCATCATGAGCGAAAGAAAAAACAAAAACTGAAATCCCTGCAGTCTTTCAAATTACAAATGGATTACACCTGGGTGCTTTTTACCGTTCTACTTTAATCATGACTGGTGAATCTAACAAAAAGCAGGGTTCTGAAGCGCTCTATAGTATTCAGTTCACTACTACACTGGAATGGGAATTTTTTTCAGTAAGTCGGAGAAATCGGCTCGGAAATCTGGCTTCTTGTTACTGTTTTATTGCTTAAACCGCTCGTTGTTTGTCATTGTATGCGCAGCAAAGTGCATATTTTGTTCAGCCGGAACGTGTTCCCGGATCATCCCTTCACTTTCATTAAAATACAGGAACTTGATTAAAAAATGAAATAAAAATAATAATGATCCAAGCAGCAGTGAAGTCTGACTCTCATGCTACCTCAGTTACACAGATGAGAGATGGAGAGGTTTAATTTTCTTATTAGAACTGGCTTTACATCATTATCGCGTGCCAAGCAACTCACATCTTTGGAAGATTCACACAGAAACACTTTTTCAGGCCTGCTTTTCTTATAAGGCCCCTTGCCACCAACTGTCATTTAGATTTAATAAAGATATTTTACAGCGAACAAAGTGATCACGATCCAACGATAATGCAGGCTCGAGGTCAAACAAACCATCCACAAGGTTCAGCACGGCCAAAAGGTAATCCAGAAGTCCAATAAACAAAACAAGGCACATGAACACAATCCACAATAACAGGAATCAGAGATCAGACTAACAAATCGATTGGCAGGACTTCGCGAAGAATCAAAAAATCATCAAATCTGCCAGGTCTGTTCGACGTCTAGGATCCTTTAATTCTACCTTTGTTCGGAGAAGTTTCACGGATGCCTGTGTGTATCCTTGGTGTTTTTAGAGCCCCCGCAATCCTAGGACTTTTTCAGTGACTGCACACTCGTTAGACTCGTTCGAACGCTAGGAAGGAGTCTTGCGTGGCCTCGGAAGGACCCGACTTTTAAGGACCCGTTAAGGACGCATCCTTGACATTGAGAAATACCCATTGTCTAGAATCGGCTTAAATACCAGGAAGTAACCAGGAAGTGAATGTTCTCTGCCTCTGTTGGCGAGGAGAGGAAACGTCTCGGGTCCTCGTTGGTCTGTTACCAAATTAGACATCTGCTCTATATCCACAAAAGGCGTATTGCAATCTTTCATTCCGGACTCTGGCATGTCAGAAACAAGAAAATTGGATTTTTAACAAAGGGATCTTTTTCACATATTTGGAAGGGTGAGTTTATTGATACTGGAGCTGATCAGCAAGGCATCTTCTGGGAAACTTGTTGAATATTGGCTAAAACTTGTGGTATGAACCAGACCTCCAAATAACAAGGATAACAGAAATTGCCTCCATTGTAAAGATTTTACTCGCTGCATAACTCGTTGGCGCTACTGGGACGATGTTTCCGAGTCCATAATTTCATGGTTCATGTGCTGCCATTATTATTATTATTATTCGTTTTTTTTGCTGTAATTAAAGCCAGCTGCTTGCTTTGTTCTCGACCCGCTACGGAGGCGATGATGGCGGATCCTTTGATTCAATGTATTTTCAGTAACACAAGTTTATTATAAATAATAAAGCGCAGCGTGTTCCCACGCTACACTCAAGGGGGAGTGAATATATACAGAGGCCTCTGTGGCTTTTGGATTTGGTTTTCTGATTTCTGTTCAACTGTTAGCTGAGATCGAAGATTTCAGGGATTTAATCTGATCTGAGATAAAAGTGAGACTTTAACTTTTGGAAGAGATGGATGATGTGCTCAGAGTATTTGCGAATGCATGTTTGAGAAAGTCAGGTATACGGAGAACATACATGTGTGTACGTGATAGCATTACCCCAGGTCTGTGCGCACGTGTGTGTGTGTGTGTGTGAGCAGTGTAAGGTGTGTAATACAGGAGCTGCGCTCTTTCATCAAATGGATAAAACCCTCACGGGAGCTTTAATGGATGATGCTGTGTAATCTCCTCACCTGCAGCTACACACTCTGCTGATCCACAGAGCCTCAGGAGAGTGTGTGTGTGTGTGTAGCAGTTTACAGGCAGCCTTATCCTGCACCTATCCTCCACACACACACACACATTATCAGATCACAGGCCTTGAGTTTTGTAATGATTAAATACGCTGAACGCAGCGGTGGACCTGCATTAGTCTCATGAAATTCAGGGCAGATTTGGATCAGTAAGACTTTTGTAATCAGCGAATTTGTCATTTTAATCAGAATTTTCTGTACCGCCTGCAAGGTGAATTGCAATTGCAGTTAAAACACTGTTGTCCTGGAAGGACCAGTGTCGTCAACCTTGAACACGATTATTCTTTAATGGCTTCTTACTATCTAAATCTAACAGGTAAAGAAATATTATTTGATACAAATCAAAGGAAATTCAACTACATATAATAATGGACCATCATTTATGTTTGAAATTGAATCGGGTACTGCGGACGTTGTCTAGGCCACACGTTTAAGCCGAACAGGCTCCGCCAGATTAGAGCGTAAAAAAATAAGGTTAAAAAATAAATAAATACAAATACAATGAGATTTAGGGACTCGCTTGAGGAAACTCCAGCTCGCTCGCGCTGGTCTTTTAGCACTCTGAAAAGCAAGCACGTTTAAATAAGCTTCCCAGTAACCACACGCAGGTGTAGACACTCACTCGTTACCCGCTCGTTCTCTGCGGCTCTCGTTATGAGTGTTCAATCATAAGAACATCAAGCCATATAAAAGTTCAGAGAATAAAGAAGCGGCTCGAACAAGCCCAAAAGAACAATGCAAAACATGCTTTCAAATATAGAAGTGCTTTTGCAAGTGTAATTCAGTGCAGGGACACATTTATACGAGCCGAATAGAAAATCTCCAGGGTTCCTGTGGCCTTCACTTATGTTTCGTTCGGGCCTCGGGATTGAGCTCCAGATTCTAGAGCTCGGGCATCCCGACTCGGTGCGAATGAAAACAGACAAGGAAAAGTGTACAAGGAAAGCACACATGCACACGATCGAGCATTCTGGGTGATGAAATAAAATCCCATTCTCTACCGACTCCAAACATTTTGAGCCATGTGTTGGATGTGAAGCATTCCAGAGGTGTGGAAGTGTTCCTGCGGGAAACTCGATCTTGCGCTCGTGTGCGAAGGCTCATGTTCACGTGTACATAAATACAATATGTAAATATAAATGATCAGGTATGATATGCAGGTTATAATAAGGCTGCCCCTTATTTTTCAGACCATGCATGCTCATTTAGCTCATTGAGAATGTCACGATACAAATCCATACATACTGAAATGACGTCCTACTTGCGTTCTATAACAAATGCAAGTGATTTTATTAGCAGGCGCCCGCCAGTGTGCTAACATTACCAAAAATAAAGAATTCTAATATAACCCTGACCAAAACAGATAGCCGGCTAACTAAAGCTAATTATCAGTTAGTCATATAAACGTAGCTGTGAGGTCATGCTACGTTAGCTAGTTTTAGTTTTAAGAAGGAAATGACAAAAGCTAACCATTAATTTCCTACATGAACTAGCCACATAAACGGCGACGTCATGCTACGTTAACTAGTTAAACTAGCCACATTAGCTCTAAGTTAAGTAAATGATCGAGTTGTTGAAGATTAAGTGCGCGTTCAAATTCTTCACACGAACCACTAATTATAAAAAAGAATTACTCTTAAATGTAATTTAAAACAGTCTTTAAAATGCTTTGCTAATCATTGGCAGATTAGCAAAGCACGCTAGCTGTGCTAGCTACGTACAATGACCAGAAGCAATCGCTGCGGCATCATTCTCAAGCTTGAGTGTGTCTAAACATATTTAATGAGAGGATGTATATGACGAGATAAGACGGAACCACAGTTCTCTTCCATTCTTGGGAACTGGAACTAATGCATGTAGGAACCAATATTGTGATGGGGAACTAAAGAAAAGTCGGACCGTGTGCACCAGATGAACTCTTATCTACTGTAGCAGGGTAATACGTTTCCACCTCTGATTAAAAGTGCTGACTTATAATTACACTAAATGGTGTCACAAACAAAACGGCTGCCAAAGTTCCTTCCTCTTGACGATTTAGCCACTAAACCCTTCGGAACAGACATAATGCAGCTGTGGGTATAAAAATCTGAGATTAAGCTGCTAAAGGAATGATGACTTAATGCATCAAGTGCTGGGAAAAAGTTGTCCTTGACTGGAATGACACACACCTACACACACACACACACACACAAGCATTCCCAGGACCAAAGTTTTAGTAACTAGTACCACTTGGAGAAAAGGATAGCCACATGTTTGCTTGCTTGTTCCCATTTGAGCAGGACCGATTACATTTCTACATCTGTGAGAGACTCTTTTTGTCTGTTTCTCCCACAAACATCATCATTCTCCTGAGTTTATTGTCATTCATCTATGGCTAAGCATCTGCACTGGATGTGCACGTTATTACTCCACTCTTTTCATCTGTCTCTCCTCATCACGTCATGTCTTTCCACACCTTAATACACCTCCCGCTTTCTCTTTTTTACCTCCTTCATTCGTTTTTCCTTCACACACACACACTTACTCAAGTCTGGATAACTGCAGCTGGAGACTGTAAAAATAAACTTTTAAAGGCCAGAGATTAGTTCTCTTTCATAATGCCGACTTTTATGCGTGGGTGTGCAAACATACGACATAATCCTGAGCAAGGATTATGTGGAAAAAGTGATAATTGGCCAGAAAGTGGTGAGGAGGTCCAGTGTCCAGATGCCTCTGCGTCAGTCTGAGATCCAGAAGCCCTTAATCAGTAACCACCAATCAGAGCTGACAAACGACCACAGTGTGAATGTAGATTGCTGTAAAGTACAAGTTTATAAATTCATAAATTCATAGCTTTAGGTTTTATAGTGTCTATAATCTACTGCTGTCACAAGGCAGCTTCACAGAAATCAAGGTTTAGATTTAGATCCCTAATGAGTAGGCCAAAGAACAACTCGAGAAACCTTGAGAGGAAAAAGACTCAAATGGAACCCATTCTCTTCTAGGGGACACCAGAAACTCCAAAACTATGCCCCGGGATGGCATGGTGGGTGGTACAGTGGGTAACACTGCCACCTCACAGCTCCAGGGTCCCTGGTCTGACCATGAGGTTGAGTTACCGATTGTCTGGACTGTATGTACATGTTCTCTCCAAGTCCACATGGGTGTCCTCCAGGTTCTCTGGTTTCCTCCTGCCTCATAAAACCATGCTTGTAGGTAGACTTGGCGACTCTAGGTGCAGGAATGTGTACGTGCATAGTGCCTTGTGATGGACTGGCATCCCTTTCAGGATGTATTCCTGCCTCCAGTGATGCTGGGATAGACTCCGGATCCAACATGTCCCTGACCCGGATAAAGCAATTACTGAAGATGAATGAATGAAAGAATGAATGACTGAATTGCACTTCTCAATCCTCGTGCAAGTGGAGGTGGTTTCTGAATTGATCGGCAACATGAATGGCAGATAAATACCCTGTCCTGATTGGTTCAATGGTGGTCTACATCATTTCTGGTGTGCCAATGACCAGAATTCATCATCTGAGCAGAAATTTCATTGGGAATGTAAGAATTTTACCAAATATGATAAAAAGGGTTTGGAATTACAAATCACTGACCCCACCTTTAAGTTTAACTGTTGTACCATGACAGATGAATGTGCTCCTGATGTAGATTTAGATCACTAATGTTGTAGGGATCCCTAATCCCTAACAATTATGTCCATAATGTTGGACTAAGCTGGTTTTAAGGTGGTTAGATGTCTATCAGCTCTGGTTGTACAATTGACAAAATCATTGTGGAACGGAATGGCTGATGTTGGTCCAACATCAAGTCTACAGTATCCAGTGATGCAAGGGTGAAACTTGGGCATAAACTCTTTTGGAAAGTGCAAATCTTTAGCGTATGTATGTGAGACCATCCCCAGCAGCAGAAGCTGAGTGACAGGTGCAGAAGCAGAAGATCACAATGATTCGGGCAGAGCAGTCAGAAGTGCGTCAGGTTCTGTTATTGACACTAGCATATTTTAGTCATTTTTGAGCTGTGTGTAAAGTGTCTTTTTAAAAAATAGTTGAACAAAAGCATCAGGACAATAATCGGAACCATTGTACTCCTGAGCCACGGTCCATGAGTCCTCTCACCGCTGAGGAACCAAACATCATTTGTTGTGGTTTTTTTGGTTACGTGTCTCATTATGACTTTAGCTCTCAAAGTGAACAACAGCTTCCTGTTCCAAGGTTGTGACGCATCACGAGCAGCCTTGATGTGGACATGAACCATCAGATAGTAAATCATCAAAGCGCACAAATGCAGCTTATTGTTCATTCATTCAATATTCTGACTCACAAGAGAGACAGAATCAAATCTACAGAATTGAGCAATTTTCATTGTTCTGTTAATCATTATGGCTGAAGACTTTAGCCATCAGTTTAGCAAAGTTTAGACACAAAAAAGCTTCCTGTTGGGTAAAGAGAATAGTCCATTAACAAACTGGAGGAGACAAAGACTCAGAAAGGATCTGAGAAAGCGGAGGAGATGTACTGCAAGATTTTGACTGAAAAGAAATGGATCAAGTTGAGTTGGTTTTATTGTTATGGTATGCATCATCATGATCGTAATCCACACAATTGGGAAGAAGGAACAGTGAGATTTTTGCACAGCAGGAGTCTGAATCAAAGCATTCGACGTGCCTCAAGTTGCCACAATGATCTAATTCATCTGATTTTTCAATGCGTACATACATTCATCCTTAGTAACTGTCTGGTCAGGATTGTAGCTTGATTTAAATTACACTAAAAGTTTGTTTATATTCTGGAGCTTCTGGTTTTTAGGCCACGCCCACTTTGGGGTTAAATCCCAATACAGATACGGACATGGATATTTGACGCGCTAAACAGATACAGATTATACCCCTACACCATGACACTTCAGCGTATCTATACTTATCTAATGCTGGACAAGATTCTTTTTTTGGGCCCAAATGAATATTCTGGTCCACTTCATGTCCCAACATGGTTGAGTTCCTGCTGTGAAGTTCTGATAAGTTCATCACTCCACAGTGGTATGTACGAGGGCAAGTTGAAAATGGTAAATGTGCGCTGCCATTTATTTGGTCTTAGCATTTACGCTGTTGAAGGACTCTTATGAATATGATTATAAGGACAGGAACCTGCGTTCCTGCGCAGATGTGTTCGTGGAAACAGGTGCCTTGGTCATTAGAAAGGCTGATTAGGACGTGGAATTGGTTCCTGCTGTAAAACACCAGAGACTTGTTTACAAGCGAGGCGGAGTGCTGAAAAGCATTCGTGCACACACTGAAGTGCAAAATGTGTGACTTCATGTGTTTTAATGAATGAAAGGAATGAGGAGAGCCCAGCTGTTGGGTCCTGTGTGTGAAGGGCCGGTTAAAGAGGCCTCCTCCTGAGAGGAGCTGATGGGAGGTGGCGCTCGTGCACTTCTGACCTTTATGACCTTTTCAGCGTATTCCTTGCACGTGTAACTGCATGTGCGCTTTAGTTTTTATAAGAAAATGTAGGTAAATGTGTGGGTGAGCAAATTTGTTTATCCATGTCGGACATTTGCCGGAAGCATTTATTTACTCATATTTGTACAGCGGGCCTCGTTAAATGAACAATGGATGCGAACAAAATTTATCCGTGATAGAAAAAAGTTCGTATTGTTCAACGCTGCGGAGTTTGTGTAAAATGTACATATAAGAAGTCTTACTCATGTGAACCTCGATAAGTCATCTTCTGTGGTTTTATATACAGATTACGCTGTCATGTTTAAATCCAACTCCGTAGGTTAAGACAAATAAGAGTAGGTTTTCAACAAGGGACAAAAGTAATGGCACCCTAGGAAAGTAGGAAGTGTTAGTAGCTGACGCACTGCAGTGGCTGAGCTGCATTATTGGAACACGTGGCTAGCTAGATAGACAGATAATATTGATCTCCAAGAGGAAATTTGGGGGTGATTGGGGTGCTCTTTCACTGTTTATTCATCATTTTCATAATTTCTCTCTGAGCTTTATGGGGCTTTGTGTTATTAATTGTAAATATGCATGAACATGTTTGTTAAATTACAGCTGGAATTTATCCTCTTCTGGAATTTATTGTCTTATTCTGAGAGGAAATTTTAAACGAATAACCTTCACACTAGAAATGGTTGGTAAATGAAGCCCATTCTTTGTATAAGATATTATCAGGCTCGGGAAATGAAAATACGGTCTTTTCCATGACTGATGTGGTCTCCAAATCCAATACGTCACTCACCTTTCAGGCAAATGCAGGTCGTTCAGATTTCAACCGTCCATTTGAAAGCAAAAGGATAATAAAACAAAGACAAAAATCTGATTTCATATCTCTGAGCAAATGATGCAGAAATACACAAAGGTTCAAAACCGAGATACCCGCATCATCTCCTAACGTCACCCTGTCCTGCATTTCATCACACGGCAAATCAACACTGCCCTTGACTAAACATCAAACATTGCAAGCTTCCCTGCAACCGGAGAGCGACCACAAACAGCAGATAAAGGTAGATGTCATCAAGGAGCCAATTGAACGTCCGTTGACTGGAGCTGAGAAACGTCCTTCCCAACCTGCATTGTGGACAGCACAGACCTGTCTGGCTTTCGGAGCATGACGTCAAATGTCGTAAAATACGTCTTTCACTGAGACTAATGATGTCATCAGTATGTTGTCATTTCAACTCCTCTCTGTACTTATTGACTATTAACTCCATCCATCTGTGAAGAGGAACCACCACAGGACCTCATCTGACCAGATATTATTATTTTTCTATAACAGCACAACAGCAAGTGTTTATTTCTTACTTACTAAGGGTTTACGTTATAGCAGCTATAAACAGTCTTTCCCTCACCAGCCTCTATAACATGCTACATGTTACAGAGAAATCACAACTTCTAGAAGACTTGCGCAGACACCTACCATTAATTGCTAAATCCACGTTTCCTTACAGAAAACTGTTCTGTATGAACGATTAGATACAGTAAAGAAAACAAAAACGTTTATTACTAGTTTCAGATTCAGACAGTCGTAATGCTTTTTGCTGACTGCAGTGAATTACACACAGAGCTTTGTTTTCTCCTTTACGCTGTGTCCTTTCCCTTCTCGGGTCATCGGCAGGTCTACCTAATGGTGATACATGAGCTGTGAAGAGTGTGTCTGTTTCATGTGCCGCCATGGCGACGGTGCGATGGTGTTATCTCCTGTATTACAGCAGAGTCGAGCAGTGAGAGAGACTCGAACTACCCTGCTGAGACACTGATGAAAGAGTCTGAACACCTCGCATCGGACGGGGGACATTCATCAGAGCACACACACACACACACACACACACATACACACATCTGTACTTGTACAGGCATGTGCATTCTTTAACTGTAGTTATGATACACCTACCTGGTGCCAAATATAATGGCAAGTCACCCTACGCCTGTTGTGTGTGTGTGTGTGTGTGTGTGTGTGTGTAAGTATACACGCTTGAGGAAGTCCATCGACTTCAGAAAGATGTCCCACAGGGCCTTGTCATGTAGCTCTCAGAGAAAAGACAGGCAGTGTGTGACCAGGAGTGTGTGTCAGCTTTAGGAGCTGTTTTAGAGTTAGTTGACAGGCTGTCAGAGTGTGTGTGTGTGGGGGGGGGGGGGGGGGGGGGGTGGGTGTG
>JAQQZR010000015.1:19264992-19275076 GCA_030068235.1 Notoglanidium macrostoma | reverse complement strand
CCTCTCGCCCCAAGATGCTGGGATTGGCTCCAGCTTCCCCGCCACCCAGACGGATAAAGCGCTATAGATAATGAATGAATGGATGGATGGATTAAAAGGTTTACCTCTGGCTATCAAGCTTTTAGATCATTACTGACGCTGACGTTTAGGTTAAGTCATATAGACATTGCAGTAATGTTAAAATCCTAAAGTGCAGCACGTGAAACTGTGTCTCCAACAAGAGTGGAATAGGATACATATAACTGTTAACACCGGTCTCTTTTGTGCCAACAACTGTGCCTAGTTTGTCTCACCAGTGTCTTGTTCTTGTTTGTACTCTTCTTCTTTTACACTATAGGAATAGGTGTTCCTTTCTACTTTGCTTCTTTATTTCTTGTCTGCAAGTGCTCTGCTATTCTAACGTTCGGGGTTTTGCACTTGCTTGCGTGGGTTTTAACATTACGTATCAATCATCCAGTCTCAAAAAGGGGCAAATCAAGAACCTTTAAGCTGAATTTCACTTTCAGCTCCTTTTGGGAAGCAAAGAACCTTTAAATGTCCAAAGAACCCTTGAAGACCTTTGGACCTTCCATCATGGTATCATCATAAAGGATATTAAATTGCACATAATTTGCTACAACTGAAATGCAAGATGAGTCTGGGAAGACCAAGACTGAATCTCCAGTGGCCATGAGACCATCAAACCTGGAGTTTGTCCAAACATTAGGACTGCTTTGGTATCATGTCTAATGGTGGGATCGGAATATGGTGCAAGCTTAGTAAATCATAAAATGGAGCCACTCTGTTTTGGGGAAAAAAGTGCTGGCTGGGCAGCTCTCGAGTGGAGCAACAGAAAATCATTCACTCTATCCTTGGGAGATCGCGAGTTCATAATCCGTTACCACTGTCACCCATGGCCAGGAGCCAAAGGAGCAAAATTGGCTGTGCTCTCTGGGCGGGATAAGCATACGCCCTTACTCCCCTGTCAATCACAGCAACACTAGCCAATCGCAGAAGTCTGTGAACTTATATATGTGGAAGAGGAAAGATACTGCCTCTGAATGTGTTACAGCAGGAGAAAAATATATGGTTGGCTGGCTTCACATGCCGACTAGTGGGTGGGAATAAACAGGTGACCAAACTGGGGGAAAAAATAAATACAGGCTGGTGGTAGTGGTATGGTGGTGTAACGAATGCTTTCTGTCATGCCTGGCCAAAGCAAGATGCTCAAAAGGAACGTGGCGTACAGCAGGATCTGATAAGTCCCTTCAAGCAGGTGGGGGTCTGTTTTCCTTTGAAAGCAGGCATCAGTTTTGGAAGCCGGTGGAGAGAAATACAACACCAGGGAGATGTGGGAGAACTTGGTGAGATTGTCTATGAAGGCTTTCAGAAAAGTGACAGTGAGTCTTCACCGCCTCCATGGCTTGCGCAGTCAAACATCTCAACCATAGTGCGTATTCTTGGGATGAAGTGGAAAGGCTTGTTCAGCCAGAAATTGTGCAATTCAATCATAATGCAAAAGATAGAACCATGTAGACTCCATGTGGAGGTGAAACATGCTAGATGGGTTCTACCTAATAGCCTGGCAACGTCAGTGTAGAAAAAATGACTGAAGGTTGTTCCGTGTCAAGTCAGTCAAATGTTGATACACTAGACCACAAATCAAGTAGAGTACAAAGTGTGTAATATGGGTGTATTGTGGCTTATGTCCTTTCAAGTCTTTCTTCATTCCAAGCTACCTGCATGTCCTCACTTCCCCTCACCAATTACACAGTCAGCATGTCAGAACTGAACATGACGTCCTCCTTACATACAAAAGTGAGAATATGTTTGCTTAGTCAAAGCTCTGGTACATATCCGTTTACCGAAGCATAGCGGTCTGAGAGAATACAGAAAAGCTCTTTCAAACAGCTGGACAAGCTTCAAACATAAAGACAGATTCAGGCACGCACACACACTATCACACCGACACACACACACAACAGTGGCTTTTCTATGTATAAATCACAGCTGGTGGAATAAGTGAATTCGCTTGTATTTGGGGAGAGCCACTCCGAGGCACCTCATTCTGTGGTAGAGAGGCATTTCCCTACCAGCCAGATGCTGAGGAGCTCAAAAACATCTGCCAGAGAAGCAGATTTATAACACTGCTGCTGCATGCTGTGCTTTAAGGTCCAGTCCAACACACACTTGAGTACAAATCTCATCTGCACTGATATATAAATCCCTCGCTGTCTCCCTCTCACTCACTGATAAACTCTTGTAAAAGCATAGAATTCATTGATAATAACTACTGTACTGTATATGCAGAAATATTGACATGCACATGTTTCAGATCCTATGTTGTACTTTTACTTGAATGCATGTTTAATGGTCAAAATGTGCTATGTGATAAAGGCTATGTGATAAAGGTGATATGATGCATATTTCCAAATTTCCGTGCAAATGTTATTGGGAATTCAGTGCACTTCATAGGTTCTATTTTATGCCCTGACTTTGTGGTGTGGTTTTAAATATTAAAAAATATGTTCAGATGTTTGAAGTAATTTAAAATGTAAATGCAATGTTTAAAGCAATTTAACAGCACCGGCATGTTATGATCTGCATGTCTGCATCACTGTGTGTGTAATGGAGAGAGAAAGAAAATAGGACTAGGCGTGTGAACACGAGGACGTGTTTGGTCTTACCCGAGTGTGTGTACGTATGTGCATCTTCAGCCCATCATTCTTGCTGAAGGCCTTGTCACAGTACGGGCACTGGTAAGGGCGTTCACCTAAACACACACACACACACACACACACACACACACACACACACACACAGACACACACACATAATCATCATTATCATCATCAGGAGGCGTGGCCTCCGTGCCTGTCAGTCTCAGTAAAGGAGGCGTGGCTTCCGTGCCTGTCAGTCTCAGTAAAGGAGGCGTGGCCTCCGTGCCTGTCAGTCTCAGTAAAGGAGGCGTGGCCTCCGTACCTGTAAGTCTGAGTAAAGGAGGCGTGGCTTCCGTACCTGTAAGTCTCAGTAAAGGAGGCGGGGTTTCTTTTCCTGTCCATCTCTGTAAAAGGAGCATGGCCTCTGTGGCCTCGAATGTAAAACTTTTCCCCCACAAACTATTTGCACAATGCTGACTTGTTGCATTGCGTCATATCTAATTGAATCACGCTGTTGCTCTACATCATCACTTTATAAATGAAACCCTGAAGCTTTAAATATCAAGATGCACATCATACCATCTGAGATTGAGAGAAACTTGTTCTTGCCAGACACCAATCGAATCTCATTCCTGAACTCCTTCCACACTGAAAGCATATCCCCGCTAATAAAAGCATAGCTTTATCAGAGCTCTGGGCATGAACGAGCAAGCGCAGTGCGGTATCGTGCACGAGGTAAAAGTTGGAGTCGAGCCTTGAACTTTCTTAAGATTCTGTTTGTGATTCCATCCCTATGACATCATACACACTCTGCTGCATTTGGTTCTGCCGTGTCGGAATCCTCCGCTCCGTTCTATAAAGCCAAAGCCGAGTTGCGGTTAGGAGCCGAACGTCTGCAGCTGAGTCTCTGAAAAAATATGTGTCAAAAAATATCTGGACCCCTGTGCTGTCATCCTGGCCATCATGTTACATTACTGTTAGCTCATCATAGGCTAAGGCCAAGTTGGCCACCACCTCAAAGTCGATTATTTTCCACTAACAGCTCATCATGAAGTGTTTTATTCCTCTTATACCACAGCAATCTGTCAAGGCTAACATCCTTATCTGTTCATAGGTATGTTGTGGAATGTCCATACAAGTTAATATCACTTCCGTCAACAGCTTTAAACAGTTGTTCCCTCACCAGTCTCTTTTTTTGCTCTCTTGAAGTTAATAAGTCAAAAAACACAGAAAGTGCAAAGCTACGTTTTTTAAAAATCTGTTTACATGAAATGTCAACTTCCTGTATGAGTTGTTACTCTAGAAACTGTAGCATATTAGAGCAAGCATATAGATATTACTTTGCAAACTACTGAAGAAAAATGTTAGCAATGAAACAACCCTTGCTTCATTGTAAGCACACACCCTCCTCCTATCATGCTATTCAATTCCCTTTCCTCTATCTTCCAGATCTCCAGACAGCCTGACCGACGGTGGGCGGGGTCACATAGGCCCCGCCCTCCTGCACATTAAAGCCCCGCTGCTCCGACTGACAGAGATGTTATCTGAACTTTCACAATGAAGCTGCAAACAGGCAGTGACAAGCCGTCAATCACTGGAGGGTCGGACACGTGGATCCGATTTAAGCTCGAGCCGATTTGGGCAGCAGATAGCAGTCAGCGACTCTGATTGGAGCTCAGCAGCTTGGCTCAGATGCCTAACTATCATCATGCACTGACATTTTTTGGCTAAAACGGAACATTTTGCGTAACGCTGGTATGGTAGCACATCTATGACTCATGTCTGCTGCTGAACCTGATTTAAAAGAAACCAGAAATTGAAATACGTCTCGCTTCATAAAACAGCAGGAACGTTGGAACTTTGTCTCAGAACATTTGATGGAAATATTTGACATATACGCACACGCGCTCAAATGCCTTTTTGTCAATACATAAAAAGCAGAATCACTTTTAATTCACAAGACGAAAACAATAAAAAATACCACGGAGAAGTGGCATTCTACCAAATAACTAGCGAACACTGCAAAGTGGCTTGCAAACTTCCTTATATTGTAGCATACTGAAACCTTACTGTTCTTAAAATGTGACTGATATAAATATGAATCGTGTGTTATAGTTACATGGTTCGTATTAAAAAGACTGACGTGTTACTGCAAGCTCTCCTGCTAGTCTTTAAATCTAACGGGGTTGGAATTGTAGCTCTTGTTCTTCTCAGTGTTACCATTATTTGGCGGATTTATTAAAAGAAAAACAAAAACATGACGAGTTATGTCTGGCAACGTATTATAAATGCTGATCTGAAGGAGGCAAAATGAAAGCTTATGGTTTTCATCAGATATTCAGCTTCCTACCACTGAACTATCGTTAACTGCTTTAGCTAGTAAATCAACCAGCATAAATAAAAAAATGTAAAAAAAATCAAACTTCCTGCCTCGAAGTGCTTGTTGGCCCTTGAATTTAACGTCCATACCAAATCTGTGGCATATTCACAGAAGTATTAATAGTTCCTTGTTTTCACGTTACAGTGCAATACTCATGCAAGTATCATGAGCTGAAAGACACAATGAACCGATGTGCATTACTACTTCCGCCATGTATTAACGTTCTGCTAATAGCCTGCATTCATTATAAACAATGTTAAAACATTTGGCTCCGGGTTCTTCATTAATTGTGTGTTATTAAGACCTGGTGATCTATTACCGCTCCAGTCGACATGACTGCTGTCTGAAACTGCTCCATGTGTACATGATTCACTCAGCTGCTTTTGGAAGGGGCTGAAAATCTTGCAGACCGTATCCCTCACCGCTGGGAAACGGAGAGTATCCCGAGCTCATGAAACAAAACCTTATTCCAATTTCAGTGCTTTCTTCTGGGCTAATGAAATAAGGGGTTTGCTGGCTGGAGAATGGCTCCCTTTGGAATAAGTAATGCGCCTGGCAACTGGGACAGCTCCTCAAGGAAACACGGAATGGCGATGCCTAACTTAATAAGATGCAGGCTTTAGAGAAATGCCAGCTGTGTGTGTGTTTGTGTGTGTGTGCTGTGACGGTACGGCGATCTAATTTCCAATTCATGTTGTTGGCGTAACCACTTAAGGGACTAATTGTCGAACAGAAAAAAACCCACATGTTGTTTAATTAGACAGAGTGCGGGACTGGTGGATATTTTTTGTCCTGTGAGTAATAAGGTTAATTAGCTCGGCTTCGGGGGGAATTAACAGGGTAAGATCCTCATTAAGCTGAACGCTGCCCTCAAGGCGAAGCTTTCCTGAAATTACCAGCTGTGTATGATGGGTAGTTCAACCCAGCAGCCCTTTCATATTGATTCAACATCTTTCTCAATAACAGATTGCTGTATCAGTTACCTGGAACATAATCATATGGCTATATAAGGAAGAGTGTAATTAGTGTAAGCTGGACCCCAAGCAACTGTAAAATTGTAAGACGTAATTGCGCAGCCAAATCACAAGTATCTAAGACGAGGACCTAAGGATTGGATACGTTATTCAGTATATTGCCAAACGTTTGTGGACACCTGACCATCACGCACATGTGTGTTTGCTGAACATCCTATTCCAGATTTACTCCCTTTTTCCTGTTGTTATAACCAACACTCTTCCTGGAAGGCTAGATGTTGGAGCGTGGCTGTGGGGATTAGTGTTTATCTACAGGTGCATTAGTGAGATCAGGTACTGACGTCGGGTGAGGAGGTCTGTGGTGCAGTCGGAGATCCGGGTGGTGCAGTGGGGTTGAGGTCAGGGCTCTGTGCAGGACACTCGAGTTCTTCCACTCCAACCTCAACACACCACGTCTTCCAGGAGTTCGCTTTGTGCACTGGGCATTGTCATGCTGGAACAGGTTTGAGGCGTCTTAGTTCCAGTGAAGGGAAATTGCAATTTTATGGCATATAAGGACTTTTTTTTATTCAACTGTGTTCTTCCAACTTTGTAGCAACAGCTTAGGGAAGAACCGCATATGGATGTGATTGTCAAGGTGCACATACTTTTGGACGTGTGGTGCATTTTTGGCTTGCTCTTTCAAATCAGACATCCTGTTCCGATGGTATTTGCAGAGAACATAGTGGTTTGGTAAACAGTAATGTACATCGGTTGTCTTCATGCAACATTACATAATAACAAAGCAGATGTACGGTTTTCACCGTAACAGAATTATTCCAATTTGGATTTATCAAAAGATGACCTACCCCGAGCTCTTGCTTTCGAGCACTGCACCACTGAACATGAAGTGCAAGTGAAATGAACCGCTAGCAGAAGCAGATCCATTTTCCTGACGTGAATTTTATTTGCGTCTTTGTGTCTACTTCTCTATTTTCCATAATCTCTAAGACCAACGAATATGTATTCTTTGATCTCTGCCACCAAACACCTACGCCACCTCCACATCTTCCCCCCAACGTTCCTCTGAGTTTAGCCTCCAGCTGCATAGAGTTTCTTCGAAAGGCCTCGGATGCCCTTCCACAATCTCATGCCTTCAAAGGAAGGCTGTCAATTTGACAAACAAACCAATCTACTCTGAGCATCATAAACACCAAGTATCGGGTTAGAGCTCATCCCTGAGACCGGAGCTGCTCTGTGGAAGCCATTAGAGGGTCAAGCCAACAAAGACCCAGCACAGCAGTGAATTCTGGGACTGTGGAGGAGTTTTTATGAAGCTTGTAAAACTGTAGTAGGTCAAGCCAAAAAATCCTACATTCTCATTTCAAGGATTAGACAGGCTTAAGATACACTAACAGTGGTAAAATGCTTAAGACTGGTTTGGGGTTTATTGACCTTCATGGCCAAAAAGTAAAGAAGACACAAATGTAGCTTATTAATTTAATGAGATAAATGCAGTGTTCAAAGGTTACGAGAAAATGAGAAGCACATGATCCAATGCACGATAGGCAAAATGATTAAATGTGTAATTAAAAAAAGCGATCACAGTCTGGGGCATGGTTGTTTGTGCCAGGCAGCTGGTTTGATTATTTCAGAAGCTGCTGATCTCCATCTGAGATGCTTTTCTGCTCACCACGTTTGTAAAACACGGTTATTAAGTTACCATAGCCTTCCTGTCAGCCTGAACCAGTCTAGCCATTCTCCTTTGACCTCTCTCATTAGCATTGTGTTTATGCCACCAGAACTGCTCCTCACTGGAGGGTTTTTTGTTTTTCGCACCAGTATGAGTAAACTCTATGAACCGTTGTGTGTGAAAACACCTGAAGACCAGCGGTTTGTTAACCAGCCCGTCTGGCACCATCAACCATGGTGTGATTTTCTGAATGACACACTTAATCCATCCATCCATCCATCCATCCATCCATTATCTATAGCGCTTTATCCGTCTGGGTCGCGGGGAAGCTGGAGCCAATCCTAGCAGACTTCAGGCGAGAGGTGGGGTACACCCATCTGCATCCATGAATGCACGGGGAGAACATGCAAACACAGTAAGGCACCCTGGGTGACCCGGGGATCGAACCCAGGACCTTCTTGCTGTGAGGCTGACAGTGCCAACCACCACACCACCGTGCCGCCCTGACACACTTAATCATTTTATCTATTTATCTAAATATGATACCTTTGGGCAAACACTTTCCAACTGGGTCCTCAAGCGATATTTGGATAGTTCCTATGAGGTTCTCCTTGGAACCCTCTGTATTTGAAGATGAACAAGCTGAAGGACCTGAAGCAGCTTCTAGATTGTACTTAGGCAGCCTCTTCACAAAAACAACCTGAGGTACTGATGGTATTTTGACTGGTTATACAATTTGCAACATTGTAATATTCAACATGTCTTTATTGTAGATCCTTTACCACATGACTGATGCACGCACGTGTCCAATGTGTACAGTCGCGTTCACTGTCTCAGAATGCTAATGCACCGTCTTAACAGCTTAACCCTCAAAGAGGCGGGGCTCCAGACAGTGGAGTTAAATTCCACCTCCAACCTATGATTAGAGTGTGACTGGAGTTCGATGGTTTCAGACACATGCTGTTATAAGTGGGTTCTTATTTAGCCTAGTCGCAAGGGGATTAGCATCGAGTCTGATGTGAGTGTGGAGAAACAGAGGGGCTAATTGATTTAGCATGCTCTGTAAGGGGACACCCTGTGTGTGTGACCCCTGGGTGCCTCATAGCTTACCTTTAGCCCTGGCAGTCCCAAGCGGCACTGGATGCCCTAGCCAATCGATCCATTTGGCACCCCATCGTGTGTGTGTGCGTGTGTGTGTATATGTGTGACTGAGAGAGAGTATGGTGTACAGATGGCTGTCCCCGTCACACACTTTACCCGCTGAACGCTTTTTTTCTCTGGGTTGTATGGAGAGTTTTGAGGCTGTAAAGCTCCAGTCTGAATTACATTAACCTTGTCTGTCACACATTCACAGTTTCCTCCTACACACACACACACACACATACACACGCTCCACTGTCTACAAACGTAAAAGAAACGCAATATCAATCCACTTGAGCTGATAAGCGTTTAACTCGGATCATTCACGCAGATCTTTTCATCTGACCTGCTCGGCGGAGAGAGGGAGGCTCTGCTAAATATCCCATAACACGTTATTTCCTGCAGTGCCTAGGATAAAGAGGCCCATGTGGATTATTGCCGTATGGACACAAGCACACACACACACACACACAACAACTATATGGAAAGTACAGTTGAGGTAACACTGAGGAGTACCGAGAGGCCTTGATTCCTACAGAGGGGACATCGAGAGGAATTACCCATAACCAGACACACACACAGTATCAGACAGATGCACACACACACACACACACATATATATGTATATGCACATGAACGTCTCTTTGTCCTCAAGCCAAACTCAATACATCTGCACATCTTTTGTAGCTGCACTATAATGTTTCATACTGAAAGAAAATATCATATGGATGTCATAAAGACTTAGAAAGATCTTATATCTTGGTCTCCTTTTCAGGTCTTTGGCACTTATGATGTTCGTGTTAGATAAAATCGCTTGTCAGACAAAAGAGAATTTCATTCTAGTTTCTTTAGGATTGTGAAATACTAATAGCTGATGCTTGCTGCTATTTGTCTTCTTAAAAGGGCCTGACAGATTCTGCCAATATTAATGGCGCAGACTTTTTGGACAGTAAGTTTTCATCCCGATGGCACTGTAATCAATCACAGAAGCACCTTTCGTATGCACATATATACGCAGTAACGTAATGGCAAGTTAACAGAAAATGGTTAAGTGTGAAATCCCACGTAGTATTGAATTCCCAGGATCTGAAGCTGGACAGAGTGGAAGTCTCAGGTACCGAAGCTAGACAGAGAGGTAATCTCTGGTTCTGAAGCTGCACAGAGTGGAAATCTCAGGTTCTGAAGCTGGACAGAGTGGAAATCTCAGGTTCTGAAGCTGGACAGAGTGGAAGTCTCAGGTTCTGAAGCTGGACAGAGTGGAAATCTCTGGTTCTGAAGC
>JAQQZR010000015.1:19246371-19263535 GCA_030068235.1 Notoglanidium macrostoma | reverse complement strand
CAGAGGCCACGCCTCCTTCACTTGGACTGACAGGTACAGAGACCACGCCTCCTTCACTTGGACTGACAGGTACAGAGGCCACGCCTCCTTCACTGAAACTGCCCAGCATTGAGGCCACACCTCCTTCACTGGCCATGACGGTGGAGAGGAAAATAATTCTAAATAATAGCAATAACATACTACTAGAGATGTCCCGTGTTGAGTCAGTGATCCAAAACACACTGTTCTGAATTGATTCTGAATTTTTACACCTCTATAAAAAGAAAATAATATAACTATGTGACAAAATGAGAAGATGCTCTGAACTCTTGTGGACCAACTAATGCATGTGCATCAAAGAGGGGAAACTGCTAAACTACTCCAAGATCTGAGTTCACAGTTTCAGGCCTCTAGATCAACACTGAAGCTAAAGCAGCCCATTAGTCAAGCTCCTGGAGGAGCACTTGTGGAACACTTCACAGCAAGAAAGAGTGACTCGCGCAGCTCAAATGACTGTCAAAAAAACGAATACTTGGTGGCGCCTGAGAATGACATCACCAACACCTTGGACCAGAAGAAAAAGCTCAGGGAAACTGCTGGCACATGGGTGAGCTAATGTCATGTAAATCCCTCCGATCTGTGAAGTGTTAACCCAATGTACAGTACGCCAACGCTTGCCATGCATATAGTCATGTTCAGTCACTTACAGAGATGTACTCTTTCACATACAGGCAAACTCAGATCAGTGAAAATAGGAGGCCCTGGCTCTGGACATGATGAATGCACTAACTAGGTTTTTTTTGTCATGTTTTTTTTTTTAACACTACCACTTCTTATCCATGTAACCTTAAGCCAGAACCGTCATATGGGATTTTGCCAATATTTCTCTACATATATTTTCATGGATGTGAACACTTGGCCAAAATAAATAAAATTATCCACTGATACATCTTCAGTAAACACACACAGTCACCTTTTACCCACTCCCTCTTACCAGATTCTAATGAGGTTTTAACTCCTACCACAGATGAAAAAACAAAGGCTGATCAGATGTGGTAATTCGAGCCAGGTTAACTCATGATGACAGTAACGTTTCCCAGCATGTGATCTCTTTAGGGACCATCCCACCCTATCTGAGCTAAGGCTGGGATTAGGAAGAGCTTGATTTGAGGTAAGGAAGTTACCTGTAAGGATTAAGTTAGCTTTAAAGTCTCAGTGGGAGTGTTTGCTAAGGAAAATAATAATCTTCTTTAGGGTATATTCATTCATGAAATGTCAAGTGATTTGTATTTACACAAACAGAATGGGATGAAATATAAGGCATTCAGGAGCATGATGCAACATTCAAGATGATACAAGAGCTTGACAGATCGCACATCATGGGAATTGTGTGCGAGGGTATGAGACAAGTTCTATGGCACAGGACAATGAATACACCCAGCAGTGTGGGTAACCACACAGCTTACACTGGCTACACAGAATAGCAGGAAACACACCAGGATAAACCATGCAGCATGAGTTGTGCAATGCTGTAACCACTGACTGGACCAATTAAATGAAACTGTAAACCATCCTAAGTAGCAGCACATGAGACTGTAGCAGAACACACATTATCTAGACTTACTGACTGTGCATACTTTCAGAGAAAGATCTTCATTAATTCATCTTCTGTAACATGGCCGTGGTGGATCTGGAACCTATCCTGGAAACATTATAGGCCTTTCCGGGGCCTTTCTGTCTGGAGTTCTGCCCACGCCTGTGTGGGTTTCCTCCGGGTGCTCCGGGTTTCCTCCAACAGCCCAAACACATGCAGATTAAGTTAACTGGCTACCCTGAATTGCCCCTAGGTGTAAATGTGAGTGTGAATGGTTGTTTGTCTCTGTGATAGACCGGTGACCTGCCCAGGGTGTACGCTGCCTCTCGCCCAAAGTCAGCTGGGATTGGCTCCAGCTTCCACGTGACCCTGACGGATAAGCGTTATAGATGATGGATGGATACTTATATTTCATCACTGTAAGTATCCCAGTAATAGTCTTATTTCCTTATTATATTTTGAGTGGAAATGAAAGTCATAACATCTTGAAACACCAGAAGGAAAATGATCGAATCAGGATGTTAATTCCATGGTGTCTGGGGAGATAGAACTAAATGAGCTCGCCAACCGGTTAGAACTTTTAAGACACTTCCAATATACCACCAACGTGTTCAAGTACCTTTTGATTTCCAATGTTTTTAATAGGGAAAATACTTCTGAAATGATTATACAAACGCATGCTGAACACTGTTTATATGTGTATACTTTATTAGTCATGTTATAATTGGGATTTACATCATTTCCTAAAGTCGTCACGCTTGTTGTGTTTCCGAAAGGACTGCAGCAATTTTGGCTGAGAATGGCAGGGTTCAAATCTTGAAAGAGCAAAAGGAAAATTATTCAATAAGCCATGGCGCCTCTGCTCATCAATGCACTGCGCTGACTCATCAATGTTTTACATTCCTACACAGCGTTACAGGATTTCTCACAGTCGCTTACAGTGAGCATAACGTTCTGAATGCACTTATAATCATGCATCTGTTGTTAAGTATTATGATTTGCGCACCGTCAAAATGTTTTTTAAGAGTAATGTACCATCATTATGTATGGTTAACGGGATCATAAATGATCAAAAATAATGGTCTCTTTTTGTAGTGTGGAGTGAAACACTGATTGTGGATGAAACGCTTCTCTCTCCTGTGTGTTTTCAAGTCAGAGAAAGCACACGCGGTTGGCACAAATAAAAGTGAAAGGAACCTTGAGTTAAGAGAAACACGTTTACAGGCAGCAGGGGTCAGTGGCCGTGTTGCTGGAGGACTTGCTGGAAAGCTCCTTTCTTTGCTTTCTCGTTTTTTCTCCTCCTGAGGTGCATCCCTCTCTCCGACACCTCCCACTGCATTCTCAAACTCCGCTCTCTTTGTTTATCTCTACAAACACGGCTTAGGCCGGGCTCTATACACTAACCAATGAGAACGCAAACTTGTGCGCACGCGCACGCACGCATTCCCACGCATCTGCTACTCTAACTTTGCATCCAAACATCTCGTCGCCGTGGTCATTTGTCATTTTTATAGCATGTGTGTTTACATGTGCGAGTGTGAGTGTGTGTGAGAGATGGGAAAGGCTGTAGTGTTAATAATAGCTGTGTTGTGTTAGTGTGTGGAGAGACAAAGAGCCTCCAGGCCCATAAAAGAGCAGAATGTGTCTGATGCTTGTGTAATCTGTCGCCGGTGGTCAGACGGGCAAACCCAGCATCAGCTTCGAAGCAGGGTTTTTAAACCTAAACTCTGACGAAGTGAGGAAAATCGGAGCGTATTTAATTAGGTCTGTGCGTCATTATGCGAAAAAAGTATAATAACAGTTTAATTAGTGGCAAGACACCAGACAAGCGCACTGGATGTAAAGATTCAGAATAGGAGATTTATCTTCTTGTGTTTTAAGTCGGGATAAATCCTTGATTCTGATTGGTCAGATTGATTTTCCGGTTCAAATCGCAGGTTTACATTAATGCACCTGTTCTAATATGTTATCGTTTCTATAGTAACAATTTACGTGTTTGGCATGTTATTGTTGATAAGGTGAAGTGTTTTTGACAGTCTCTACTGTCAGCGTTTTGTAACAGTAGCGGTAAAGCTGTAACATCTTCAGAGTTTCCTGAGTGTCTACGCTTTGCATTTTTTAATTTGCATTTAATTAACACATTCTTATGTTGACATGACTTTAAACATAACTACGAATGGATGATGTGCTGCTGTTTATTTAATAAAATTAGTAAACGTTGGCAAATTGGTGTGTTATTAAGGAATAAGACCTCGTCAGGATGGTAACGGTAACGCCGGATGAGCGATTTCTACACGTAACATTTACTCAAAAAACAAGAGGAACCGTGTCAATAACAAGTGCCTATAAATTATGAACATATTTCACTACATTCATAGTAATGAGTCATTTTTAAACCTAAATCTCACATTCAGCCTCCAAATCAGAAAACCTCCTAGGGCGTCATTACAGAGCTCTATTCCGAAAAAGCCGAGAGGAAGAAAACGAAGAGTTCTTTCCGTGCTATCGTTCTGGCTGTCGACCGTCCCTCCTACCCCGAACCCATCCGTCCATCTATAGCTCATTCTTCAGTCCTTAAACCTCTGATAGAGATCCAGCTGGAACGTTTGTCCATAATGGGATTGTGGGAAGAGTGTGGTGTTTGTAGAAAATCTTTAGTTGAGAACGCCAGGGGGTTTGAAGACTCACTAAACACTAAAGAAGAAAAAGAAAGGGAGGGGGAAAGGGAAGAAGGAGAAAGGGAGATGGAGAAAAATGGAACGGGGAAGGAAAGCCGGATTTGTAGATGATATGTATGATTTTTGTATTCCAAAACCACGGTTTAAAATGGGTTAGGAAGTGTGTGTGTGTGTTTGTGTGAGTGTGTGTGGCCTCCGCTGAAGCATGTTGTTATGGCAGCACGCAGGAATGTCTGGATCTCCATTGTAATGACGCCCTGTCACTCCGTGCAGCGCTCTGTGTGTCCCTCTGGGGGAGCCGTACTTCCACATGCAAATCCTGACTAAAAAAAAAAAAACTATGTTCATTTGAGTAAGGACGCCCTGCGAGATTTATCTCTATTAGTCCTATTAGTGCAGCTATAAACAAGACAAACTTCATTTCCATTACAAGAGCAGGTTTCATTTCATTATCAGAGGGATTTCCAAAAAAAAAATACAGCTGTCCAGGAGTCAAGAAAAAAGCAGCTATAGCAGCTAGCTAACTAGCCAAGCGTGCGCTCCAGATTAGATTTCTTATTCTCAGTAATGCAGATGAAATAAAGATCGGTGTAACTCCGGTGATGAGGGGGTTGTGATGCAATTTTTAGCTTTAGGTTTCTGAGGTCACCTTGCAGGTCTCGAGGGACACTCTACATGGAGCACTTAACCACGTGTGCTGGAGAGAGTGTGAGTGTGTGTGTGTGTGTGTGTGTGTGTGTGTGTGTGCTGACCTGTATGGCTGCGAATATGCACTCTGAGGGTCCCGTTGCTGGCGAACTTCTGGCCGCAGTACGGGCAGATCTTCTCCTTCTCTCCGGTGTGAGTCTATCAGAGGATAAGAGAAACAAGAGGAACATCTGAGACGACAATTGATCACGGCTCGTGGATCGTTCTAGAAAAAGGAGTGTGCGTTATGCGGTGGAGGTTTCTGCATGCAAGGGCTGAGAGAGATGGAAACAAGGTTCCGGCTACTGTACCTTCTACCTTTCCCTTTTCCTTCTTGGGGGAAATCAGTAACCTGTGGCGAAGCAGATTTTAAAGACCGGAAGACAAGCCAGGCTAACTCGCTTTCTATGTTCTAATACCGTTTACCTTAGCTACTACTTTTTAGTTTCTAGCTAATAAATTGATGATTCGGCTCCTTTCTTCCTTGCTTTCCCTCGCCCTCACGTCGCTCGTTCACTCCCTCAGCCAGCTACAGAAACACTAACACAGCAAATATCTCCGTCCTTGAATCTAATCCAGTGACTACGTTTTTCCCGCTCTTTCTTATTTACCCGACAACATTACAACCTTCTGTAATCATTGTTTCTCATCAGTGCCTCATTGCTGTCATCGGTAAAACATGGAGCATGTGTGTGCGACCGTACCGTGTCCGTTATTAAGAGATCACACTCAGACACAGCGTGCTGTCGGTGAGAGCGCAAACAAGACGCTGTGTGTGTTATTAACAGTTTAAAGTAGTCGGGCTAAAAGGCTCAGCTTCTCTGTTTGTCATAAACAACACTTCAGCGGAGTGTACACATGGCAATCTGTGTGTGTGTGTGTGTGTGTGTGTGTGTGTGTGTGTGTGTGTGTGTGTGGGTGGGTGGGTGTTCTAAAAGTCTACACCCTCATAGTGGAAAACGTAATATGGTAAAATGTAACCTGTTTCTGTATTCAACGACAACAAAAACACTTTTGAAATGGTTAACACCGCAGCGCTGGCAAATTCTCCGTTCTGATTGGTCAGAAGGTGTTGAATAATTTTCTCTACCAGCAGCAGGTGTGGCTGTAAGGCAAATCACAATACATTCAAATACGTTATTGTTTCCATAGTAACAACTTACACGGGCGATTTATACGATCTAAAGCTGATACTGAGCAAATTGCAAATTTAAAAACGTGCTGTTGTTTTAAAAAGAATGGTGTTTTTTATAAGGAGGTTTTATTTGGAATTTATGGAAGGAGTCTCCGGTGTCGGCGCTTTGTAACAGTTTTGCGTCTTCCATAGCAAATGTGAGTATTGAAGGATTAAAAGGTATGACATGTTGTTAAAAAAATGGCAAATTGCTGTCAGAGAGAGACATGATCAGCTTCGGGGTGGCACGAGTGACTCCGCTCTTTGCACTTTGTTAATTATTTCCCTATACAAAAAAAACCCAACACGGCAGAGTGTTTGAATAATTTGAAGAAAAAAATAAAACAAAGACGAAGAAATATTTCTCAATATCTCTTTTGCTCTCAACTCTGCATATCCCGAAATCATACATTACAGTACATATTGATGAATAAATCTCAGTCATACTTAACTGTTGACGCTTTTCATAAGCTATTCTTTTCCATTTGCAGCTTCTTGAATTGATTTTAATTTTACAGGCAAACTGACAGCAGAAGTTCTAGCTTCTACCCAGAGTTCCCTCTTAAATTCGGTCCTCCCCTTCATCACGCCGCCTCGCCACGTCAGAATCGTCCGAGAGTTTCATTTCCATCTGATCTCGAATCTGATCACGAGCTGTCAAAGCTGAGTGCTTTAAAGCTGCTCGTTCGCCCGGAGGCTTTGAACGCTCTACGGCGCTGATGGACCGCTGCCTTTTGGTCTGAGATTGGCTGACAGGAGACGACGGGAATCCCGGCTAACGGACCTGCTGTCAGGATTCGCTCAGTGTGAGAGGGGAAATTAAACACAGGCTTAAATGAAAAAATGACAGTCGTCCTAGACTGAGACGAAAAGCCGAAACGCTTATGACAAAATCGAACAAAACCATCCGGTGCTTAGAGCAGAAGAGCAGGAGAAATAACCCCTCTGTGTTGGAGTAATGCTGAGCTCTGATTGGCAGGTTTGCTGGCCAATGAATGCACAGGACTGTTGAGTTTAACAAACATTTATACTGTAAAAAAAAGGTACAAACAGGAACATTGTTTCACAAAGACACAATATAAATGTAGCTATACAATCTGTCAGTGCTTTCGCAAGTCACAGATGCAGGACAACGCATGTGCAAAGCTTTTACACTGCTTATTATTATTATTGCGTTTGGCTGCAAGTAAACGTGATATATATAAGCATTTTCGTTTTATCTGTACTTTTGTTCAAACTTTTTCATTGTATGGTGAGGATTGTTTGTCTGTAAGCAGGATTCCACGCCGATTTCCATGAACTTGGTGGAAGGGTGTAGCATGGACCAAGGAACGACATATTAAGTTTTGGAGTCACGGGGGCGGAGCCACGGATTTAGTTTGGCCCTGGCGGACGTATGCGCTCAACAAAGCCGTACATCTTAAAATCCAGTAGATGGCAGAAACGTTCGACAGTGACGAAACATAGCCAATGCAGAAATACGATGACTCCATTGGAAATACATCCAGACATGTGAAGTGGTTGCGGTTGCAGACTTGCATATCGTAAAAGATTGGACTACTCGCCTTGGCGGAGGTCTGTGCTCTCCGAATGCCCTGCCGGTTCTTATTTTTTTCCCTTGCGTCAATCGAAGGCCATTACACTTTATAAGACGTCTGACGTGATCTCGGAAAAGCTGACACATGCTCTATAAACGCTGTTATCGGATGCTAATGAGAGTGTTACGCAAGGACGCCGGTTTGGGGGGAAAAAATTCACAGCGGCGCAAAGCGGAGTCATTGTTCCTTTTTCTGACGTCCGATAACAGCAAGTGTTTCTTTTAAATTTCCAAATAAAGTTTCCAAAAATTGCAACACTTAATTCATTAATGAATGGCATGTTGTGGTTTTTTTTAGCCACTTGTAGTTACTTGTAGTCTTATGGAGCGTATGTGGAACAAGTTCGCTCCTGTTATCATTTACATTATTGTAGCTATAAACGATCGATCCAACCGGCCTCTTTTTTTCCCTTTCTTCATTGGTTCCTAAGAGGAAAAAACACGGCCTCGTCATGTAACCGGGATTCCTCTGTCCTGAAGAAATTCCCGTTTTGGAAAACCTACAGTTAGAAAATCGCTGACACCGGAGACTCCTTCCTGACTAGAACGAAAGCTTCACGGTGTCAACAGCGATTCATTTTTTAATCCGTCTCAGACTAGGTGGCACGTCTGCCGTACAAATCCCTGCGAATGAGCTGTTACCATAGAAACAATGACGTACTAAAACAAGTACAGTAACATAAACATGCTGTCACAGCTGCTGTTACATGAAGCTACTCAACACCGTCTGACCAATCAGAATGAAGACTCCAACAGGGCTGTGGTGTAAGAAGTCTGTTTCTTTCTTAGACCGAGAGACCAAGTCCACTGGCGTCATGACATCTTACGCAGTGTTCCAAAATGCTGTGCAGGTCGTTATGAAGCAAACAAATAAAGTGAAACGCACAGATTTGGGACATACGGTACCTTCTTGTGGCTCTTCAGAACGGACGGCGTGACGAAGGCTTTCTCACACAGGTCACACTTGTACTTCTTGCGTCCATCATGCACCACCTGTATGTGTACGTTCAGCGTGTCCTTGCGCTTAAACGTGGCGTCGCACTGGTCGCACTTGAATGTCCTCTCACCTGGATGGAAAGCACAGATGAGACGTGAGACAGCCGCGAAGAAGGAACAATTTCCTCTTCTTCCTGCACAAAGGGCGCGAGGCTGCTTTTGTCCTGCTCGTGAAAGCTTCCTCCACCACTGCCATTTTTGTGTCCCGACGGCTTTGTGGGAGCCACTTTGCTGCCCAGAGTGTCTGTCTAGCTTTGGAAATTGTCCTATTATTCTCCCCGAGCTATTTTTCACGCTGAAGGACACGGGCGTCTGCACTCATGTCTACGTTAAAGGGCGGGGAGGAAGGAACGAGAAAGAAAAATGGGGTGGCCGACAAATAAGGCTGAAGTAAAGGGTCTGTGCAATTCTTTCGCGAAGCCGCAGTGGCTTAAAGGCTCCCCTTCAAAAGCCTGCCTCTCCCTCGCTCCAACTTTATAGAGCACCACAAAATAATGGAAACGTTCCACAAAAATATGCACGGTGGAAAAAAACACGTCTGTGTGTCTGCTAAGACTCTGCTTTGGGTTACAAACAATAAAAAAAGGGGGGGAAAAAATAGCAGCGTGAGCGTCTATGCCTCTATATAGTGCTTCTAGGAACAGCTTGTAGCTGCATTGAGCATAATACGGAAAGACAAACGCGGTCAGATTTAATTACCACTTAAAGACGTTTAAAAACGTGCGTCTATTTATTTGGCCGAAATTGTAATCTGACTGCGACGACAGTTAGCTCTGGAGAACGATCCCAACGATACTTTGTATCTTTTCATACCACTTAAATTGCCTGAAGTTGCAAGCTGGAAGTTAAAATTCTTGTTCGAGGACTCCCGAGATTTGACCTCACAACCTTCTGGTTGCTGGCGCAGTCCGGTAACCGCCACCACAGAAAGAAACGCCGCCTCGCAATCTGTTCTATGTGAAAGTGTTTCCTACATTCATCACGCTCTTTAGGGTTTGGACCAGACTCCAAACGGCCCGGGACATTTTTGTGAACAGAAGTAAAAAGCATCTTGAATCGCTTATTACTGTTGCACGGGGTCTCGGCTATTTGTGTCACTCGTCGCGTTTTAAAAGGAACGTTTTCTTCATCAAGGATCCAGTTAACTAATCAGGAAGACGAAAGGGAATCGCTCAGGCCACTGAACCGGGATGTATCGCAAGAGGCCCTGAAACGCGTTTGTAATATAATATCCAGGTAACAGGACGTATTTTTAAACCTTTAGCACTAAAGTATACACAGCGTGTTTTCCAGACTGTACGTTAAAGAAGGAAAAGAAAATCAATATTTATTGCGGTTCTTTCCGCAGTGTTATCTCGCGTAGAAAAATTGGCAGCATTTAAAAACAGAGGCTGAAAATCCTGACTTTTAATAAGGCTTACACTCTATTTCCTCTACATACGACACGCCACTGTTCCACTGTTGTCATGGTTACGCCCTGGACAACGCTCGGATGTTCATGCTTTTTGATTAAAACCCATCCATGCATTGCAGCCTATGAAAAACTCCTTCTTGAAACCCATCACATATTCCCAAGACGTCTCAGGAGGATTCTGCTCATCACTCTCACCTCTGGCTTGCTCAGCAGGAATCTACACCTACATCCGGATTTCTGTAACGCTGCTTTAGAACGATGTCTATCGCTAAAAGAGCGACACGAAATTAAAAAAAGTCTATTTTAAAATTATTAAAAAAAAAAAAAAAAAGGCATACTACTATAGGCCAGAAAAGAGGAGATAAAAAAACTCTTTAAGAAAATATTTAAACGCAGTGATTATCAGAGAGGACATTTCTAGTCATATCTAGCACTAGTGAATACGTCTGCTGTACATCAGTGATGTTGAATTTGCTGAGGTAACACACACACACACACACACACACACACACACACATTCAAAAGACACCACAGATCTCTGCTGCAGTCTTGAAATACTCGTCTTCCTTTCCCATCCTCCCTCCCTATGTGTGTGTGTGTGTGTGTGTGTGTGTGTGTGTGTGTGTGTGTGTGTGTGATGGAGAAGACCATCGCAGGCGGAGTCCTGCAGGGGGTGGGGGGGTTTGCGCAGCCATCAGCCCCCAGGGAGGACAGCAGGAAATGCCTGCGGGTCTATAATCTCTGTGTCATCGGTCTAGACGGGGGGAGCAGAGGGCAGCTCCGTCCTCGTGGCTCCACTCACACTCACACACACACACACACACACACACACACACACACACTGCACATAGTGGGGTTGAAGTAACGTAAAAGGAAGACAAAGTGGGGTTTGCACCATCACTGTACCTTTAGCCGTCTATTACGGTGCGATTTTTGCCATCAAGCGTCATTTCTTCACAACTTTCCGACATATTCGAAGGTCGACGTTGAATCCTGACCATTTTATCTTGTTTCCACGATCCCTTTACTTTTAGCATTAAACGCTAAGTGCAATTATGTTGTGATTTTCATCATATAAAAGCTTTTCTTTACCATTTACACATCACATCAGATATTCCTATCTTGTTTTCAATATTACTGCGCCTTTAGCGGTCAACGCTAAGTGTGATTTCCATCGTAGAAATATTTTCTTAATAATTTACAAACATATCTGAGGTAAATGTCGATATTCCCGAGCATTTCGTCTCGTGTCCGCTATCACTGTACCTTTAGCTGTCAATGCTAAGCGTAATTACAGTGTGAATTGAGTCATACAAAGCCATACCAACAGTTTCTGAGCAAATCTGAGGTCAATGACGACGTCGTCACGTTTCCACAATCTCTGTATCTTTCTACTGTCTGTATAAAAGACGTAAATGAAAAATGTAAACCAAAAACATTAAATTGTGTGATAAAACTGTGATGTCGCTGCTTATATCGATTTGGAAACAGAAAAAAACTGTTGCCAGGCAACCACGACACTGCTTCTGAAGATCACGTTGCTGTCCTGCTAGTTAGATTTTAGCTAGCTAACCACACGCTATTATTCTTACTTACAGTGTACTAAATTAATACAATACATAGTATGGTAGTATGTAATTTGGCAGACTGCCAGAGTGTGAGCAACAAATGGTTTGTACGCTTTAAAGTACCACCCTTAAGTAAAGAAGGGTAAGAAGATCAACACAGGTACTTAGTTACAGTATGAGTCACCTAGCAATACAAACAATAACAATGGATTTGTTATTGCTCGGCTCTATATAGTTCCTGAAGCAGGTCATGAGTTTGTGGAAAGGTTCCTGCAGTTTGAGCATGCCCTATATTGAATCTGTGGTGAGCACTGGGTGTGACATTAGCACTTGTCTGATCCATTAGCACTCATGTGAGTGTCGGATTACATCGGCACTGTTCTGTATTAACACGATATGTGTTCAGGGATGGTATCTAGTGCTTATATTATCAAACCAAGTAGCATTCATTATCCTGCTGATGGGAGAGACTGAACGCTGACTTTAGCATGAACACCAAATGTGCAGACTTGTTGAGAGGGCAAACCGAAGCAGTGATGCTCTCTGAACCCACACACACACACACACACACACACACACACGCAGTCTGATGGTGTGTATCTTACTGTTGTGGATGAGGAGATGTCGCTGGAGGGAGAACGGTGTCCGGAACAGAGCCTTACACTCGTCACACTGAAACGGCCTCTCCTCTGAGTGTGTCTGAAGGAAGACAGAGAGAAGGAGAGAAAGAACGTGTGTGAGAGAGAGAGAGAGAGAGAGAATGAGTAATACAACAGTAATAAAGATGTACTATAAAAACAAGTGCTTGGGGCCCTAATAATAATCGTGCTGCTAAGAGATTAAGACATAGCTCTGATTATCTCGCTCTGAGTGCGCTTTTGGGCTCGACACTATCTGCAGGAGCAAAGGTCGGAGGTCATTAGGGCTCAGCAGAGGTCGGGGCTTGGCTGCGGCTTTGGCTTGGGCTCCACGGTGGCTGATTGAACTGATGATCTCCATTAAGATAAGAGGCTTACGGCTCATTATTTCACCAACAATCTGTCTGGCTGGTTGTACCGCCTCCATCTTACTTCCTCTCTCATCTTCCATTCGTTTCAGGATCTCTTCCTCGGCCTGTCCGCCATCGACGCTCAGATCAGAGCCGAGTTACGCATGCGTAAAACTTCAGACATAACTACAGATTCACGAGCTGTGCGAGAGTTATGCACGTGAGGTGGAGTGTGCCTAAAACAGTTACGCACCATTCTGACCTTGGACTTTTTTCTCGTGTGATTTCGGCAGTATTAAATCCAGTGCCATCGTCTGACAGCTTGATGTAGCCACAATATGTCATGCTGAAGTCTGGGTAGGTAGTTCCGGGCTTCTTGGAGTTCTGTCTCAAACAGCCTTGATGAAGCTTTTTATCCAAAATGTAATATATCTAGTATAAGAGATTTCTCTTTTCTAATAAACTTGGCGAAAAACACATAAGATAAGCGTTAGGTAATTATGTAGGGTACGGACATTTTCTCACAGTACTGTAATTATATAGAATCTAACAATCGATCCCAATCAGCTCAACTAATTGCGCTTAGTCGAGGGTGACAGGCTCAGTGATTCGTTCACTCATCAGCATCAGTGAGCGCTTTATCCTGGTCAGGGTCATGCTGGAGCCGGAGCTTATCCAGGGAATTCTGTGCACGGGGAGGGAAAGCACCCGGACATGCACACAAACACAGGCACAGACACACACGCACCTTCTTGTGGTTCTTGTAGACATTGCGGTGAGCAAACTCTTTCCAGCACAGCTTGCACTTGTACGGTTTGTCCTCGCTGTGGATGATTTTGTGAGCCGTCACCTGGTCCAGGCGCTTGAAGCTGCGGTTGCAGATCTCGCAGGTGTAGGGTCGCTTCTCTGTTGACCAAACACACACACACACACACACACACATTTCTACACACTGCAGAAAGGCACTGGTGTAGATGGTTTCCCAGTGGAGTCTTTCCTCTCCTATGAACATACCTGAATGTGTGATCATATGGCGCTTCAGCTGATTGGTTGAGATGAACTTCTTGTCGCACGCAGGACAGTCGAATATCTCGTGGATCTGAAGGTGGAATATAAATCAAGCAAAAGGAAGAACTCCCTGAGACACCATGAGAGGGACCAGAGGCATCATTTTAAGGGTAAAGTGTGCTGGAAACACCTTCAGAAGAAGAATGAGGGCCAGTCGAGAAATCAAGGGCGTCTGTGAGCTCCCGTATGCGGAAGAGGGCGGACAGCGCTTCGAGTTTTAAATGTGGAGGAAGCGTGGGTTTGCCCCGCCGTCCCCGTTAGCAGCCATCGTGTGAAGGGTTAGCTAGTGCGTGGGCATTGGAAAGACCAAATTGCGAGGAAAAAGTTCTTACTGTGCAGACTGGGCCATACAGTACACGCACTCCAAACAACTGAGCTGTTAAAGGTGTCCAAAATATCTTAAGCGTACAATATCCCAGCACCTAAGGGCTTAACAAAACAATTTCACACCGCCAAAACACACATCGGCGCTGAAGTCTAAACCGACTCGGTAATTCCTCGGCATTTTAATTGCAGGCTGGGTTCTTTTTGAGTTCCCCTCGGGTATCGCTTAGTAGAGGACCAGCTTGTCAACGTCCTCAGATCAACCCGAGGAGGAGGACACGGAGCGTCTCTGGGCCGCACGCAGCCGCTTTTCCACAGCCGGAAATATAATTCAACTTCGGGGGTTCAAACGGCAACCCCGCCCGATACAATAACACCCGATAAAGTCTGCAACATGTCTGAAGGGTTTCGACACGTCTTCCAACGAACGGACCACACAAATTCATGCGATGGATAAATATGATAGTTATATATGAAGGTGACACTTTCTCAGTAGTAACAAGCAAGTAAGTTCAAGATAAACAGACGCTTTAACCGGACAATGAAATTATTGCTGGAGTCAGACTACATCCTTCGAGACTCCGAAAATACATTCGGAGGACAATAATATTTGTAGAGCGATGATGTGTTTCAGCTTGCTAACTCTTGGCACATCGAGTTTGAATCAAAGAAAGGCTGTTGTCGTTTTTTTCTAAACCTAATAAAACAATAAAACCAAAATTTCTGAATACTTTTTCTCCCATCTGTCCTTTTCATCATTGCACACGATTCTGCAGCAGCCTTTGACGAGAAGCGTGTCAAAACCTCACGTCACTGACTTTCCACTAAGGGAAGATATGGGTGAAGTCGACTCACTGAGCCGCGTATCTTCTTGTGGAGCAACAGAAGCACGTTTAGCCTCTTAGCGGCGATGATAAAACGACGTCTCCGGAAAATAAATGGCTTCATGCGGAGAGTTAAACATTAGCCCGTCTTGTATAACGTCCTGATTGAGTTCTGCGCTTTTCTAATCTCCTCGCGCTGAGGAGTGTAAAGACGTGCGTCTGGGCCGCACAAGTTTAAATCACATTCGCGGTCATAATTAGCGCGTCGTTAGAATCAGAAAGTTAAAGTTGCGTGTGGATAAAATGCAGAGTAAATCTTTAAGAGACCACGGAATTACAACGTGTTGTAAATTTAAGGGCTTCTGAGTAAACTCCAATACAACACATGTTAAAGGTGCGGAGAAAGAAAGACAGACAATACTCATTATAATGAGGGCATCTTTCCTGCGCCAAGAGACACTTTTCCGAGTGGGAGCGACATTAATGTCGGCTGAGTTACGTCCGTGCCATCCGCAGTGGAGTGATGAAGATCAGAGAGCGTTAGTTCTCCCCATGGTCCTAAAGTTCTAGACAGGACCTGGTCATTTAGGGTGAGCTATGGAAGAGGAGAGGCGAAGACAAACAGCTAGGCCACGATCACATCTGTTTCAGCGCAGCAAGCATGTGGCAAAGTCATTCGGCGGTTGGCGGAATCGGGACGGCCGTAAAGGGGAGCGAATCTGTCCTGAGAAGCGCCGGGGCGTTTATAGACAGACCTTGTGGTAGGGGACGTCGGGACAGAAGACGGTAAATGAATAAATGAGGAAAGATTGTATTTCATTACAGTGGTTGCTAGCTGACTGAATATCTTTGACGGCTAATATTAATCTTTTACCGTGCCCAGTATAAATATTGGGATGAAATAAAGGAAAAATCCAGTTTGAATATTAATCTTTATCGTCAACATTCGATCTGCAGTGTTCATTGAAGATTTACTGTGTAACGGAATTCTGAGTTGACGTTTTCAGCCTGTTTGACGGTTTCCTAGATTACCCACAATGCCGTTCGACTACCTCCTGATAGAGGTGCAAGTGGGACGTAGCCCCTTGCTTCATCTCTACCTAAAGAGGATAAAAAGTGATTTCAAATACAGTACCGTTCAGCTAGCGACATTAATAGCACAGACGATGAAAAACGACTATTAAAAAAAAAATCAGCCTGAGATACTTAATCTATTAAGATCCTGCGTTCTGTTTTAGATCTAATACTCATCAGCTTCTAGAAATCTGTCAGACTCCGGACTCTAGGCTTGGGCATTATTCTAAAGTGCGTTTTGTTTCGTGTTAGGCTGGAGTTTTCAGCGGCAGGAGGAATCCTGACGCCAGAGCTAACGGCTGATACTCTGCTCTCTCCGACTCTTAGATTTCACGAGCGCCTCAGGGACGAGTCGGTGAAACAGAAGACGACCTTTTCTTCTGAGCTCACGCCGGCGTAAAAACGTTCGAGCGTCAACATAAACCTCGCCTCCTACAGAGAGGGCTGATGTGAAAGTCTGGGAGAAATGCTGCGAGGGATGAATATATTTGGAAAGCTGGAACATGAGCCATTGAGAATCATGAGGCTGACAAAGAAAAAGAAGAACGGGAGACTCGCGGAAAGAGAAGAAAACAACGGCGCGAGAGATAGATGGATGGACGGAGTGAGGATTAAGACGGATGAAGAGAGATGAGCACAGGAAGTGGAGAGAAGTGATAGAGGGAACAGAAGAAGAGATGGAGAGAGAGACGGGAGAGGAGGGGGAGGAGACGTGGCTGACCTTGCGGTGCTCCTGCAGGTTGACTGAAGACGAGCATTTTCTGTTGCAGATGGTGCATATGAGCTTCCTGCGAGTGCTGCCTGCAGAGAAAGCGCACACGTGCGCGCGCACACACACACACACACACACACACACACGCAAAATGAATCAGCGGCAAGGTGAAAGGATGATTCTTGAAGACAGACGGTAGCACGGCCGGCTGGAATGACGTTACAATAACAAAAAGGTTGCCTAATTAATCAAACGAGGCCGGCCGGGTCAGCTGACAGACAGAGAACGTCGAGCAAAGGTCAAAGGTCAATCGGCAGCTGTTTCTTTTTTTCTTGAGCTAAAAAGCCAATAGCAATGCTTTCATTTATTTGACTTCTACCTGCTTTTAAAGTGGATCCAGGATCCAAACACATACGTGTGTGTGTGTGTGTGTGTGTGTGTGTGTGTGTGTGTGTGTGTGTGTGTGTGTGTGTGTGTGTGTGTGTGT
>JAQQZR010000015.1:19233197-19240355 GCA_030068235.1 Notoglanidium macrostoma | reverse complement strand
TTGGGTGTGTGTGTGTGTGTGTGTGTGTGTGTGTGTGTGTGTGTGTGTGTGTGTGTGTGTGTGTGTGTGTGGTTTTTCCTTATCTTGGGCCAAGCGTCATTACACCTTCTTATCTGAGCCACCTTCAAAGCGTCATCACACACATACTTACGCGCGCATACACACAACAGCATCATCGCACTGCTACAACAGACATAACATAAACACACACTCTCTCTTGTCGTCTTTTCTCTGCTTTGCAGAGCCTCTGTCTGTCTCTAGTCTGTCTCTTTTCTCAGGAATCGTTCACCCTCCTGCTTCATGACCTGAAACAAAATACTAGCACATACTACCCTGAAATACACACACACGTATACATATATGATCAGTTTGATGATTGGTTTGCATGGAAACGATGACCACGCTCTGGTACCTGGATGGCTGCCAGGTTCTTCTGCTCCTGAGACGGCGCCTGGTGCACGAAGCGCAGCCAGTTAGCGTGTCGAGGGTTGCTGGCATCCAGTATGTACAGCACGTCACCTCTGTTCCCTCGAACCTGCATCAACAAAAGCATAGAGACTGTGAAAGCTTGTCTGAAACATGTACGGAATAAACTGATAACCACAAATAAAACCCCAGAAGGTTTTGATGATGCGATGATGGGGGTCTACAGGGATCAGGATGTATTTTGATATTTTGTACCTTTATTTTGGAGCTAGGAACATCTGACAAAAATATCATACTGCAATACTTTATTTCTAGGATGCAAGATGCGTGTCTACAGGTTTTCTAACAAACTCTCGCTGCAAAAAAAAAAAAAGTCCAGGGTGTGGAGCCATCTCAGTGTGTTTCAGGCTGGGTAAGTGAACATAGAACCATGTAAAACACAGGACCAGTAGTCTAGGGGGTCTGGTCTGACCTGATCCAGCTCTGATCTTATCCAGCACCTCCTCCCTGGGTTGAGTTGGACCGAATGTCCAGGATGTGGAGACAACTCAGTGGCAGGGTAAGTGTGTTTGTAGAACTTTTAGTTGGGCAGCGAGGACTATCTCAGCAAACAGCCAGCATTTTGAATCCACCATTCTAACCCATTCTTGGGTTTAAACCTCTCTTGCTGTACGCTTATGGTTGCTGTCCTGTTGAAAGATGAACCTCCACCACATTCTCAAGTCTCAACTGAAACAGGTATTCATTTAGGACTGCCCTGGCACCATCCATCATACTCTAAACCCTCACTAGTTTCTCCACATCCCTACAACATGATGCTGCCACCACCATGCTTCACAGCGAGGACGGTGTTCTCAGAGCTATGAACAGTATTTGGTTTCTGACTAATGTAGTGCAGCGTACCATCGCCAAAAAGCTTTATTTTAGTCTCAACAGACCTGAACAGCTTCAACCATCTGAGCTATGGATCTCTCAAATTCTCAGCCTCTTGCTTGACTAATGGCGTCCTGTAAGAGCACTCCTCATTATGTTTGATTCCTTACATAAACAAGCACCATTTGGCTTAAAAAAAAAAAAGGGAACAATGGTGGAGTGAGTCAGAACGTGAAAGCGCCGGATTTTTAAGGTCAAACAATTATTTGTTCCCTAAATAGGTGGGAAACAGGACAGCTTGCTTCTTACAGACACAAAATGAACACAATCCTTCAGGCGAAATGCTTTGTCTCCAGAGAAACAAAACGTCTGACCCAAAGCTGCGACCGGTGGCATTTCGCTGTTGTCTAGAAAACTGATCCAGTTCGCAACGCTTACATCATCCTTTTGTTCACCTGATGCTGCTGTGCCGGATAAACATGTCATGACCAAGTTTCTTACCCTGATATTCTTCTCACGTCGCTCACAACAGCACTTAGGATGATGAGAAGATTGGAATTGGTCATGGAAAAGAAATCTCATTTTGTAACTGGAAAATGTTTAGAAGTGTAGTAACGCTTAGTTTAGTAGAAAACTACTTTGTAGAAAAAACAATATCAGACGGGTATCAGTATGGGTTCATGTGCAAGGGTTCTTTATCAATGTCCGACTGGTCAGAAGGTCTGAATTATATTTCTATAAATCAGTAGAATAACAGCTTAATAACAGTCCATTTATTCCTTTTACACTTTGTGACGTTATACATGCTATCTTTCCTTCAACATCGTAACTCTTAAGCTTTATCCTTACCTGCTTTATGACTTACCTGAAACGGCTGTCGTTGTACGTGCACTCGCACGGCATCCGCACACACACAGCCAAGCATAGCAGCATCTTATCATACCATACCATACTTATCTTATGTAACGTCAACCTGCACTTCCCTTTGGGACGCTTATGAGCTCTTCTCCTGCTCTGTTTTTGGATACAAATTATTATTTTTGCCTGACTATGCCAGTTTTATTGGACTGAAATGACAGCTAATGATGCCTCGCACGCTCAAACTATGTAATGCAGCTCCCTCTTAATTGCACAGCTGCAGTGAAACCCTCCAGCCCGTAAAAGCACGGTACGGTTAGCAGATTACACGCCATGGCTGCGTATCAGAGCAAACACACACGCAGCACTGTAATTTAAGATTGAAGCGTACTGTACGCCGCGCATCTGAGAATGTCGTTGGGATAGACAGATGTATAAATCACCTCGGTAATGCGGCCAGGCCCCGGCTGATGAAGGCTCTAATTAAAATGTTACAGAGCTGAAAATAAAACCCGAATCTCGCAGGGCAAATATTGGGAGAGCGGGAGAGGGGAAGGGAAACGTCTGGGGGGGGATTGTGCTATGTGCCCGTGGAGCTGCTTGGCAGGCAGAGCCGTTATTACGGAGACGACGCAGGCTGAGCGGTATGAGCTGAGAACATGGTCTACATGCCTGCTTTGATTACCCCTCGCCCAGAGTTGCCCAGTCAAGCGTTTCTGCACCAAAGCACGGCGTCGGTATAGCTCACGATGCCAGACCAATTTTTATTACTCATGATTTAACTATCCGGGCTAGTCAAAGCATGTGCATTCAGGGTTTAACTAAAACAGAATTAAAAGTCAGTGGATGGTACATACGGGCTCTCAGGTGCGCACTAATGTTAATCGGATAATTAACAAATCAGACGTAATGGCACATACATTTCACTACTCAAAGTTTCAGTATAAGAGAAAACTCTAGGCTTTGAACGTGTCACTTGATTCAGGAGAAAGAGTTATAAGAAAACAGATCTGATTCATGCGTTGCTTCCATATTTTCAAGTACACACGTCATTAAATCTAAATCTTAATGAAAGGATGTGTAATAAAAACGCTATTACATGATTTCCAAATGATTTGTACTGGTTTAATCGGTTTACAGGAAGGTATTATGTTACACCCTATGTGGTGAGCATGTAATAATTATATAAGATACAAAAGGTTACATTTAGCTACGGTTTAGGTTTAAATGTCACTGCTGGTTTCATCGTACATCGCTAAAAACGAATCTCTTGCTGTTATTCATGACTGGCTTTAATTTTCCTACAGTGACGCTGCTACTGGTCAGCGGCGTAGCTTGTATTGCTCATCAGTAAGTCTGATTACGCCTAATCAGTGTCCATCGAACGCCGTGCCACGTGAATAAACGATCTATCTACAGAGACAGAAGTCGAATATGAAGCTTGCAGGACGAAGATAAGATATGAATGCTGTTGTAAGAGGAAAAAGCAGAAAAGCATGTTTGTTAGGCGTCTACTAACGATCTGTATCGATTATCATTCACAAATGAAGCGTAGGAGCAGCTCGGATTCTGACCAGAGCGGGTCACATGCCGGTCGGAAGCTGCACGGCGTTGTGGTTTTATCTAATGTATCATGAAATCGCATCATGTGGAAGCCTGACGTTTACACTGCTAACGTCTACCGTATCACCGGAGCAAGTGGTCAGCGCTAGGGCTAAACACGGAGTGACGCGTGAAAACCAGCACATTTCTGTATACAGTAGATGAAGTCCAATTTGTGCTTTATTTACTTTCACTCCTTTATCGAACACTTTAATGTTAAGCAACATCAGTGAGCAGTTTAGGGTTAAGGGACTTGCTCAGCAGCGACTCTATAGTAGTCCTGGGCTTGGAACTCATGACCTTCAGACCAGATCTCATTCATCTTTAGAAGGTGCTTTATCCTGGTCAGTGTTGCTGTGGATCCAGAGCCACAGCAGAATTCTGGGAATACACCTTGGATGGGATGTCAGTCTATTACAGGGCAACCTTGACTTATTTCTTTAACGTTTTTTTTTGTGATCCATGGAAACCTACAGTTTTGTTTTGGAAGAACGCATGTGTGTTGTTTACGAGTCTATCTACCTCCCACATCAGCCTCGGGTCCATGCTCTCGTCCAGATCTCCAGGCATCCTCTTCTCGCCCGCAAACGGGCCGAACTTCTCTCCCTGAAACACACAGGTACGGAACGTCAGGGTTACACACGCTGACTTTAATTTACTACAGAAACATAAAGCAGAACCCTTCTCTACCAAATTTCTGGTGGAACTAGATGACTGGTTAAACGCGCCGTGAATTTAATTAAATCTGAACTGAATTTATTGCGTTTTGATTTATTGAAATATACTTTCACAAGATATAGAGATGATTCAAGGGACAAAAAAAAAAAAAAAACGCTAAACAATTTACTGCTCTATGAGACTGTTGCATCTGTGACTGGTATTTCTAAGAACTTTATTTATTTAATTCTTAATATCCTTGCTAAATTAAAAAATGATACAAAACTACATGTGTAGCTTTTATATTAAATAATAATAATAATAATAATAATAATAATAATAATAATAATAATAAAGTGGCAGGGAACTTATAGAGACTACCTATAAAGGTGGCAAGCAAAACAGACGTTCAAATCGCGCCACACTGGCTCCCTAGTGCACTCGGTGCGCGTAGGAAGCTCACTACGCTGTAGCCTAGGTAGTGCGCGTGAATAGGGAGGACGGACCGGTTTGAGATGCGGCCTTGGTTCCAACGTTACCTCCGCTATATACGTGGCACCTCTCGGCTCAGAAAAGTGAAAAGGCAATAACTTGACATGTGGACGAGAATAGAAGACGGCATGACATTAATAAACGCGACAGAACGGCTCATTTGCTGTAAAAAAATGTCTCAGTTTTCTGTCAGTTTGTCTTTTGTCTTTTTTTTCCTTCCTAAAAACGAACAAACCTTCTTGACTCGTCTCGCAGTGTACAGCCCGACTCCGTCCTGGACTTTGGAGGACTTCAGAGCGAACCTGTCTGGCACATACATGCCCAGCATTGTCATTACTCTGACTTATTAATCGTCAAAATGTCAAATTTCCTGACAGAAAGCGCGTAAAAATGTTTAAAACTGTCTTTTCTTTCCTTTCCTTTTCTCTCGCGCTGCTACAATGTTCCCCTCAGAATCTCGGCGCAGCTCGAGCGTCCATGTCCCTTTGCCTCGCTGTGATTGGTGGAAAGTTCGTAACCAGGGGCAACATGTTTTTCAACGAGGCGGAGCGTCTGTTTGCTCACGTGACGTCAGGGCGACGCTGCGTTCTGATTGGTGGAAAGTTTGTAACTGACTGACGTTTTTTCTCCATCCTGCTGAAAGTGAAGATGCTCTGTGGAAGCTCATTACAATGCAGTACTTTAGGGTGAATAAAAATATATTCGGACATTTAAAAAAAAACAAAAAAACGTTTATTTAATTTCCACATAAAGATTTATGAAATCCTAAAGGCGTTAAGTATTTATATGTGAAGGAAGAATGTTTGTTATATTCTACAACAGTATGGCTTTTTTTCCAGAATGACCATTTGGAAAACAGGTTTGGGAATTTGGGACACATTTTCATTCATTCATCTTTAGTAATGGGCTTTACCCTGGTCAAGGTTCCTATGGATCCGGGGTCTATCCCAGCAACAGTGCACGTGAGGTGGGAATACACCTTGGATGGGATGTCAGTTTATCACAGGACAACCCTGACTCTTTTTTTAATGAATGCACACTTTTTTTATCCATGTAAATCTAAAAAATTTTAAAAATTCCACTCGGAATTTCACTCAAAATGAAACAGATCTTGGACGCCACCGAAGATCGCATGTTAATTAAAAAAAGATCTTTCGAAATCTCTCGGAGTCGTCTTTACCTTTAACGACTAAACTTCAGCACGAAACAGTACACTTTCTTTTACAGTTTTTCATGAACTACATCTTCTTTAGCTGTTTTTCACCAACATCTGTCTTAACATCCAGCCTGTGCAATTCCAAAATTCATTAACATGCTTTGTCTCCAACTTTTTTGTCTTACATTGTGGATGAACTGGGACAGTATTTAGGCCACGAGTCCCAAAGGAACGGACAAGAAAAGTCACAGACAACGATGCACATTAGGAATTAGAAACAGATCAAACAAGCTCTAGATGTGCCACGTTCTGACATTTTCATCTACCTTTATTCATTTGACATCTCAAGCAACTTAAAACATAAAGCCAAATACAATTTATTAAAGGTCCACTATGTGTATTCACCCAACTGAATGCCCCTCCTTTACCCCTTCCTTTCTAAGTGTGTATAAGAACGTACGTTGGCCATCAGGCACGTACGTCCAAGTATAATAATAAGCACCTCCATTTTTTTTTTTTTTTCAAAATTTGGCTTCTCAAACTTGTTAGCCAGCACCAGCAAACACCAATCTTTCTTCTACTTTGTTATGCTTCCAGTACTTCCTTCCTTCTAGGCCATACAGTATTTAAACCATTATGATATTATATTCTCCTTCACTTAAAACTGAGTGAGACGTTTCTTAAACACCCTGGAAAATTGGGCTTTGACAAAATTTTTAGATTTGATTAGCTTTAGTTGCTGAATGTTGTGACTTGATACGGTTGAAGCTTGTCATGGAGAACCTGTATCTTAAATTCATGTTATTACACCAAACCTTGCGCTCATTTTGGCGCTCTTACCTTCAACCATCCCCACCTTCCTGTTCCTGTTTAGTTTCCCTGACTGTCTTCACCTGTTCCTTGTTTCTCCTTGATTAGTTTGTGTAATCATGTTCTCGGAACTCCAAAGCGTCTTTGCAAATCTTTTATATTTGGATCAGTTCCGAGCCTTGTTTTCCTGTGTTCCTCGTCCATAGATTCATTCTCTGTCTGGTTTAAATTTTTTATGATTATGGATTTCCAGGTTTCAACCGCTTCCGCCTGTGCTTTGATAA
>JAQQZR010000015.1:19195697-19228197 GCA_030068235.1 Notoglanidium macrostoma | reverse complement strand
CCATAACCCACCGACAAATAAGGGCACATTCCTGGATCATTTAATTTCCATTCTCATATTTCAATAGCCCAAAATCTCACCACACAATCTGAGACTGTTTATTCATCTATGGAGCCTCCTTCGTCTATTCTACAGCATGAATATAAACTGCTTTTACAGCAGCAAGTCCTGTTTTTGAATGACTTATTAAAATGATTTCCAAGTACGTTTTGGCTGCTAGATGAAGCAAATTGCGGTTAAGTATCATTCCAGGACAAAAGAAATGCTGAGAGTCTGGATGTCAAGGAGTGTGATTGGAGACAGAAAATGGAGGATAGAATATTTACTAAAAACACGGAAAATATTCGCCGAGATATATCGCGACAGAACACGTATTACAATATCTCGTATTACAACTAATCGCAATTGAATTATTCATAGCTTAAAATTTAGCGTTCGTTGAGGATCTGGAGGGAAAATAAATGACCAGTAAGTGTATAAGAACAGCATCATGGGTTCATCCAATCAGCTGTTACCTATAATTGGTGTAATTAGACTAAATATTTAAATACCCAAGCATGACACAGTTAACTAGTATATTATATATTCATTTTGACACCACAGTGATTTAGAATTTTTTGATTTAAGCTATATAACAATAGTAATTCCAGGATGCTCCGGTCAGTTTGACTTTGAAGGTCATGTTTGTTTAACATTTATGGAAGGAGTCTCCAGTTTCAGCGCTTTGTTTCAACGTGTCCAACAGCTGTCGTCTATGCCAGCATGTTAGCATTATTAGCAACTGACTGGGCTTTAAATGTGACCTTAGCCAGACTATTAACACATAAACAGATCATTACGCAAGTACGGACTATATACAGTATATAAACATTAGCACGTTACATTGGCAACGGAGTGTGCACCTCTATAGCTCTTTTTGATAGAGTTAGGTATGTTTTCTTCTAAAAATGTAAATGAAATGTTTTAACACATACCATGGTGAGCTGTACTTTCTTTTACACTTACACTGCAAGAATCGACAACTTAGTAAAAAAAAAAAAAAACCATTTTGATTATCAGCAAATTTTTAAACAATTATAAGACTATTAAGCCTATATATGTATTTTCTCGTTGTATTATATACAATATTTACTCAAGCTTGAAATTGTCTTATTCTGTTTGAAGATTATTTTCAGCATTATATACCAATAGAATAAGCTTGAAAGTTGTAAATATAGGCTCAATAGTCTTATATTTGTTTTATAGTGATCTCATAATGATGAAAGGAGACACGTTTTTTTTTCCTTATTCGCAATATCTTTCCTTACAAAGATATCATTTTTCAGTGTGTAAATTACGATATGTCTGGCTACAACAAGAACAAATATTTATTTTTTCGAAACGGGAAGAAGAACCAAAATGGTGGTAGTCAAGTGGCTTCAAGATGTTTTCTATAGCTGTGTAGTCCTTTGATATGCATGCGGTCCATATGTGAACGTGAGTCACAATGGGAATCAAAATTCGGAAATGATTCTGTGCAGTGAGTCAAATAAATCCAAACTCGCATAGTTCAAAGGAATCATCAAACGAGTCAGAACTCACCGATTTCAAGTCACTGTGTTTGTTCTGATGAATCAAACGAGTGAGGCAGGATCCCCACCACTAACTAGCAGAGATCAATACAGAGAAGTGTGAAGGTTAATCCAAACCAGATGAAGCTCTTGGTGACTCCTGATCTGGATAATGTGTGAGATGGATGATGAGGAATGTGAGTGACACTTGAGACCTTGCAGTGAAGCTCTTGAAGTAGACATGAAGAAAAAACACAACTCACCTGTATGACTCAAAGCATCAAGTGTGTGTGTGTGTGTGTGTGTGTGTGTGTGTGTGTGTGTGTGTGTGTGTGTGTGTGTGTGTGTGTCTAAAGCTGGATTCAGACTGTGCGGTAGTATGTGCTTTCCATGAAGATCCTCTAACAATACACTTTCAATTAAAGAACAACTCTGCTAATATCATCACTCGGAAAACAGGGAACACAAACACATGTTTTTGACTGAGTTTGAAGTTGGTAACAAGGATTTTTTTGCTTTTGTTTATGTTTTGCATAGTCACTACCATATTTGTATGTCCCATGAGGTTTAATCTTAATCTAGTCGTCTTATTGGTGGATTTCAGATGAACAAAATCGAAATGTCGACGCTACCAGAACTTCATCATCAGCTGTCTTTGGTCGCAATGGCACTCGATCACGATCGACTTGTTTTGCGAGGCCAAGTTTTTTGCAACACGAAAAAAATGAATCAATGTGAAACCTGTGTATGACAGAACAAGTGTTCGTGTTAATGTGTTGTCGCTGTTTATTCGCGTGCCTGTATGCTCTCACACACACGTCTGATTGTGCAGGCTGAGCCGGGTTGTTTGTAAGTCTAGCGAGAGCCAGACTTTTTCGCACGCCATGGCCCAGATTTGGCAAACAAGCTGAAGAAAGTGTGGTTCGGACTTGTTTGAGGTTTGAGTGGATCTGTCTGGGAAGTTGTGTATAATATCAGTATGTCTTGACAGTTCCAGCTATCGAGAGTTAAGCAGCGACATCTGGACTCGGTCTGGATTCATGACTGATTGGCTGCATGAAGGATGCAGGCAATAAATCCCACCTTGTCGTGACTAAGTGGAAAATGGACAGGCTCGTTCTTTTTGGCTTCGCCCCGTTTGTCCGGACAGTCACCTGATTACAGGGAGGTACGACGTCACACGCTTCGTTGTGCTTATGGGACTACAGTTGAGCCTGTGTGTAAGTGCGTATGATCTATATGGACGTTATCCCTTTTAAAACCTCTCGACATGTTGTACCATAATCCACATACAACGTCCCAGACATGGCTTAAAGGACATGGGCGCTGATCCCTATCCGTGCGCCTCTTTATGAGCAAGTGATTAATCCCTACGGAGAAACACAACACCAGAAGCCACACCGGGGGGGATTACTGGCCTCTATATTTAGGGTTTTATGTACATGAATATTGGCAGAAGCACTCTGTACATGTGACAGGCAGAGCAGACACGGAGAAGAGCACATTTACAGAATCCCAAAGCGATTCACTCACAGAATGAGATAATATACAGGCAAAGGCAGCGGGGGAGGGGACAACACCTCGACAAACCGTAAGACTTCGTCAGGGAATTTTACAACATCGTTTTTTTTCATAGCAGGAATAATTATAACAGGTAACAAGCAAAAAAAAAAAAAAAGACTGTTCAAATAGCAAAACAAAAATGAAGAGGTATAAAATAACTTAAGAACTCTTTCTAACTGTGAGTACTCAGTGAGAGAGCGGATCGGGAGGGGTTGATGCGATCACAAGCGATATGCGGATGAGTTTAACATAGTTCTCACAACACAACGGAAAACAGAATGACCCAAGGTTCCAGGATGAGTAACACGGATGACGGCACCTCCCAGTATCTCTCGTTAACGGCACTCGTTTACTTATGAAGAACATACAGGATGCTATCTCGCTCTAGAAGCAGCTCGAGCTCTGCCACTAGGTTCACCAAGTAGTCAGTCAGCAAAAAAAACAACTTAGTAGAATATCACTTCCAGTTAAATAAACTTTTCCTCTCATTATATATATAATATATTTACTTCTGTGCAGAGTCTATTTTGTGGGAATTTCTTTTTTGTAATTTTTTTTGTATATGTTTTGTTTTCATTTTAGCAGTACTTCCTCGTTTTCACCAGTTTGCTCTGGTACTTGACTGAGTGTCCGCCATGACCGATGGCGTAGACGTCAAGGAGGTAGCTCTTGCCTGGCTCCAGGCCTGTGATGGTTTCGGTGGTCACGGCTTTGTGCGGGTTGGCGCTGTGGAAGTATTTGCAGAGCACTTTCTCATCCCTGCGACGCGTCTCAGGTCCGGCACACTGGTTGCGCTGGCGGCGCCGCTGCTCCTCGCCGTATCCATCGGGCACCTCGCGCTGGTACACGCAATACTTGTTGCGCTCCTGCGTGCCGAGCCAGGCTACGGTGACCGATTCGCATGTGCGTAGTCTGTCGAAGGCCTTGATTCGTGTATCCTCGGGGAGAGAAGGGAAGGGTCTCTTGGCATCAGCACGCGTGCTTGCTAACACCTTCAGAGCTGAAGCGCCTTTGCGAGAGCCGCGTACCCGGATGATGTACTTGGCCTTGGGTTTGGCACGAAGCTGGAACTCACGCACTCCTTCCACGTTCTGTGAGAGCACGAGTTTGCCGTCACGGCGCACCTGTACGTGAACAGCATCCAAGCAGGAGTGCACAGAAAGGGAAACACGCCGGTGGGAGGAAACGGGAGCAAATCGCAGCAGCTTGACGCCCTTCCTCTCGACAAAGATGTCCGCCATCTTTCCATCCTTCAGCTCTACAGTCTTGGGCTCGGCCTCGTCCTTGGTACGGGCGAAGGTTCCGACATAGGCCGTGCTAGCGTTGGAGGCTACATTGACGGCAAACACGTCAAAGTAATATTGCGTGGCCGGCCTCAGCCCTGACACGGTAAAGATGTTCTTGTTGCCGATGCAGATCTTGCGGATGTCCGAGGGCCTGGGATTGGTACCTGGAGAACGCCACTGCTGAGAAGCCGGCACTCGGTTGGCATTCAGAGACCGATGGCGATCCTTGGTGAGGTCATTCTCCGGCGAAGTAAAGCCAAAACGGGCAAAGTCAAACGGGCTAAAGTCTAAACCCGGCTTGGGTGCCACCATGAAAGAGTCATCGGTGCCCATCTTGGCCTCAGCAGCACACAGGCTCTTGAAGTTGTGCTCTTTGTTGACGACCACGCAGTAGTGCACAGGCTGGCCCATTCGCGAGCCTGTAGGGGTGGGCTTCCAGGCCAGCGTGACAGTGGTACGGCCCAGGCTGGTGACATCTACTCGGGGGTCGTAGGGCAGCTCTGGGTAGGGCTGATCTGATTCTGGTGTAGTGGTGGCATAGATCTTCAGGCTGCTGTCCTTTTCCGTGGAGAGAATATCCAGCTGGTACAGGCCCGAGGGCGAGCTGCTGGAGACGAATGACTCCACATCGTTGCCTTTGTAAGAGAAGAGTTCAGTGCCTTCGCTGGCTGTCACCTGCTGCTTCTGCTGCTCCAGAGGCTCTGGCTCACCTAGGAAAAACAAACACGTCTGGGTGAGGTTTCGGAAGAATCATAAAAACCTCAAGAACTTTTATGGAGCCACACTTCTCAGACAAACTGAGGCACACACACATACACAAATTAAGCAAAGGAAATTTCTTCCGCTGTTCGGACGTCCTAATTATTGATGTTTTTAACTTGATTGTTTGCTATCTTTCCCTCCTTCACCTGACACCAACAGGTAGCTACGGAAAGCAACCTGCAGCTTATAGGAAAGCTCCGTATTTTATCATGTCAATCCTGATATCATCAGTCTGACTGTCCTGAGCCTTAGTGGACGATTAGCCGTTCATGCCACTAGCTGCAATGTTTTTTCTCCAAATACTGCTCAACATCAGAGCCCAACATTCACTCTGCCTTCCCCCAAAAACTCCACAGCCATACAGAGGCGCCTTGTAGCCTCCCTCCAGCCCACACTCCCCATCCGGGCCTTCTCCTTAACGCCAGGCGAGAAAGCATAATATTTTGTCTGTCAACCGAAGAGAGCGTACTAAATTAACAGACAGCACGCACAAAGACACCATTCCCTTCGGAGGCATTCGGCAAACATGCCAAAAAAGCTCAAGAGTTATGTACGGAGACCCGGCACTTGTGTAGATTTATGTACGTTGCTGTATATTTACAGTATATGTTATGCTGTATAAATCTTCTCAGAGTCCGGGCTGGGTGAAGATGATAATGATGATGATGATGAATGATGATGAATGCCTCTTCCTCAGGACCAGTGGCAAAATCCGGTCATAAAATAAACTAAGACGGAAATGTAGACATTCTGCAAAAATAAAACCTGCACCCTTGAGTAAAAGTGAATTAATAGATTAATGCAAGATGGATGAAAAGTGCTCTGGTACACATTACCGCACTCAAAGACTCCCTAACACACACACTGTAAAGCAGACACAAATGCGGGTCACATGATGGATTCGTGCGCACATGGATGTCGTTTATACTCGACTGGAAACAAAACACACATGCACAACAGACAGTTCTTTCAAATGCATACTGATAATCTCAATCTCCCATTCTCTAATTATCCTATCTCTCTAGTTCTAATCCTCTCTCTAAATAAAACCATGACTCCACTCCAGGTCTGGTTTGTTGTGGCACTATTTGCATTCTCAGATACGCTCCAGATGGGGAGAGAGAGCAGAAACGGGGAAGATGGGAGATCAGAGAGTGAAAAAAACTCAGCGTATAGACCTACAGGCAGGGAAGGAGACCAGCGTACAGAAGAAGAACATGCGCTGCAATGAAGCTTTGATGTAAAAGGAAGTAAATGAAGTAAAGAAAAAGGCCATGACCCCTTTTCTGCTTGAATTATGTGCTGATTTGATTGGAACAAAAAAAAAAAAAGAATTCCTAATAAAGTCTACACCGTATATTTATGATCTCTGTCTGCTCTATCGCTCCCTTATTCTCCTTCTTTCCGATCTGCGGACGTCATGTTCATGAGCACATCAAGTGTGGTCACACTTAGCTCAGAAACATGCCCGACAACCCACTCGTACACACGCTACTCTGGAAAACACCACCTCGTAGACAACAAATATTTACAGATATTTACCCAGATTCATGGCTATGCACTTATAGTCGGGCTCATTCACACAGTCTTTCCAGTATTTTTGTAAAATCAATCCTTGACTATTTTTACCCGACCTCTCTAGGTGATTCATTGAAACTCGTCTGGTAGGCTGATTAAACAAAAAGCAACACATCCCAAAGGCATGGGTAAGCCTAATGGTCACAAATGAAACCTAAACTAAGAGAATATCCTCTGACTGTCATCTGAAGACACTGCAGCCTACGAAAGGATGTCATTGGCAAAGGTATCCAGGACACACTGTTCCGCTCTTTAATAAAGCACGTAAGGATTGAATGTCCGATTCTAATTCTGTCCGATCTTCCGGAGACGGATGGAAGGAGGTATGTAAGTGTGCATTAAGCCATAAGCCGTATTGATTGGTGATCGCCCTTTATTGACTCTCCATTTGGCTGTTTTTCTAGCACATGACCATGCTTTCACCTACGCTATGAGGAATTTATAAATAAACTTGCAATCAGTCTAGTGATATAGCGGGGGTACTATTCTTTGCATAAAAATGATCACTTAGGACCCCGTAGAGTGACGCATACTAGTTGAGACCTGACTGTAGTTACCTGATCCATCTCCGCTGGCGTCCTCCGGAAGCTCCTGCAGCGTCAGCCTCCACTCGAGAGGAGCGTCACATGGCGTCACCGTCACCGACAGCGGCGTGTTGTCCTCCTCCACGACAAAATAGTATCTGCGAACGCAACAACGTCGTTCATTCAGTTTGAGATCTTCAGTCAAACCAGGAAGCCAGTTAAGACGTTCCTGTCCCTGGTCCTACCCTCTGTTCTGCACAGTTTAGTGTTTTCCCAGGTCCAAATGCCCCAGATTCAACTAATCAGCTTATAAATTTGCCAAACAGGGTTTGACCGAGATTGGGAACCTGTGGACTAATCCACGCTACTGTACTCAAAAATATACAATATGTCTTAAAGAGCAATTATAACGTCCCGTAAACCAAAAACGGCAAAATGACTTCTATTTCATCACATACGTTCTTCGCCTATGACGAGAGCACTCCCTGAGCATCAGCGCCATTATCACCCTCATCATGCTAATTCCTTATCATTGCTACAAACAAGCATATTAACACCTTCTATTATATACTCATCTACTGAACAAAGAGCTGTGATGCCTGCTTGATTACTGACCCATCCTAGCAGTACATCATGAAAGATTTATTAGATTAACTGACTAAGGGACTGAAGAAGGAACTCGAGCTATTACTGCACACTTTCAGTACAGCGTATTTCTACAATTCTTGCACTAGATTTGGCATGCTGCGATTTCAATCCAATTGTGAGTGCGATGTCTAAGAGCCTATGTCAAATGTGTAAAAGCAATTAACCCATGCATCACCTGCTTGCCTGGTTGATGCATAAAATATGAACGGAACCAAACCTGTGATAAAAGAAACTGCGGGAACATTCTGGCATGACCATATGTGGCCTGCGTGTTGGAGCTGATTGATTCATATAGGTGTCCTTTGAAACAACCTTGCCCCCTTGTATATGAGCGAGAAAGAAAAAGAGAGAGAGAGAGAGAGAGCAGAAGTGCTGTGAATGTGGGTATCGTCTTTCGCTAGAGACACCTGCTTCTTCATCAAAAGTGGTTCTCATTCGCGCGCACACACCCACGTTTCCCAGCATCTCATCCATAATGCATGCCTCCTTATGCCCTCATCAGCTGTGCACTGGCTATAATCGATTCCATATTCTCCATTAGGACAAGTAAAACATATCCACACATGGATCTGCGTGAAGTCCTTCACATCTCGTAAAAAGCGTGTTACAGAATATCTGTAAGGTTTTATCACGAGTGTAGTGCAGTTCTTCCAGGGACGTCTACACATGTAGCGTTTTGTTTAAACAGTGACATGTTTTGCACGCACGTGTGTGTGTGTGTGTGTGTGTGTGTGTGTGTAGGCATACCTCTTCGGCGTGTCCCTGAACAGGTAGCCACTAATCTCAGCTCCGTCGGGAATTACAGACGAGTCGTGAAACAGAGCCTTATCCCGGATCTGCATCTGGAACAGGCCTTCATCACGAGTGGGTAACTTCTGCCCAAACACACCCAACACCGACGACAGCAGCACTGCAAAGCAGCCGAACACTCGCCTCATCCTGCTACACAGAGCGAAAGAGCAAGAGAAAAAGACACGAGTGTACGAGATCAAGAATTGTTGATTAGCAATGCAATTTGTTGAGCTGTATTAAGATTCAGCCGTGACATGAGGATGAGGATCTCCTAAGAATGTCTTACAAATTAATGTATTACTTAGAAATGTAATTATGAATTTGAGATTCAATTCGGTTCATTTCAATTCAATTCAATCTCAGCATTGCATTTACTCTGCAATTCTTTTGGACAGGAAAATAACTCCACGAAAACAACCCAACAAATCCAATTCACTTCAAGGAAAGTTGTATTGATTCAGTCTGCATCAATGCTTCTTTAATTTCAACATACGTTCTCCAGGAGCCGGACTGGAGCGTGCATGTGCACGTGACGCACAAAAGAACATCTTGTAAAATGTGCATGGTCACATGTGTATACACAAACCTGCTTCATATTTCTCATTCATCATGCATACGAATGAACATGATGGTTCTGCAAAGATGCAAAGTTGCTCATTTAAAACTGGTCTATCGACTTAATTATCACGTCCCATGTTACATAACAATGTTGACAGCCAACACCGGATCTGCAACCGGACTAAAGTCGCTGGCGGTGAAACTCACACACACACAGATGTGAAGCACATGTGCTTGTTTGTATTTGTTCTGGAGCGTTTCAGACGTCCGGACTTGTTCATTTGTCATGTCGGTCCATTATTTCCTGGTCACTCCTGCGGAATTTAAAGCCGTGAGGAAAGGATGTTGAGTTGAAGATCTTATCGTTCCTATAATATAACAGGTTTTTAAGGTTCGGAAAATGTTCGTCAAAATTTGGAGCATAGTTCAATCCCAAACTTCATAAATAACCAGTCTTGCTAATCTAATAGAAAAGCCATGTGGGGAAAATGTTAACTTTGCAGGTGAGTCATCCATACTGCAACAACATTATCTGTGAGAAATGTAACACACAAGAGGGATATAATTAAATTTCATATAAAGAAAACTCGACCACTAAAACATTTTACAAGTTCACGCCGCACTGATACGGAGCTCAGTTGTAGGATCATGTTTGGTTCTGAGAGGGCAGTACGCTGTTTCTTTTAAATCTCCACCATACTGCTTTCTAATGTTATTTAGTGTTACATAGCAGATAAAGCAATGTAGTTTTAAGAAAGGTGCCAAATTATTTGAACAGACGAACAGATTTTGTCATAAAAATAAGTGATGGGAAAAAAAATTATTCTTTTTTTGTAATGGTCACGGTTGGGTAACACTGGTCAAATTTATCTAGTTATAACTAGGCTATGTCAGCGTCCACTTTATTCGCTCGTTACCCAGCATGCAGTGCTGCTCTGTGTCCCACCCCTCTCGCTCAGATCCTATCCTCTGTCTATTGATTGGGCCCCATTGATCGAAGCTGATGGCTAACCCCGATTCCTGCTGATATAATCAGGCTAATGATGGCAGATTAGCCCGATACTTTACTGCCTTCCTTTACTGCAGCTGGAACGAGTGGGTGTCCTTTTAATGACCTCTCTTCCACCCTCCTCCCTCTCGCTCTCTTTCTTTTTCTCTCACCACCTCTGTCTTCATTCTTTCTCTGTCTTTCTATGTCTTGTTCTCCTCATTCTCTTTCCCTTTCACCTCCTCCCCTGTAAATGCCTTTCTCTTTAAAAGTCACATTCTCTTAAACATCCTTTTTTGTTCCACGTGGTTTGTTTCTCAAATTTACACGAACATTCCTTCTTTTCCCCATCACTCTCCCAGACGTTCGGTTTCTCACTGTTGGGTATTTACTCAGGTTTAGACCTGAAACATTAAAGGCTTTAAAGATTTTAGAGGAAAGGTTCTCTGGCAGGCAAAACATCGCTACAATCGAAATACATTCAATTCTTTAATGAAACCAGAGTCACTGTATTTACAGCAAATTGGGCAACTTTTTGGAACAAGGTTGAGGGCCTTTAAGCCAACAGTTTGGAATGAAACCTGATCAGTGTCTGCAAACAGAGGCAAACAAAGATAAAGTGTACGTGTAGACAAGGTGTCCACAATGGACCGAATCATTTCTATAGGTATCTTTCATATAAGGTATATGGCACAGACCGGGAGAGGGGAAAAGGGAGTGTATGATGGCGGTATGGAGTCATGATTAAACAGATGTAATGCGTGTGCACAACTGTGAACTTGTTTTCCATGCATGCAAAGAATAAGAAAAAGAAGGACGTGCCTCCCTTTCCAATGCCCCGTGGCTAGTGGGAGGTTTTTTGCACAGTTTTTGTGAAGTAATTGGGCTGGAATTTTTACTGAGACCTGGCAACCCTGACTGAAAAGCATCTAAAGAGCTAATTGGAAGAAACTCTAATAATATACAAAGGCTGTCTTTTGAAAACTTAATTGTACATTTACCAACAAGTAACAAATTACCAGGATGGCCGAGTGGTTAAGGCGTTGGACTTAAGATCCAATGGACGTATGTTTGCGTGGGTTCAAACCCCACTCCTGGTAACTTCTTTGCATGGATAGCGTCGGCTTTAAAGATCAGGTCACAAGTTGGCGTCTTTTATGCGTTTGTTAGCCTGTAAGCAGGATTGTACAAAACCAACTAAAACCGATTTCCATGCAACTTGGTGGCAGGGTGCAGCATGGACCAAGGAAGACCCTGTTAAATTTTGGAGCAAGAGCCGAGTCACGAGTCTCAATTTCGCTTTGCAACATTAATGTTGCAAGTTACAGAATCTGGCCCTGGCAGAAGCCTATGCTCAGCAATGCCATACATCCTAAAATCCTGTAGATGGTAGTAAAGTTCAATAATGACAAAACATAGTCAATGTTGAAATACTATTACTCCTATGGAAATACATCCAAATGTATACCTTGCGGTTGTGGCTGTGCCATATTAGAGTCGAATGTTGTCGTTAGAGGTCTGCGCTCTCCAAGTGCTTCTACAGTTAAAAGAATGAGATCAATTCCCAAGGGAATCCCAATAAGTAAGCTTTGTAAACATCATCTGTTCTGTTTTATGTATGGATTATATGTGTGTCATGTTAGATACAAAAAATGCAAGTGTAGGCCCAATGTTCTTGCCCGTAGAACCTACCTTCTAATGTAGCAGAGTCGTTATAAGTGGCAAGGTTTGTAAAAAAAAAAAGGGGGGGGGGGGGGTTTTGCATCCATAATATCAGATTCAATATCAGCGATGTCAAAGAACAGTCAAACGTTAAACCGAGATTTTGTCATATTTGGTAGCTTTGTGTAATCCTTGCCACTTGGACATTATGAGTCTAAAACAATCATCAGGCTGATTCTGGTGATGCCATAGAATGTGTGAAGATTAAAGAGATATGGGAGAGTTATGAAATTTAAGTTATGTCCAGAGCATAAGACATTCATCGCCCAGAGTTGGACGATGTCATAGAACGTGAGAAGATTAAACCAGGACTCTGTCAAATTCCCTGGATGCAGTCGCCTTTCCCACAATGGATGGCATTCTCTTGCTAAAATTAAACTTCAAAACAACTCCATCTGGAACAAATAACGCTAACTGTTTAATTAGAGCCAGGGAGAATGTCTGATCATAATTTGTGAGCAGATAATTTGAAGGCAGAGCCGACCACAATCGTGTCAACCTTGTTTTGCTGCTGGTTTTTTTTTTGGTTTTTTTTTACAATGTATTGCTGGAACGAGAACTTTTTGTAACTTGTAGGTCGTATAGAAAATGAGATGCGTGACAAACAGAGTGTGAGTGTGTGTGTGCGTGTGTGTGTGTGTGTTATGAGGCTGGCTGGAGGATTAAGAGAGGATAATTCTAAACAGCTTAAACTCTTTGAGCACAGTAATGGTCCATAGTGTTTGGATGACCGTCACTTATCCGGTCTTAATCGCTTACATAAAAGCTACATTGAAATAAAAATGTCAATTCCACAACCTTTTCACTGATTTCACTGCAGCCATCAAAGAGAACGAGCATACGGATTACAATTACTCCTCACCAGCTGCTCAAAAACCAAGCTAACGCTGGGAAAATGACTGATTGGTTTCCATTGCTAATAGTGTGATTTTCAACCATTAAGTCACATTTAAATATTTTCCTAAAAATAGGGTTCAGAATAGAAAAAGTGCACGAGTTGTTTGGTCTCTAAGTGACCGTTTGCAAATGGTCAAAGCAATAAGCACTCACAATCAGTCATTAATTAATTGTGCTGGTTTGGAAAGTGTGTGATCCATCACTTGGTGGATGAAAGAGCTCAATCAGCTTGGATCGATAATGTCTTTCATCCATCACTCGGTGAGTTGATTGATCTCTGAGCAGTGTTAATGTGCAGTAAATCGCCTTTTAACCAGAATCGCCTTAATGTAGCTATTCACTGGAGACTTTGGTTATTCCAAGCAGGTTGTCTGGACACACGCACATATACACACATACACACAGATGAGGAGCATATGTGCGGAACATGCACCGGAGCGGCACCAACGGTGCGGAAGCACATGGGCATTTCCACATGCCAATCACACTCCACTGGTGCTGCGCACAAAAGCAAGAAAGCTATCATTACTAACATGTGTGTGGGTGTGTGTGTGTTATTCATACTCACTACCGTGGATATACACAGCTCAGGGTCTGTGTTCAGATGCACATAACACACACATATACTGGTAGCAGTGCAGAAGAGAAAAAAAAGACAGCAGAGCAACATGGCATCAAAACTTGGCATATTTTTCTACAACACTGATCACAATCTACACTTTGGAATGTGCGCAGGAAAATAGTACAACGCCATAGCACACGCAATTCCGGGAGATATGGACAGACAGAATTGAACAGGGTTTGGGGTTTGTCCAGCATTCCGAGACTATGGTGCTTAAAATTCCTGTCGGTATCTAAATTACAAATCTGGACAATAACATTTATCATTACTGCTACGCTGGAACACGACAGGACTCAAGAGATGGCAATGGAACAGCAACAGCTACTCCCGTTCTCTTACTTAAGAGCTCTGGACTTGATTTAATTTTAACTGCCAAACCAAGGCGACACCACTCTGCCTGGGTAGCCAAATCACACGCGCACTAGCTATAGTGAATGATGGCTAACGCTAAGCTCCAGAGACACCACTGGAACGCAGTGCTGCCAGGCTCTCATCCTTCTTGGCCATTGCTCAGGATGGAGTTTGCAGAAGCTAAACTTAGAGAGAGTTTGGTGAAGTTAGTTACTTGACTGTTTACACTGGGCTTGCACAGAGAATGCCATTAGTGTGTAAGCCTCAAAAACACAGAGGTGCCAAGTATGGCACAAGGCGCTGCATTGCAAACCACATTCATCTTCATGGTTGTTCGCATGTATGTGTCCAGAGTGAAGTTTGAGCCAGAAGATGATCTAGATTTTTGCATCGTCAGACCAAATCTTGAAAGGCTGTGGCAAACAATCTCAGGGAAAATAGTACTAAACTGTCACTGGGGTGGTTCCCTCAAGGGTACATCTGTTGCACCTTTTATATTCATCTTTCACCTGGAAACGTGGACATAGTGTACACTGAAAAATAATTTGAGGTACATAAATGGGCCACAATTAGTGCATGCTTTTAAGGTAGACTAAATGCTTCTTTCTAGGAAAAAGATATAATAAAAGGTACAAAATTGGTGCATGCTTGAAAATACCACCAGACAAGGAAAGGTTCAGTTTGGTACCCTTTTTCTAGTACTGTACAATTTAGAGTGACTTTCAAAAATCTGTTTATACAGAACCAGGTGAAATAAAAGACAACCCAGAATCATCGACGGTCTCATCAGTAGCTCGGTAATTCCAGCACTACTATTAGAGATGGATCAGTCCCACTTTTCCATTTTTAATACGACACCAATATCAGATCTCCAAGCATCAGACGATACCCAATACTGATACGACACTGACATCCTCACAGTAAGGATCGGTTTCCAAGTTATTTGATCACAGGCAGGTTCTGTAAGACAAGCTGTGTCCTTATTGTCACCCACATTCACAGCATAAAATTCATCAGTAGATCAGATCTAGTACCAATCCAGAGTATTCCACCACTATGTGCCTTTATGGACACGTTAGTACTGAATGGGTGGGTCCTTTACTTTTCTCGGTGATGTGTACAATAGTATGGATGGAAAAATGAGTTGTAAGGCAGTTCTAAGTGAGTCTGTTTGAGAGAGGCGAGATAAGATGCGTGAACATTTGAAGCTTAGTGCTTAAGGTTATGTTCCAGTGACCCCAAGGTTATGAGTCAAGAGACGCTGTTGGCCATGAAGAGATCCATAGATGATTCCAGCAAAACCAAGCTTTCAAATGAGGCAAATGGCCAGTTCCATCAAAAACATGTGCACATCTCTATCATCAAAACTAAAAGCGTGAACAAATGTTGGAATCCAGTCAATCATGCTTTTGTTTCAGAGTGTGTGAGAAAGAGACAGAGAGACCGAGAGATCTGTTCTAGCTTTTCTATCCGAGTTCTCAAAATCCTGCCAAGCTTCAGTTCTGCATAAGTCAGCAGTTCCCTGCTCTAAATTGGGTCTTATTCGCTTCGGCTTCAAGTGAATGCCTGCTGCACGTCACCATATCAAGACCAAGGTGACAAGAAGGCACAGTGGGAATCAGGTCCATGGCCGCCTTTTCCGTGTTTCCACCCAGAGAGCACAGAGGCACCGTTCAGCGGGTGTGTGAGCCGTGTGTGAGAACCGTAAGCTGAGCTGTTTGTATGGAACCCGCTGGGAAAGAGCATTCCAGAGGGAATATTCAGCAGCGTTATGGGCTGAACAGGTATGGAAATGAGGGGGTAACAGAGTGAAAAGAAGCAAGTGGGAAACCCCTGATTCTGTACCTATAGAACTTGACATGAAGACCTGGGGAGTAGCGCGACCCAAACAGCGACCCAAACAGGGGCTGCATACCGACGGCGTCCTGTCACACTTGCCGGACACACACACGGCCATTGCAACAGTGGCGGGATTCTTTCTGCGCAGCCGTTTTCATATGCAAATGGAGGGTTTAGATACGCTATGTGACACAGGCCTTGCCCATTTTCACACTTTTGTTCCACTTTTCATTGCCTCTCTGAGAAAGAGCATGGAAGAGAGAGAGAGAGAGAGAGAATGCGGGAACAATGACTTGGCCTCGCTGTTAAATACACTTATTCAAATCCTCTCCTCTCCGTCTGCTTTTCTTTAAGTGGCGAACAGAAAATATCACTTTTTACCAGAGCAGGTCAGGCAGCCAAATAAATAACTCGAATTAGTAATAGTTCATTAATAATTCCAGTGGTACTAATAGCAAACTAATAACAAATAATAGACAAATTGCCAATTAAATGATTTTTTTCATTAACACTTAACAAAAAGTAACTCTTTTTTAACAGATGTGATCATAATTAGTGTCCTATAGCCTACATTATTTTTCATTTTGATGAGAACAATGGACTAACACCATCATTCAAGCGTACCTACAAGTAATACCTCAACTTTTCTTTCCTTGGTGTTGTTTTGTACTAAAATATTGTTATACTGACTTCACGTTTGGCAAATTCAGCATGTTCACATTTGAAAACCAAATTACACATTAGTTTAAAAAAATGGCATTGTGTTGTGTTTGAGCTGGGATTGAGTGTCAGAAATAAAGAAGACAGTGTGATTATGAATCCTGAGGTAAAAACCAAAACAATATAAATGTACCATCATCATTTCTACAGTACAACAGTTCTGAGGTTCCTGTTATATACCTTGACGAGGTTCCTATCTCTAACGTAGTATTATGGTTACCACCACAGTGACTTAACATAAACCCATATTTTAGTACCTTTCTTTCTGTTTTTTTATTCCCATTCTGGCAACCCTGATTGACTAACCAATTTTATTTTATTTTTGGTGTGAAGAAATTTCAAAAAGATGCATTTTACCACACAAAATGGTGAGATTATTTGTGTTTACTGTACAGAAAAGAAAAAAAAATCTGCTATAAAATGAAGTTTTATTTATTTTTAATGAGGAGACATTAGCAAGCGATGCTAGCCGGTCTTTAAAAAATAGCAGTTTCCGTTATCTCACTGACAGAACTCTCGAAGTTTATGTCAAACAAATATTAAACTGGTGATTTAGTCACATAAACTGTCTCAGAAAGATTAAATAAAGTCTAAAATGTTTTAAAACGCTCAATATTGTCGAACAATATCAGGACGAAGCGACGCGGCTGGAGGCACTTTTAACAGTCCTGTCAGAGCGCCTGTGAGAGCGCGAGAGACACTTAGTTGCAGCCTCGCGCACAGAGCAGACCAGGCGCGCGCTTCCTCCCTGCCTGCCTGCTTTCCGCGTGCGCCCAGTTTCACCTGTGTTTTTTTAAAAAAAAAAAACTTCTTCTTCTTTTCTTCATCCTCATCTCTCCCACCTCCTTCCTCTGAAACCGCAACCCCGGTGCATGGGGCTAAATTAAAAGCGCGTGCGAGCTCGGGCTTGATTGAAGCGCCTTTAACTTCCCAGAGTTATAAGAAAACCAGTTCCCTCGCGCTCTGGCACGAGTTTCAAAGACAGCAGTTTAGTGCTCGGAGAGTCCCGTGCTATTTTCCCCCCTTCCTCGACATGCCCAAAGTTTTCCTAATAAAGGAATTTTACGAGAACCACGCTTTGAACGGAAAAGCAAAATCAGGTACCGCAATAGGCTATAAAAAAAGAAAACAAAATGTTCCTGGTTTTAGGAAAGTTCTTCGCAATGTCCCTAATGCAGATGTTTAAAAAGTGCATCCAGGAATCTTTGCAATCTTGCAACAACAACAAAAACAACAACAACAACAATTGTTAAGGATAGGGTTTTCCCTGAGGAAACTTAAAAAAAACCCTGAAGATGTCAATAAGAATTCAAAAATATTCCTTGGTTTTTGCTGATGCATGCAAAGTAATGAAAACGGTTTAATGCAATTAAATATTGTAAAACACTTTACCTTGTTTTGCTTTATTTGGCCCAAATGTTAAATCTGCTTCCCGGATAAAAAAAAAAAAGTCCGTTACTTTTGATCCCCTCCAGGAGCGCAGATCTTCAACTCGAACTCATTACATGCACAAACAGATGCGCGTCTAGAACTGAACTTGAAAGAGAAGTAAAGTTTGTCCTTTTGGCTCGTGCAGTAGATTCCTCCACTCTCTTGGATTGACTGCGTGATGCTGTGCGGTGCGGTGCGCGCGGCTTGCGGCTCTACCAGGGTTTGAGGTCGCTCCAAACTCCTGACTGAGAGACAGAGGGGTTATCCTGAGGTTTTTTTTTCCCTGGCACTGCGTGCCTCCCCTCTGCTATTCAGACTCTGACTGAACTGAAGTGAGAGCGCTGACGAGCTCTGGTTCCGCGCGCTCGCAAAAGCGACTCCCATGAGCCTGCCCACTTCGCGCGCGCACACACACACACACACACACACACATAACGCATCACATCATTAACCTCCATCTGCCTAAAGAAATGACCTACAAAAAGGTACCTGAAAAGGTTCTGGTTCTCAAATATTTTCCAGCAAGGAACCCTTTAAACTGTAAAAAAAAAAAAAAAAAAACAATTCCATGAACCCCTACTTCACAGATTTATTTAATAAAAAAAATAATAATGATATTTTTTGAAGCCATAGAACTTTCTATTCCTGAAATTTCCACTAATTGACCACATTGAGCTGACTTTGGTGCCTGAATATAACAACTTTCATAATGTGACACTGTGATTTCTACGACTGTAACAAAATTTACGAAATAAAAAAGTCACGGGTCCCTTGATGATGTTTCACGGGACCACGGCTTTAAACACGTCATTTACATCTTCAACCGTTATCAAAGTTGTTATAGTCATTATATTGGTAAAGGCGTAATGCATTGACTTGCCATAAAGAGTTCAATCCAAACTTCTACAGCAAAGCAAGTCTAAACAGTAATCTTAATTTTTACTGTTTTTTATACGTATGTAAAATCGGTTTCCTTGACGTTAATAAACTACAAAATGTTTCAAAAAATTGTAGCAATATGAGCTTTTTCATTCTCATGGTCATACACGCTGAGAAAAAATGTTACTTAACTGTACCTTTCCTTGTTGCTGGGGTGGCACCTTTTTATCTTTTGTACCTTTTACAGTATGTTTTATCTGGAAACATGGATATAGCATACAGTGTATAGTGTAAAAAAGCTAAAATCACACTGCATGCACCAAGATACAAATGGTGCATACATGACTCTCTATATATATATATATATATATATATATATATATATATGTGCGTATATAATTGTACATTTCCCAGTGTGCCTTAAATAATGTTCATAAAATACTATTCACATAGAAATACTAATTCATGCCGCAGGTTTCCAAGAAATCCTTACATGGTGATTTATTCCCATTTTTTTTTTTTTTTTTCAAAATAACCTTCAAATGAATGTTAATCTTTATAATACAGCACGCATTTTTAGCCACCAACAAGGAAAGCAAAATTGGTTCTTCTTTGCCATCATTATTTATAACATTATCAAATATGTAGTGTTCCGGAGTTCTGGATATAAATTAAGATGTTTTTGCTTGTCTGAAAAGTGTACTTAATACAATGTAAATTAAGGTTCATTCAGAATCATTCATGTGTCAGGAATCTTTGCAACAAGGCCCCTGGAGGCTCTTCGGAAAAAAAAAAACGTCTGAGAGACAACGTGAGGAGCTTTTAAGTCCGGGAAACTTCTGTTCTTGAAGTAACTAGTGCTATTTTGTGTGCTTGAACTTGACATGCCGTGATGAACTGCAGTCTAGAGAACCCGTAATCTAAGATTAGTCAGCATACCTGCTGTACACTTTGCCTTATTAAAGGGTGTTCTTGTATGACTGGGGATCCCCCGTGACTGTTTACTGTAAACTGAAGAGTTCAGCCATTTTTTTCCCTCCAGCTGCAGGTAACACACGATTCCTGCGACACAGCGTGAATAGCAAACGGCTTCGTGTTGACCATATAGGACACGGAAGCCATTTTATAGCTCTTCTATGTAGTGCGCCTATGTAGGGAGTAGGAAGCTGATTGGAATGGAGCCACTGACAGGGCCTCTGTGTGTGAATGAGAAAGTCAATTAGGGGCAAAGAAAGACAAGGGACGAGAAAATTCCCACGTCTTCTTTGCTTGCTCTTTGTCTTCCTCTCTTTTGTTTCTTTGCCTCTTTTTTATGTGTTTCTACTAACAACAGTTTGCCATGCTGGGGTTGTGTGAGGAACACTGTTCTAGCCTTGTTTATCTCAAAGCAGCCTTGTCAGGTATATGATAGGTAATTTTATGCTTGTTGTCTTGTGACATACAATTCATAAATCTAAGAAAAGAAACTCGTCGGATTTTGAGCCGAAATATTTCTTGCGCACCAGAAAAAGCTACCTTTAGCTACGACGCGATAACTAGTAAGCCATTTAGCCTGGCAAAGATGCCACATGCTTAAAGGAAACATCCACCCTGGATGGTTTGCATATTAATCGTTATTGTCAACATGTGATCATCAAAAAGATTTATTTTGTAATGAAATCCTGCTCGAACGCAAATGGCGTCAGGTTTCAAGCTAACACGTGCCTTTGAAACTTTCCACCATCCCGACTTTCTACGTCAGGACTTCTCTCATTAACATGACATTAAACCTCGCTGGAAAAACGCCCTTCTGTCTTTAGTAGCTAACACTAAACTATGACAGTTATTGCACTAGCATTAATCACTGTCAATCACTAACTTCTCACAACAATACAGCAAAACCAATAAACACATCACAAACATTTCTATATAAACCTATTAAATGTGTTTCACGGCGGAGTTTAAATACTAGTAATGGTTTACCACAGTTTGAACAGTTTTTTGAACAGTCTCAGTAGCTAATGCTGTTTCCCGCACAGATATTCGAAGCTGGCCCAAAGGTGCGAAACCCCCTCAGTGGCACTCTTTTGTGTGTATCCCTGTTGTAACCCAGGGAAAGTAAATATTTATCAAAGATAAGACCCACCAGACCCAATTCTGCCCCTGACGGAAGGTAATTATGTCTGTATTTATGACTTGCCAAGACCATGACTTCTTCAGGACCCATAAAGGCTGTTTATGGTGCAGGAATACAGAGGAAAGTGTTTATGGCAGCCTCGCACATAACGACAGGCAGCTCCAAACTGTGAATGTGCACAGATGACCCGATTTATTCATTGTTTGTTACGTTTTTAAGAGTATGTCTGTCTTTATTTTTAATTTTCTATATCAATTTTTTTTTTATTTTTGTCACTGATGTTTTTCATTGAAGTATGGTCTAGGTACAACAGCGCCATCTAGTGTTAAAGGCTCTCAGGATACAAAACGTGAAGAACTACAACTGGACTTTTCCGTGCTTGTATCCTGATATTAGACCAGTAGGGATGCCTTTATTATAGATTTATGTCAAAACGTACCAAATAAGGCTTGTGGAGCTGACAACATTTTTTAATATGAATTTTAAACATGACTTTTTAAATAATTTTCTTTTTATTTTTCAGCGTTGTATTAAATAAACGTAATTACACATTTTATTTTTAAATTCTTTTTTTTTCTTTGCCAATGTTTGAAATTGCTAAGATTTGCAATTACAACTAAATTAGGGTTGGATTAGAGTTTTGAGATTTAAAAAAAAAAAAATATATATATATATATATATATCACAAACCCAATACAAATTCTTGCAATTTAAAAATAAATAAATAAATTAATTAATTAAATTAAATTGAAAACTGTTTTTTTTTTTTTTATAAGGTTTCATATAAAAAACAGTTACATATAAGGCCATAGTATGAGTATGAAAGATTAATTTGTACTTTATTTCAATTCAAATGCAGATTGTTTATGAAATTGTTATTCATTTGCAATTGCATTTGTATTGATTGTACATGATTTATTTCAAACAAAAAAAGAACATTTTAATTCAGTTGCAAAACTTGTATTTGCAGTGTCTAGACATATTCTGACATACTGACAGGAAAATGAACCTCCACTTCATCCTTATGTACCAACTCTTGTGAAAATAAATTGCATTTACTGTTAATGAGGTACAACAGTCAATCAGAACAGCTGGGTAGGACGTTTTGTGTAGGGTGAAGTAGCTGAGGTCTGTCAGAAAGATTATATGACTCTATTCACTACCGGCCGTCCTGGTCTACTAACGACCCTGTGCTCATTGACTTGGAGCCTGTCGTTCACTTCACCAAAGTTTTCAAAGACTGTGTCAATAAAATCAATAAAAATGCCACAAACCTCCCCAGCTAGTCAAGAATCACTTCAGCCAAAAACATTCAGACTGAATTGTACCAGGAAATTGCCTCTATTATCTCCATCTCTTAAGCACTAGTAGTGAATTTTCCACTCAAAATCGTAGCCAAAGCATTTAATTGACTGGTGTGCCTCTGTGACCATGGAAGCAGGATGCTAAGGAAGTGCAAAAGCAAACGAAGGCATCTCTATGGCATAATCCTTCCAGTATAGGAAAAATAACTTGTCAGTCATTGCGCCTCTATTCAATTTGACTTCCATTGTACGTTGTTGGAAAATTAAATTGGAATAATTTGGGAAATAATTGACATTGGAAACGCAACTACAACTTTCCAGGACAAAGTCAACAAACAGTATCTTCCTGCCAAAAATCAAGTCTCATGTTCACTTAGATTTTGCTTAACACTAGCCTGTACCCCATACAGTGCCATAGCCAAAGCGAGTCATGTAAGCAAGGCTTTCGTAAACGTAGGTCATTTTGGAAAGCTAGGTTAAATTAAATAGAGAAATGCATGTTGTTGTTGTTTTTTAATGTTGGAGTGTGTGATTAATAGGAAGTGCCTTTGTATTTATGGACAGTTTGTTCAGTATACAGGTACGGGCTACAAGTACTGAATATAAACAACAGTCTGCGTTTTGTCGTTAAAATGTAGTCATGAAATAACGGCGTTGTGGGAAAAAAAAACAGATTCTGCTTTAACCAATTTTCCTGATTGTAGAGCCACTTCAGAAAGAATTACACCGACCCGGCACCTGCGTCTGACTCTCAGTTTCCACTCCTTCCCGTGAGAGATGAGTCGCAGCGTCTGTGTTTGTGGCTCAGCACTGCTGTTGTGTTGATGTCGTTCAGAGGTTTGTGTGGCCTAATTGGCGCACGCTGTTCTGAAGAGAGTGAAGAACTGATACCTTATCTTAGTGTAATGGAATGTGGAAGAAGCTTCTCACACCACTTGAGTGATAACAGAGACAGAAGGGATTTGGAGGTAGCGTTAGCCATCACAAACACTCTTACAAACACACACACAATCCTCCATCTGTGTCTGCTTTTCTCTCTCAAACAGATTCCACCTCTGCGGCCCTTCAGCTCTGAAGAATGCCAGTCATGAACGACAGGACGCTCATCATTCAGGTTCGAACTGTCTAATCATTAACTCCTTCAACCCCGTCTCCGCGGTAACCTGTCCTTCTGTAAACAGCCTGAACAATGTTTATGGTTTCCTCTTCCTGCCCATTTTGGCTTATGGAGGACAATGGAGACAAAACGTGACCTTTGACCTCCACCCCATTGCCCCTGTCAACCCTGCAGTGCGGGTTTTAGTACGTGAACCCTAACAAACATACAGGCAAAAATATGCACAGGTTAGTGAGCATCATTTAAAAAAAGGAAGTGAATGGACTTGGATGGAAGGAGATGGTTTGCAAAAAAAGGAGTGAACAGCTTTTATAGTAATAATTAAAAGCTAGCATGGATTCAGGCAGGAAAGTGGTGTAGCAGGGTGCAATGCCATCTTGCATCTATAGGGTTTGATCCTGAGCTTGGGTTGCAGTCTGTGTGGCGTGTCAAATGTTCTCCTCTGGGTTCTCCGGGTTCCTCCGACCTTGCGATGGACTGGCATCCCATCTAGGCTGATATTCCCAACAGTATCATGGTGGAGCCAGAGCCTAGTCCAGGAACAGTGGGTTTGAGGAAGGGTTACACCTGGAACGAGTGATTTTGAGTGATTGAAGTAATTATACATGTATCCAATCTATTAATGAATATCAGTGAATAGCATGGAATAGCAGGAACCCATACTTTACTGATCGAAAAGATGTTCATGAATGTTCTGTTGCCGAAACCAGGTCAATGATTTTCAATATGATTTAAAAAGGTGGAAATTCTGTCATAGGACAAAAAACGTCGCATACTATAGCCTATAAAACCTGTCATGTTAGCGTAAGCATATTCAATTTATTAAGCATTAATTCATACAAGATTTAAGAAATGCTTATAAATGTGTTATAATGGCCCTTGTACAGTGAGATTCTAATCTAACACAAAATTGTTCATTAAAAATGATATTATCAGCATTAACCTGAGCGAAATGTCGATTTCTTAGAAACAGCGTTCGGACTCAAGAAAAGTCAACGCATGCAATATCACAAATATGCTGAAATGAAAATTTCAGATGAAGTAATAACTTTCAAATCACGGTTTATTTATACGTTCAGGCAAAATGTTGCTATAGAAATGTATACGGTAAATCCAGTAGCTTCTAGAGAGCATATTTATGATATTCACGACACATTCATTGGCAAGAAAAAAAAAAGAGTCTGATCAAACTGCGCAACGCTGTTCTCTTTTCGAGCCGCGTTACTTTGGGACGCCGTAACTATGGACACTGTGCAAAACAGTTTTTTCGTGTACTCCTGCTTTGTGGGAAAGAATTTTAATCGGAACCCTAGTGTTCAGGATGCAGTGATAGCTTCTCCTTTCTGCCTGTTTTCACGCACACGTACAAACTCTCCAGGTAATGGCAGCAAGCCATACGAGCCTTGGAGGCAAGCATAAACATTTGCTCTCTCTCACACAGAGATAACATTGCTCCGGTGTCTGTTGACATGAGCGGTTAGCCGGTTCCAAAATTAGATGCGCTTTCAAAGTTTCCTTCTCTCCTGGGAAAGATGAGAAGACACTGTGAGGGGGAAAAAACAAAGTGCTACAAGCCTCGACTGGGTCCAGATGAAAGGGCAAAGACGAGCAGGACGCCAGCGTCTGACTTCATTCGATTATCCAATAAGCGTGCAGTTTGGTAGAGCGCAATTTTATCTCGTTATCCAATCAGGCTTTCGCATGCCAGCGATGCCGGAGTCAGACTCCAGGCTAAAAGATGAGTGAGAGCCATGCAAACTTCATTTTTAAGCAAACCTACACACGCTTTTACGCTCCCGGCAGGTACGAGTGTGTGTTCGCGTGAAGAGAAAAGGGAATCTATCTGATAAGAATTATCTGAAGGCTTCATCGTAAACGGTTCCATGTGAGAGCGAAGAGCGACTCCGTGCCAAGTGCGTATTTAGAAAGACAGAATATGCTGAATTGACTCATCTAAACATCTAACATGTGTATTTAGAAAGACAGAATATGTCAAATTGAGGCATCTAAACATTCTTAGAAGTGGTCCACGATAGCATCAGAACATCTGAGAACAGAGGCCTTCATGTTCATGGTGGCATCTGTGGAAAGAAGCAATACAAGGAACATGAAAGCACAGCAAAGACAGGAGAAGAGCAAAAGCAAGAACGAAGGAATAAAGAGGGAGAGCAAAATGAGGACCGTGACAAGAGCTTCTTTTTTTTATCTAATAATAAGTGATGTGGTCTTCAGAATCATCTCAGCTATTCTCTATTCAAAGTCTGTGCTTTTTTAGTGATGGACTGTTTGTGTGTGTTTATTTTTAATCAAATTTTTTTTCTATTGTTCATGGCTCTTTTGAACAGATCTTCAATTTGGGAAAAAAAAAAAAAATACATTTTTGCACCGATAGCGTTTCCGTGAGATCCGGAACCGGCGCCACACACTTTCATTTCCTTTAAAAAGACTAATAATACAAAATAAATAAATAAATAAATATGTGTTTTGTGTTTTGCATCTCGACAGCACTGCTAGAAAAAGAGCCGGTGCGTCTCAAAACGACTCAATGTAATTCAGTATAATACAAAATAATTAAATACAATGAAAGAAAAATCGCAAACAACGAACAGAAAGCTGTTTTGTATACAGGAAGTACCGTGAGATCTGAAGTCTCGACAAGTCAATAAGTAGAAATAAATTTTTTTATTGATCCTGATGGAAATTTCTAGAAAAATTAAAATCTGAAATCAAAATTTCCAGAAAAGGAACTGGTGCCTGTCAAAAATAAAATGTAAAAGTTCATGATATAATTTGGGAACAAAATTAAACAGGACAGGAACTAAAATCTGTTCAAATGCAATTTTTTAAAAGCGAATGAAATAAAAAATTATTTTATTTATTATAAATTTTTTTATTATTATTTTTATTATTGATGTTTTGTACCCATCAGCAGAGCAGAAACTGGCACTTAATTTTGTTAACAAAATGAAATTCGGATAACAAAATATATATTTCCTCTCTTAAAATATTCCTCGAAGGCCATAATATACTGTAGTTTTGTAAGACTGCATTTTTGGCCAAAATGTGTGTTGTGAAGTGAGTAGTGTTAGCGCGAGACTGCAGCTTTCACATGATGTTAGTGAGCTACTCCTTTTAGAAACACATTATCCCTGCAATCCATCAGCAAATACATCATACTAAGCCGCAGGTCCTCAGTCAATATGACAGCGCTGAGCACCGAGGTGTTTGGAGTGCTGTGTCCGTACATTCCAGCACCGGGACATTCCCAGCTGATTCCCTGGATGACCTCTCGCTTGGATTTCTAGGACCAGGTGACTTACAAATCGAACTCTAAAACTCTAGAGTCTGAAACTAGCACTAAGTTAAACTTGGTAGCACGTGATCTGGCCTGTAAATACAACGACAACAAAAAAACAACAACAACAACATAATATTACAAAGCAATAATACGAACCTGACGCAAGTGGTTAGAGTACGTGGTCAACGTTGTATCAGGATTTCTAGAAAATCAATCATAGTCAGACGAGTCTGGTTAAATCTCTTATTATTATTATTATTATTATTTTCCCAATGATGCTCTTAGATATCAATTTACAGCTTTACACGTGAGAGAGATTGTGGTAAAGCAGAACAGTTTATGTGTCTGTGTGGGAAGCAGAGCAAGAAAACAGTTTATGCTCAGTACAAGCCAAACCTTTTAGTGCACTCCAGTCGAGTGCACACACACACACACACACACACACACACACACACACACTCACACGGCGCGAGTCCGAGATGTTTATGAGTTTCAGACATCGGTTATCCCAGTGAGATGCTCAGACTTTATGAGATTTGTGGTCACCATAGGATCCGCTGAAACACAACACCACAGTTTGTCCCTAAAATGCACCCAGGCAGTAAAAACGACTTTAGCGAGAGATGATCCAATCATAACATGGGCTGATGTGCAGGCAGCTGTGAGCAAGTGCACGAAATATGCGGATACTGTAACACTAGTGCGCTGAAGACATTTGGACGTAAGTGTAAAGTCAGTTTAGTGAAGCTTTCCCACAAATCACGCTCGTAATCCGTAGCAGGCCGGATGGACGCCCGAGCCGACCAGATAATCTGAAGAATTCGTCCCCGTTATTCACGTGGACAAGGTTAAGTCAAGACATGAAACAAAAACAGGAACGTAGAAATGCAACCTCGTTGAAGACTAGGAACTAGCAGGGGTGCCATTACTTTGCATTTGCGTTACTATACGAGTGTTTATTTGAGTTATTCTTTCTCATTTTAGAAAAAAAACATCTTGCTACTCAGTACTGATTTTCAAATCTCTATAATCATGTATTCGCAAAGGTCATTAGGTGACAACTTAGCATCAGACTATTCTTAACAAATCACCAGAATGAACGCAAATCACATAAATCCACCTGCTGCTATGTTCTCTCGGGATTGAATCACAGCAGGTTGCGTTGTGACAGCTAGCTAGTAGCGTTCGGCTAGTTTGTACAGTCAACGTTATTAGCATGCTAGCTAACATTTGACAGATTAGCAGTTAAGCTGATGTTACTTATGCTGCATCGATGGTGAAATTGCGACTTGTAGGTCTCGGCACACAGCCGGTAAAACGACACCATCAACTTTGAATTTTGAACTCATCAACTTGTGGTAGCCTTGTTAGGAACTAGCAGTTCCTTTCCTGTTTAATCAAAACGGCCGCTCACACTGTGAACAGTGTAAACTCCGCTTTCGGTACTTCTACACTTCTTTATAACAGTATTGGCTTGAGATCGGTTACTATACAGACACCGTATTTGGTTAATTAAATCTGTAACATTGACCATATTAATCACTGTTCTAAGAAGGTAATCAGGAGCATTTGAGTTATCACTAGCGTTAGCCAGCTAGCTTGTTGCAAAGCTACTCTACTGTGAATGTTCAAGTTCACTGTAATAGAAGAGAACCAGTAACCACTCAGGCTATTGGCTACATTACATTATTGCAAATTATAATACACCATGAATGCAGCACTCGCCTTAGCTAATGTTTTCCCATTTCCTTTGTTTCTTTGGTGAAAGAGGCACTCATTTAATATCGGTAAATAAAATCAGCCAAAACTTCATCTTTTCATAGTTTCCATGGCTACGGGCAGTCCTGAGATTTGAACGTCCAACGTTCTAGGACATAACCGATCTACAACTTCCTCATAGTTATTGTAACGACAACTTTTTCATAGCGAGCAGTCCACGTTTCACTCATCTTTTTTTAATCTATCACCATTCCCAAACTCTTTCACCTCGAACCATCTTGAAGAATTCCAAGAATCCGGGTATAATTCCATACAGCAGCGTTTGCGTTTATTAGTGACCCTCTGACCCAACTCAAACCACTGACCCGTGTCCTCCACGGCTACACACGTTACTCACATGAACTCCTTCTTCACGCATTTGTACAAATGGTTCAAGTGAATATTTATAAGCCGCAGAACAATTCACAGCTACCAGAGCTCCAGATTACAGCTTTATCCAACGCACACCAACAGGACCTGACCTAGCAAGATCTGATTTATGAGTGAGTTTACTCAGGCTTTGATTGCCCTCTAGTGGGGTGTAAGGGAAGAGCACTTTCTAATAACAAAAAAAGTTCACCTTGAAGAAATGAAATAAAAGTGACTATAAAACTTCCCAAATGGTCCAAGCTTTAAAAATGTACACTTCAGTAGGTGTAGTTATGAGGCCACAAGGCCTACACATACTTGTATACTAAAAGTATACATACTAAAAGTCTTAAGTTGATTCTGGACTTAAATAGTACTGCTTTTAAGGGATTATTAAAGTGGATAAGTACTGAGAATTTCCCCACCTGGGGATTAATCAATCATTATCTTATCTTACTGTATAGAAGAGTACTATAACTATATATGAAAGTTACAAAAGTATAGGTAAGGAGTTTGCCATAACATGTAATAATAATAATAAGAAGAAGAAGATGATGAAGAAGAAAATTTTACTTACTACAATTTCAAAGCGCAACAGGAAATGAATAAACATTGATATGAAAGTATAAGAGCATGTGAGACAGTACCATTATTGACCAATAGGGGGAGACAAAACACAAACAATTACAGTAAAACCCCAACCTGAGCTCAACTGTAATGTTTAGCAACCGCAAAATGTTGCAACATTAAATTGCTGATTTATTTGTGCTCTCTATGAAACAGTCCGTCAAAAATAATGGAAATATTTCACCCCTAAATACGGGTGTCAGGACGTTTATCACGCACTGTATGTGTGCTCGAGGGAAAATACTATTTCATAGGAATAAAGGGATTTTGGAAAAAAAAAAAAAAAAAAGTCGTTGGAGAACTTGAATAAGTGAATAAATTGTAATCACTGTGTTGTTAAATTTGATGGGTGCCAATAATTGTAGCGGGAACAGCATTTTTGTCTGTCCAACAGAATAAAAAAATCCATTTAGAAATGGAAAAAGAAATTATTGCCAGAAAATATATTGAACTATTTCATTCTTACTGAAATTGGGAATGATGCTTGTGTATTGCATTGTGTGTATAAGTGTACCTGAGGCTGTGTGTGTGTGTGTGTGTGTGTGTGTGTGTGTGTGTAGGAAAGCAGCCATACATAATTTACACTCAGGGATTTGGGTTACTCGCTGCATTATTCAGAGAGAGGCCCGTTTTTCCCTTCGCTTACAGTAACACAGTACCAGCTGATGCTTGTCTCACATCTCAGGTTCATATACAAACCAAATCCACCAACTTCACCTGCTGAAGCTTACATTTATTCATTGTGCTGACTGTAAAGATTGGTGTTTTACTGTAATATTTTTTGGGAAAAAAAGTCCTTCATGGTCATTTGAGTAAGTAATATATATGTAAAACACTTAGGGGGTGCTGTGATAGGAAAATAATCAACGACCGAGTGATCGTTACCACACCAAAGCTGATTATTTTTTCTAAAAAAAGCACATCCTGGAGTGTTTTATTCCTTTTCTACCGCACGACTGGTTACAGTGGAGGGGAAAAAAGAATGAATTCGACCCTTTAACAAATGGGTTTAAAGAATGGAAATGTTTTATTTTCTTCAATTATCGTCCCAGGTAGAGTGTGTACAGTTTGTAAGTTTTACTGAGCATCGTGGACAATCTGCTACAGTTCTTCTGGAGACTGTCACACTTATTCTTGCAGCGAAACCCAGGAGCCTTCATTACGGTTTTTTTGTTTTGTTTTGTTTGTTTTTTGTCTGGAAAGTTCTCTCGTACGTAACAGTTTTCCTGACGTGGATATTTTCAAATATAAATTATATTTTGTGGAAAAATAATGCTTGGAAATCTGAAATGTTTTTGTCCCGAATCAGATTTTATAAAATAAATATTGACATTTGTACTAAAATAAAATAAGATCCGGCTATTGAAAACAAATTAAGAGCCCACCGTGAATGCATTTTTTTCTTAAAAGATTTCTTTTATTATTTTGAACGTAGTAGTAGATTTGAAATGGTTGTCATGTTGCCTGTATTTTTTTTTTTGCTTTAATGCTTTGTAGTTTTTACAGAACAAATATCAGATTGGTATGGATATCAGCAAATGCTCAAGGTTTCATCGTACAGGAAAAGAAAAACTTCTACTACTAAAAACACAAATCCTGTACAGCTTCTGTATTTCTAGCCCGTACAGGCAGTGTAATTTCATTCCGGATGAGATGAGGGTGTTTTGTTTTTTTCAAACAAAAGTCGTGAATGACATAAATTATACAGATTTAATGAGACCCCGTCCTCCTCATCCTGCTCCTCCTCATCCTCATCATCCTCGTCCTGCTGCTGCTTCTCTCAGCTGCTTTTTCCTGGCACACGTCCAAGACAAGAGACGTGTGTGTTTTGCGGTTTATTCTTTAATCTGTGTTTCTGTGAGACAGAAGAAACCTGTTACGCACAAAGCACCGTCTCTCTTTGCACCTGCTCACCGGCAGAACGGACACGGAGACACTTGTTAACCTTTGACCCCCTGCTGGAACCCTAAGGTCGTTTAAAGAGCGACCTTACGCTTACAAATGCACGTGTGCTCTTATTTTTCTTTTCTTTTTAAATTTTACGAGCAGTTCAAATATAATTTCAGGTTCCTATGTAATACATCAAGGTCAAAGTGGACATGTATGAGTTAAAAATAGACGAGACGGGATTGGAGTGTTGATTTGTTTTTGTTTTTTTTGAGGTCAAAGGACGTTTTCTTTTGGTCAGTTGTGTCAACCAGCATCATCACTATGATTTACAACAACGACGACCCTGATGATAATGATGACGATATTCATGCTGGTGATAATGAGGATGGTGATGAAGACTGCAGTGAAGATGTTCATCCCAGTGTGTGTGTGTGTGTGTGTGTGTGTGTGTGTGTGTGTGCTCTCCTTGTGTTCACTGTCACTCTCAATCTTGACTGAGAGGTTGATTATCTCCCCTGACCTCTGACCTCGCCACCCTTCTGCTCTTTTAGAAGTCCTCATCTTGTTAACACCTCATCGACACACACACACACACACACACACACACACTTTTCAACCCTCCAACTAGATCACTCATTCGTTCTCTCAACCTTCCTAATTTCACTCAAACTGCTGTAGCGTAACCATCTATAATGAGTATAGCACTGTGTGTGTGTGTGTGTGTGTGTGTGTGTGTGTGTGTGTGTGTGTGTGTGTGTGTGTGTGTGAGCCATAGCATTTGTCTTATGGTGACACAGGGGACACCTGAAAATGAGAATTTTCTGCTTTAATTTTTAATTTTTGAGGAAGAAAAATCAACAAACAGCTGATTCGCTGAAGGGGAAAAGACGTAGGGCGTAAAAGACATGCATCTGTTTTGCATCTTTGAATTCCCGAACCTCCATCCTGTGAGTGAACAGAAAGTGGGCGGGGCTGTTGTGCTGTTTTGTTGTGCTGTTGAGCTGCTTATGATTTGCTCCAATGTTAATGCATACTACACACTCAGGGGAACCCACTGGATTTTTATATCTTCTGACAGTTTAATTGCATTTGGGCCTCCTGTCTGCTCAGGGTCTTTAGAATCACCGCCATCTTTCCCTTTTTTGCATATTTCACCATTCATGTTAACATTTTGAACTGTCTTCTATCATCTTGCATGGACACATGAGATTTATTTATTTTTTATTTATTTGGGGTGGGGGGGGGGGGCTGCCCGGTTGTCCTATGGTTTGCCAGGACAGTTTGTTTAACATAAATATAATTTTATTTTTT
>JAQQZR010000015.1:19183723-19194831 GCA_030068235.1 Notoglanidium macrostoma | reverse complement strand
GTGTGTGTGTGTGTGTGTGTGTGTGTGTGTGTGTGTGTAGTGTTCTGCTCATCCTCATACTAAGGTGTCATATTCAGTTTGTCCAAGGGACCTGGGCAGCTGGAGCACTGAAAAAGCCATAGAAACCCCCATGTACACACACGCACACACACACACACACACACACACACACACACACACACACACATGCACACTTACACACACACACACGTTCCCCCTCTTCTATTTGAGAAGTGTATACATTGGGTGAGGGGGCAGCAGCTGGCAGCTTGCCCCATTATAGCAGCCCCTTCACACAAACACACACACACACACACAAACACACACACACACAAACTCCACCCAGACCTTACGCAGACTAATCACAGCCAATGATTGCTTAACACCGGTCTGAGCTGTCACACCTGCCCTCTGACTGGTGGGACTGTCCCATCTGGGATGCAAGTGCATGTGTGTGTGTGTGTGTGTGTGTGTGTGTGTGTATGGCTCTACAAGAAATGGGTATGAATGAAAAAAGAAGTCTTGGCTGGGGGACAGACACACAGCGCATGTGTCTTTGTGAATGGAGACCACGATGTATAAAGATGGCGATGCTAGTACGTATTCTCCACTTACACATTGCTAGCATCGTCAGGTGCATGCTAGCTACCAAACATTAGCTGTACTTGAACTGATGAACTGGTGGGGGTTTTTTTTTTCAATGAAACGTGAAAAATGATTTGATGGCTTTAGAAAAGCCACTACACTGGTTACTGAAGGTAATCTTATGCAAAACGCTTCATATCTTTATCATTGCTGTCACTTTTAGCTATATATGCATATAATGGATTTTTAAGTTTGCAGATCTACTAGTAATAAACTAAAAATAAAATCTTTTTTATTCTGTTTATATATATATATATATGTAAGATTTGACATGATGATGATAAAACTAGGAGGCACTTAGACCACCACCAAGGCCAAATGCCATACCTGGCAATGTTAGCGAAAATGGTCGAGCTGCCCCGTGAATCGGATCCGCTCCAAATTTAAGTGGGTTCTTCCTTGGCCCATGCTACATCTTTCCACCAATTTTCATGAAAATCAAGTTGGTAGTTTTTCTGCAATCCTACTTAAAGTCAGACAAACAAACAAACGATGGAATGAAAAACATACACTAAATAACATTCCCCACACCATTATACCCCCACCACCTGCCTGAACTGTTGAAATCATTTAGGGTTGGTCCATGGCTTCATGCGACAACAATGACAGCGTTCAGGCTGCTGATGGCGGGATAATCGTGTTGGGAAATTTTCCTATCATACATGTGCACCTTAATACAATAATCAATAAAACAATAATGAAGCATCATTTGGATGCTAGTATTAGTATGGTGTACCTAATAAAGTGTCTGGTGAGTGTGGAAATATAGATTAAACGTGAACAATTCTCCAAGACCGTAATTAAATATCCTACTAACTAAACCATATATTTTATCCATATACAGTAGGTATCTATTGTATCTATCTTTATACAGTAAATGTTGCATACTTTCATGCACAATCCAAATTTCTTGTAGTATCTATTTACTTTTACGTCATTGTGCATTAATCATCACCAAGTTCGAATGGCGTTAAACACATTTCTAACGTTTCGATTAACGCTTATTTTCAGTGAAAATGGCGAGAGAGCTGTGAGAAGGCAGATGGCCGTTTGGTTATATTATAGCACTTCTGCTCACTAACGGGATCGGGATCATTCAATCCTCCTACTGTGTGTCTGCATCTCTCCACCCCCAACAACACACACACACACACACACACACACAAAACACACACAATGAAAAGGCCAGCTGGTCGTTAGTTGTAGGTAAAAACACCATTATCTCATCTCTGTAGGATGACAATGCATAAATTAGATTGTGCGTATCTGGTTGTGTGTGTGTGTGTGTGTGTGTGTGTGTGTGTGTGTGTGTGTGTGTGGGTGGGTGGGTGGATGGTGTGTGTGTGTGTTTTCTGCTCATCATGTTACAGTCAGTCACATGACACATTACACATTAAAAAATTGACCACTCCGAACACCCGGATTGGATCTCGGCGGGATCTGTGATCACATCATCACGTCATCATTTTATAAATGTATTTAAATAATAAATTCCATTTACATGATAATTATAAATTATTTTTAAACTAGATCTTGACGCTGTTCCACTGTCATGCAGCATGAGAAATATTTTTAAAATAGAAATTTTCTCTCGATTCCTATTTTTACCCTAGGTTCTGTACAATTTTCCCAAATGTTTAGCTAATTAGCCAAAACATTTTCGCTGCCTTGAACTATAAGGCTGACTATCACCCATTCAAAAGATTGTTTGGCCCAATAACACCAATGATTCCATGATTGTGCTACCATTTAATCCTAAAAATAAAAGAATCAAAGAATCTTTGAAAAACATGCATTATTGTTCCATAGTAACAACTCAGAGGCTTGTATGGTGGACGCTCCGCCTAAACTAACGTTAATAATAAACAGATACAAAATGAAAAACCAGATAAACAGCGCTCATGCTTTCTGTAAGCCGACGTCTATTAAATAATTATAGAAGGAGTCTCCAGTTACAGTCAGTAAGCTGGAAAAGTGATCAGGACAGGCATTTCCTGGTTTCTTGGGATCATGACAAGCTCTTTTTTTTTTTTAAATATTAACTTCAGGAGAAAGACAAGGCCGCGGCTGCTGGTAGCTGCTGTAAAGTAAGTGATAACAGGAAGTTACTTGCTTTGTGGGGTTGGAAAAAAAAAAAAAACAGGATAAACTTATGTATTATTCTGTCGTAAATTGGTCATTGTTGCCAAATTGTGTGAACTGGAGGAATGAAACTCTATTAAGCAGCTGACTTTTTTATTTAAACATCGCAGGCATTGTGTTTAATGGCTTACTTAATACATAATAAGTACTTTAAGTACTGATATATAACGTATTTATCCTACTGTACCTTGCATTTATGCCATTATCCCATCAACAGCTAGTGAAACGTTCCTGATGGCCTAATTCAGCTCGTTTAGATTTGCAAATGGGTTATGCCTGGACTTAACACCATCACAGGGCGGTTAAGTTGCATGCGTGTGTTTGTGTGTGTGCATGTCTTTGTCAATGATTGGCTTACACTAATGATTGCACAATGTGACCTGATGAAACTGCTGTTATTGTGTAATTCCATCAGTCACACAAAGGCGCAGTTCAATGTGAACACAATGTGCTGGCTTTCGCCCATCAGACACCGACAGTCTTCAGTTCCTCTCGACTTTTCGCCTCTTCTGACTTTCATAAAACTCAACCAGAATTGTGCCATTAACACAATAGGACCTTGGTTTGATTGGTTAGGGGGGTAGAAATGACAAGCAGTGAAACTGTTTCTTTCTTTAACCTAAAACAAAAGCCTCATTGACCTGGGAGGGCCAGGACATGCAGCTATTTTGTAAAAAGACAGGATGGCTGTTGCTTAGAAACTAGGTGTGCTTTGCTCGATAGAGGTGCTAGGCTAGGATGATGCTGCTGTTTAAGCATGCATGGAGAATTCATCCCCTTGACATCCAGTTAGATTTTTTTAATAAGCTATTTATAGCAGCGGAGCGTCACTGCGTATTGACTTGTGCGCATGCGCGGTGCGAATCCCTGTGTCTTATCTTACTCAGTGTGTGTTAAAGGCTACCATATGGCTGCAGACTAGAACCAGAGCCTGCACAGAGATATGTCTAGAGAGATGTAAATAACAACACCTGTTTTAACATTTAAAATTGGAAATCATTTTTATTATATCAAGCAAATGACATTACAGGTGCTGTAGGCTATTAAGGGTGGCTATTCAGAATCAGGTCGCATGCATTTAAGTGTGGACTGCAAAATGATGTCTGCATTAATAGAATACGTTTGTCGCATGCACAGGAGCTCAAATCTCTACCGCTGCTCTGTCATAATGAGTCAGAAATATTAGTGAAACACTAGGCTCTTAGTGCGGTATCATGCGGTTTAGGACACAGCCCGAGCTGTAGGGCAAAGCCTTGTGCTGCTGCACCTTGTGAATAATTCATGAGGTGACGTGCACACTGCGGCGAAGTGCCTGCTCAGTTCAACGGGGAGGTGGGCGTGGTTTGAATAAATTACGGCCATGACGCAAGCGGATGAGTTTTTAATCCGCTGCCGCAGCAGATCAGATGAGCGGCCGGGTAACGCCGAGGAAGGGGGGGTGCGCAGTCGGTCGGTCGGTCGGAGAAAAACGGTCCGAATAACAATCATCATAATAAAATAAACTAGCCGCAGATTAATCAGAGTAATAAGGGAGTAAACGCGGACGACCGTGTAACGACGATTTATCGACGACCGACCCCCTCCAGCTCCTCCTCTCTCGCTATATAGGAAGTTAAAGGTCACTGTCTGCGCGCTCCCGTTTTTGTTCTTGGGAGAAAAAGGGGAAAAAAAAAAAAGGCCGCGGCTGTCTATTCGCGAGCTCCCGTTTTTATTCCCGTATTTTGACGCAAATAAATGGGTGATTACGGCTTCGGCTTGTTACAGACAGCGAGTCTCGACAGCGGCAGCGCACTGTTCGGCGCTTTCAGATCGTCCTATTCGAGCCTCTCCCCGGTCCCCGGTGACCTCCTCCTCCTGCCCGCCGCCGCCGCCTCGCCGCCGTCTCTCTCCCGCAGCAGCAGCATCAGTACAGCAGCGTCCCCGCTCTTCCCGTCGGCCGCCGCGCCCAGGCGAAACATGCAGGATGAGCCCGCGGGGGTGACAGCCTCGCGGCGTCAGGTCGCGTCCACCGAGTCGAGCGACGAGGCCGGAAACGCGGCGGCCGAGCGATCGCCACCCACCGGCGGCGGCGACAACGGGACCGGCCATACCCACACGGACTACGACTTCAGCGACTACAAGGCCGGACCAGGCCGCTTTGGTGCTGTCGCGTCACTGCGTGACCTTGAGAGGGAAAGGAGCGAAATTCAGCGCGCAGACTCCGAGTGCGCCCCCGAAGGCCCAGGTCAGCTCCCGGAGGACGCTCTGACCGATGCTGCGGCGTCCTCGAGCGCATCCGTGAGTCCTAACAAGGTCCAGATCCGTATGGAGCCCACAAGTGCTCACCTCGCGGCGGCCTTTACGAGCCTCCCGCATCACGAGACCTCGGCTGCTTCCCCCTCCCTGCCCGGGTTCGGTGCACCGTGGTCGGTGCACACGAGCTCCCCCCCGCCGCCGGTATCCAACAACGGTAGTCACATCATGCCTGGTACCGAACCGGATGGAGGATTCTACCCAGGAATCCCGTCCTCGGTGAATCCCGGCTTCTTCCAGGGCTTCTCTCCCGGTGTGAACGCGCACGGGTTCGGCGCTCCGTTCTCGCCGCAGATGGGCGGCGCTCCGCCGCAGCACGCGCCCAGCCGCCGCTCCCCGCTCAGCCCGCAGCACGGCACCTTCCTGCAGCAGAGGAACAGCTACAACCAGCAGCAGGTGACACAGCAGACCTCCGAGCCAGCCTCATCAGGGGATGCGCAATATATCGTTTATGATTGCGATATTATTAGGTTTTTATATCGATACATGCGCAATATGCAAATCAGTTTTGTGTACTGTGATCACATAATATGTGCAAAAATGACATATGCAGGGTGATCTTTATCCATGTCACCCCAGCAGTGCGTTAATACGTGTTTAGTAGCTGCATTGTAAGACATCATTGCACAGGGTCACCGTACCAGGCGTCAGAGCTGCACGATATGCACAGAAAGATCATATTGCCATTATAAAGTTCTTGCCATTTATTAAAACAAACATGTTATGTGCCCTGTTTAAAGCCTGGCCTTTACAGGCCTTACAGTTCTTTCTAGTTCTCATTTGTAGACATCTGTGATCAGAAACGCAAAGACCAGCACAGCGAGAACCATTAATAAAAGTACGATTAGACGTGCACGTTTAACTGGTTAAGTGACAAACCATAATATTAAATTGGCCCAGTATTTTTAGGAAGGTAATTGTATGGATTACTGGAACTCGTTTCCACGAAGAAATAACTAAAAAGAGCACACCCTGACATGGAGTATGTGTAACTCGGAGAAAATCAGCCACACCATATGTGCCAAAGTAATTATAATATTTTGTCCATATTGTGCAGTAGTAGCTTGGTTCAGAGGGTTGGGTCGGATTAAAACGATAATTGAGCTGGAAACTAGCCAATCTGGCAACCTCTTTTTTAATCAGCATCTTCATCTGTGCCTAAGTATTGAATAATAGATCACAGAGCTTCTGTTATTAAACTCAGCCAATACGATTATCCTATGATAATTTTTGTGTGGTTATAATATGTTGACACTCTTTATCGTTTTCGGAGATGGAAATAAATTGTGGCGTGAACGTGATCCGGCTCGACATGGACACCATCAGCCAGGCGCAGCCTATCTGGATGGCCAATACGGGGAAAAGTCAAGTATCGGATAGCACGATATACAAATGTTTATCACAGTAATATAACTTATATTGCTAAATGAGTACAGTCTCACTGTAATTACTGAATAATTCATAGCAATGACTCAGTAATATACTTTAATAATAATAAGCCAGTAGTTTAAAGTGTTAAATAGCGATTAGCAAACATATTGCAAAGGATAGGGTTATTCATTTTTAAATGTTATTTCTTTATACCACGTTTACAAACTTAAACAGTCAAGGAAAGTGTATATTGATGTAATCTGCACTTCTATTCTTTGATAAAAATTCCCTGTCCACAGTGACATCACTATAATTTTCTATTAACTAGACACTGTGGTTATATAAAGGCCTCTAGGAAGTGTGTGTGTGTGTCTGTGCGAGCCCATATTTACACTGGACATTTGGATGACTAGTCCTTTTCAGTTTTTGTCTCGCTTATTAAGGAAATAAATTCCAGCTGAAGTGAACATGCATTCTTTAACGGCGGCCATTTTGAAAGTAGCTTGTTGGATTTAAAGACGTCAGACAGAAATCAGAACGCATTTGCTTTCCGTAACACAACGTGTTTGTCATGTGTGTGTAAAGCAGGATATTTGTGTGGGAAGTAACTTCGGTTTTATCCATCAGGATTGGATTGGATTGTAATGAACATGGAGTCAGAGGTTATGGAGATGAACCATGATGCAGTGTTATTTCCTAATATCATTTTCTCCTCTCTTGCATGCAAGTCATTGTGTTTTCATGGAAACAGATGATTTTTTTTTCTTCTCTTAAGTGATACATTAGGGTGGATTGCGCATGCTACAAACATGCTACCTCACAAGATAAAATGGCTTTGACTGAATTTCAGTGTATAATGTGTAGACTAAGTTGACCTGGGTCCAGGATCATCACACAGCACTAGATTTAATAAAAACTGATTTACAGCAGTATTAGCTATATAGATGTTTTCTTTTAGCTAGGTTAGCTAGCTAGCTCCTTGTTCTAAAACTGTTTTTTTGTTGTTGTTGTGAAATAGCAAGGCAGTTCAAGCTAGCTAGTTTTACTGACCAGTTATGATAATAACCAAACATTTTATATATATGTAAAAAGTCCAAGACCAAGCAAATACAAATTACCTGTTTAAATTAGGACTTAATAATTAGTTAGCTAGCGACTTACTTTCAGCTAACTTAGCTCCATGACAGCCCCTTACTGTAACATTAGTTGATAAGTCTTTAGTGATAAGATGTCCATTTATTAATAAAAAACTGACTAAAATACCTCCATAAATAATCTATTTTCATCAAAATATAAAGCCTAAATTCAAGTTATCTCTTAGCATAATACTGTTTAAAGGTGGTAGCTATGCTAGCTATTTATTTTAAGCTAATTTAGCTGAATGACAGCCCCTTACTACATTAGCTGATAAAACAGTGCAAGCTAGCTAGCTAGCTTTAGTGAAAAGCTATCCAGTTTTTCAAAACCAACGGACGAAAATACAACTACAAATAATCTATTTTCATCAAACGGCCAAATCTAAATTCAAATTAGCTCTTCATATTAGCACTGTTTAATGGAGGTAGATATCCTAGCTATTTATTTTTAGCTAACTTAGCTCAATGACAGCTCCTTATTTTAACATTAGCTACAAGCTTGCTAGCGTTACTGAACAGTTAACGGTTAAAACGAATAGTATTTGAATTTGTCACTTTTTAAAAAAGTGTAATCTTGCGGATTATTGTCCTAAACCTTTAGATTAGCTTCAATATCAGTACACTATGAACACTTTTTATTAGCATTAGCTCTTTTGAGTTGTGTGTGTGTGTGTGTGTGTGTGTGTGTGTGTGTGTGTGTGTGTGTGTTCAGAATACAGGCGTTACTCCTGAAATGCTGCAATTCTGGAGGCAGCTCATGTTTTCGTTCCCAACGTCTAGACGGCGACATCATTATCAGTCATTTACACCAAAACACTCATCTTGTCCACACACACACACACACACACACACACACACACACACACACACACACACACATAAACACACAGCCCGATATCTAATTATACACACAGGCACTGTAGGTTGTATAGATGGGTGTGGTGAATATGCACAGGAGGATGGGAAGAGTACACAGCCTGAAAAACCAACACACACACACACACACACACACACACACACACACATACACACACACACACACACACACAAAATACCTAAACGTACCTGGTTATATGAAGTGTAAATATGTGCACAGATTAAAGTGTGTACTCTTGTGCTTTATCTGTAAGATGTGTGTGTGTGTGTGTGTGTGTGTGTGTGTGTGTGGGTCAGGAAAAGATTTAAAGATTTTAAACCCTCTCTGCACAGGCAACTCACACACACACACATACACGTCACACTCTCATTAATATTCACACCCATGCTGACTTGATACAGATCTTTATGTTTCTTTTCCTTTCCTTTACTCTCTTCCTTGCCTCTATTCATGTTTCTGTCCACACCTTCATTCCTTTCTCTTCACCCTTCTTGTCTCTCCCTTTTTTTCTTTTCCTTGCTTGCTCATGTTTTGTATTTTCTTCTTTTATTCTATCCATCTTCCACCTTTTCACTCTTTCTCTGTTTTTCCTGCACTCTGGTTCCCTTCTGCCTTACTGCTTTTCCCCTCCCCTTCTCTCTCCCTCTGTCTCTCTGTCTTGCCTGTATTCTCTCCGTCTCGCTTTCCGCCACTTATCTCATTAGTGTAACTCTTCTCTCTCTCCTCGCAGCCCCTGATGAAACAGTCTCTGTGGGGAAATGGCTGGAACTCGGCGGGCGTGTCCTGGGGCAGGGACCATCGAGGGCGTGGCGTTGGCATGGCCGTGCCCGTCTCGCTCGGCCAGATCTCACCCATGAAGAAGCCGTTCAGCAGCGGGAGCGTCATCGCCCCACCCAAGTTCCCACGCTCCGGAGCTTCGCTTGGCCCAAAGACCTGGAACGACGACAACGTGTTCCGCACCGACAACAACAGCAACACACTGCTGCCTCTGCAGGTACAAACCCAGTGTTTCTGTTTGAGGGAAAAGGTTTAAAATGGAACACTCATTATGCGAAGTGTCCTGGTTTGTAAAGTTCTACTCGGAACCTTATTCCGAAAAGGAAACCCATCTCTGCATCTCTTAATGCTCAACTGAAGAGCAAACGGAAGAGAATTCATACTCCCTTTTTAAAGCACGTCTATGGAACAAACAGTCAAACGTTGCGAACGTCAGCCGTAGCTCTACACGATGCGTTCCTCTCACATGAACCGCAGAAGGAAAACTAATTAAAAAAATGGGGGTTTTTTTCATTAACATGAACTTTCGGCCGTCTTCGGTCCAGCCCGGCGTTTACATTACGCTGTACGATTTTCACGCATCGTAAAAGGATTATTTGTCCGTAAGAATATATGTTCCATAAAAAATTCATCACTTAAACTAACTAACGTGACTCAAACTGTTAGTTTTTACTGCTTAGCCAATAGTGTTAAATATGACGACGTGAAGTGGTTGTTTTGTTTCGTAGTGGTGCTTCACTTTAGCGAAACAGACTCGGAAAAGATGAGCTACATTTTTTTGGAATGTATCTCACATGGAGTACATCCTTTTCACTCCAAATGCAGTTCAACATTCAGTTTTCACTTTTAATCAGTATATGCGTAATCAGAATATGTCCACGGCCTTGTAGCTAGTGAGCGAAACTGAACTGATTCATGTTTACAAAACTCGAGTTACTACGGACGTTTCTTTTCATGCTATTGTCGTTGTTGGGCTAGATTTGTCTAGTCTGCAGAAATTCTTGACTGCTCTGAGGTCTTCCAGCTGATGTATAGAATTGAGACGAATCAAGAATCGTTTCAGAATTGAATCAAACTGCACTGAACTGCACAGGCCATTAAATGAAGAACTTAGGATTTGAAAAATTAAAAAATGTAATACAAACTTATTAAAAAGATGCAAGCAGTGAAATCATCCTGACAACTCGACCGTAGAGTTTAACGTCTCAGATGAAGAGTAGTAATAAAGGAGCAAGGCATGGAAAAATAGAGAGAGCATGCATGAGAGAAAGAGACAGGGTGAGAGAGTGTATGTGTGGGTGAGTAAGTGGATCTTTCAGAGCTTAACCATTGTGTGTGTGTGTGTGTGTGTGTGTGTGTGTGTGTGTGTGTGTTGAGAGAAAGGCCACCTCATTTCCATGTGAACCGCGCATGAGCACCTGGATTCACTCGTCTGTATTCATGCAGTCACCTGGCTTGACAGGGCCTGTTTTACTCTCTTACACAATCACACTGTTCTATAGGAGAGAGAATCGCATCACACCGCATTGCATTATGGGACAGTGTGAGAATCAGAGCTTCTTAATTCCAGTTTAAAAGGAAATATTTTAGCAATATTGTAATGCCTCATTGTATATGGATCGTATAGCAGACCTTGTCCATTTGGACCCATAGTCCATTTATCAACATCAGTAACAAACATTGTGGTAAACATTGTTTATACTGCATCAGCCGCATGCTAAGGTGTTAAGCAGATATGATCGAGCATCTTGGGGTGAGAGGCGGGGTACACCCTGGGCAGGTCGCCAGTCCACAAACACAGACAAACAGCCACACACGCTCGCATTCACACCTATGGGCAATTTAGAGTAGCCAGTTGACCTAATCTG
>JAQQZR010000015.1:19153335-19173422 GCA_030068235.1 Notoglanidium macrostoma | reverse complement strand
TCTCTCCATCTCTTCCTTTCTCTCTCTGTTTCTCTCCCTTCTTTTCTCTCTCTGTGTGTCTCTCTCTCTTCCTTTCTCTCTCTCTCTCGCTCTCTCTCTCTTCCTTTCTTTCACTCTCTCTGTGTCTCTCTATCTCTTCCTTTCTCTCGCTGTCGCTCTCCCTTCTTTTCTGTCTCTGTGTCTCTCTCGGGCTCTCTCTCTCTTCCTTTCTTTCACTCTCTCTCTTCCTCTCTCTCTCTCTCTCTCCCTCCTTTTCTCTCTCCGTGTCTCTCTCTCTCTCTCTCTTCCTTTCTTTCTTTCTCTCGCTCTCTCTCTGTGTCTCTCTATCACTTCCTCTCTCTCTCTCTCTCTCTCTCTCCCTCCTTTTCTCTCTCCGTGTCTCTCTCTCTCTCTCTCTCTCTCTCCTCTCTCTCTCTGCTGTATTGGCTATGCCCTTTTAACTCTTAGCTTTTAACTAACTCTTTCCTCAGTGTGGCTTCGTAGCGACTCGCTTTTCTCCCATAGACAGCTCTCTGGTCTTCATGTTGGTTTATCCTTTCAAGAAATGCAGCTTTCACAGGCTCAAATCAAGAGTAGATTCAAATCAAGCTCAGAGCTATTAACCGTTTAAACAATCAGTCTATCAGGGCAACAAGAAACACCTGTCAATCGCTTGTTCCAGTATTTCTGATCACTTGGAGAAAATGGGTGGGTTCGAACAAAATCTGCAACGTCGCAAGGTTGTTGAACACATCTAGATGTAAAGATCGGGAAACGGACGCTGAATTCAGCCTTCACGTTCATACACGCATCTGCGCGAGCTATAGTCACAGCTGCTGAAGGACCGTTGTTATTTTCGCTCTCTCTCTCTCCAAGGTTACGCCTTCCTGCTTTTCCAAGAGGAGAGCTCGGTGCAGGCGCTGATCGAAGCCTGTCTGGAGGAGGACGGCAAACTCTACCTGTGTGTGTCCAGCCCCACCATCAAAGACAAGCCCGTGAGTCTGAACCTCCGCATATGCGGACACTCATCCCTAACCGAGTTTACTAAAACGATCTGTGGGAAACAATCACCTGGACGTATCTCCGGTGTTCAACATTGCTCATCTAAATTATATCCTTGCACTCTTTTCCCATAAATCACCACGCTAAACTAATCCACCTGCCTGCGCAGGAGACGCGGAGCTGCACTGGCACTGGCACCGGAAAATACACTTCAAAAAAAGGAGGAATTACATTAAATAAAAAAAATGGCTATGTCTAATAAAGGTCAGGGAAAAATCTCATTCCTGCAGATGTTAAAAGGGATTTAAATTGAATTTGTGCTTTTGATGTGGAACGATGCTGCGTGGTTCAAAAGGATAAGATCTCTAGAACACTGTTGCTAAGCAACCAGGAAATTATAGGCACCCTGCATTAGCTGTATGTTCAGGAAAACCAATGATATAACTAGCTATTATTAACGACAGTAATGTCAACAGCAACAACAATAATAATAATAATAATAATAATAATAACAATACAACTTATTTATGTAGCATTAAGATGCAGCTCAAAGTACTTTACAAAGGAAAGAAAGCAAACACGAAGGAGTAAATAGAAAAACAATGCGCCACAAGAACAGCAGTGAACTCGGCGTTATCAGAAGGCATTGACACGTGAGGCTGGCTGCAGGTTTCCCAGACACGCAGGAGTCTTCAGGACAGAGGAGTTTTTAATGTTTGTCGGGAACGTCGTATGACGTCACGGGAACGGCGCTGACTCCGTTCAGCTCCAGTTGCCCACGAGTGTGGCCTAGTCTTACAAAAGTGTCACTACGTCGTAATATTCCTTCCTGCGCAATAAGTCTGACCTGTTCGCCGCATGTTAATAAACAGGCAGCCGTTATAGGAAATGTTCCAATGAATAGGATTTGTCCTGATTCGGTGACTGTTTTTACAGACATAAATCCAGAGTAATATGAAAACCGCGTTCAGCCGTTTGTCGTGTTTCCCGCGTCCTTCAGGTTCAGATCCGCCCGTGGAACCTGAGCGACAGCGATTTCGTGATGGACGGCTCGCAGCCTCTCGACCCCCGCAAGACCATCTTCGTTGGCGGCGTGCCCCGCCCTCTGAGAGCAGGTAACGCCTTTTTCTGTATAGCTTATAAGTATTGAGACAGCTCATATGAGATACCGTGTGTACGGCGTGCATGGATGTCTTGTATAAACGTGCTAGCTTAGCTAAGCTCACAGCAGTCACTATGTTTACATGCACAAAGTATTCGCAAACTGACATAAAAACCCCAGTATTTCAGATGCGCTGTTAACAATAAACAGCGTCATTTGTAATATCCAAACTGAGTGTTGCAAATCGCACCCGCACTTGAAAATTGCCGTAGCAACGCTGCAGACAGAAACTTCTTTTTAACGTACAGGACCATTCGTTCGATCATAAAACACCCTGTGAATAATTTCATAGTCCGGAATATCCTGTTCATTTTTTGGTGTGACGCCGCCCCCTGGTGGTCAACCGGTACAATAGGACGCGTCATGCATGAAGCAGAGTGGTTGGTGTTAAACCACTTAAATATTTAAAGAGAATAAGTTATGATGAATGTCATTTTCTCAGTATTTTCCACGTTGTGTTCTCGACGCATGATTTAGCTCAGTTTATGATCTTGAGCTCGTCTGAAATAATGTTTTGTTTTTTTATAATGGAACGGTGTAAACAGACATTTACATTTATATTCCCGGAATATTGTCTTCACCGAGGATCTTGGAAGAAACTGTTAAAACATATCAACCCTCCGATATTTATACATGACTAACAGAAGGAATGTGTCATTTTATCCCGCAGTCGAGCTGGCCATGATCATGGATCGTCTGTACGGTGGCGTGTGCTACGCCGGGATCGACACCGACCCCGAGCTGAAGTACCCGAAAGGGGCGGGCCGAGTGGCCTTCTCCAATCAGCAGAGCTACATCGCCGCCATCAGCGCCCGATTCGTCCAGCTGCAGCACGGAGACATCGACAAACGGGTACGAGAGCCAATCAGAGCTCATCCTCCACCTGTATGAGTGCTTAAAGAGCGCAGGCTCGTGGAGTCTGTTGAGTAGAAGTGAATTATTATAGACTGTCATGAATGTAAAACTCGGTTCCAGTTAATAATGTGGAGCTTTCGGGATGCATGGATGGGATTTAGTCAGAGGATTCAAGGTGAATTCGATCCAAGTCTAATGAAATATAAAATAACCGAATACAAAGACAAGCGAATGAAACCTGCCAGGAAAGCTCCACCCGCTGACCCCACCCACCGCTCGAACATTAGCCGAGTCGGCTTTACAAATATCACTTTGCAGATACAGAGGGTGCTAACCGTTCCAGTCCGAATGTATTAAATTATTACAGTTTGTCCTGCGAATTATGCATTCTGAGTGGTCAGAAGGTGTAATAATAATCATGTATTCTCTAAATAATCCTGCAGTAATTCCACCCCGTATTGTTGAATATTTTGCTGTAACAACACACTCCAAAGTGTGTTCTTCCTTCCATATCATCTTTCATGTTTGGGTTCGAGGTCAGCTAGTAAGCGTGACGGTCGGTCTAAGTCGAAGCCTGTCTCCCGCAGGTGGAGGTGAAGCCGTACGTCTTGGACGATCAGCTGTGTGACGAGTGTCAGGGGGCGCGCTGCGGAGGCAAGTTCGCGCCCTTCTTCTGCGCCAACGTCACATGTCTGCAGTACTACTGCGAGTTCTGCTGGGCGAACATCCACTCGCGCGCCGGCCGAGAGTTCCACAAGCCGCTGGTCAAAGAGGGAGCCGACCGGCCGCGCCAGATTCACTTCCGCTGGAACTAACAGAGGAAGCGCGCCTCGAGCCCGAGCCGTCAGTATAGAGCACCTAACAGTATACAGTATATAGAGATCTATGGATATATTTATCTTTATCTTTTGTAGCAGCCGGAAACACTACATGCCTCATTTGTTTCACCAAATCACACAGTTTTGCTCCTCAACCCAACCCTCAGTCTCTACATCTCAGGCTTTTGTGGTACTTTTGTGGTGTTTTGGGTTTTTTTCTTTTAAAAAACAAAAAAAAAAACAAAAAAGGAGATTAACAGAACAGAGATTTGTAGCTTTTCTTTTTCTTTTTTTTCTTTTTTTTTCCGAATTATTTTTCTATGTCAGATTTAACAAGTAGATATGAGAATGTCTTTCGCATGAGAGGGCAGTTTGTATGTCTGTCCGTCTGTCTGTCTGCTGCTAAACCTCTCCCCGTGGGCAAAGTGCGCAATCGTCTCTGGATAAACACTTGATGATGTAATCCCGGGGAGCCGCGCTATAGCGGGGCAATCGCGACCCCCGTACTGAACTACGAGTGTATAAATCCGTAAGCTCCCCTGCTGATAGATGCCTGCCAAGGGGCTTTACCAAAGGTAGCGAAAGAAAAAAATATCCGTACATTTATTTTGGGAATTCTGGACTAATCTCATTTCGAATGTAGTCGATCAGCCAAGAGAAAAAATGTCCGACCCCAAAACCTTTCTCTTAAACATTTCTCACAAGCCACAAACCACACATTTTTTTTTTTTCCCTTAGCACAATTTATCATTCATCCCGCTTTCGGCCCCGCCTCCTAAAGTTGACATGACATCTGTTTTATTCTCCTTCATACCACAACCAACGATTAAAGCATTTTATTTATTAAGGAACGGCACATCATACATCTTATCCGTTTAATATTTACGTATAATTCATGTCGGAGCTTCCGTTATAGCAGCTATAAACGTACGTCGCTCCATGATAAGCCCGGAAAACAAAAACGCAGCTTTTTCGTAAAACCGTTCAGCGTAAAAAACCGTCAGAGAAAATGAATCACCACCAATCCAATAGCGCCGTGGATGATAACCCTTTTAAACCAAAATGTCCAAGTCGACGTTCCTTCTGTTTGACCTACAAGCACGCCTTGGCTGATCAGACTTCATTTAGGATAAATGGAAAACGACATACCTTCGATTTTTCTCTCACCCGTTCCTTTAAGAGGTAAAATATCGAGTCACCCGCCATGGTTGACCTGCAAGAAGACTGATACCTCACACCTGCGGATCTGGTTTCGTCGCGATTTCAATCTTGAGCTACGTATATCTAACGCTTTGCTGCTATAACGAATAACCAGGCGTGTTGTCGCGATATCTAACGGCATCTTTAACAGAGATCGTTACCAATTACAATCGAAATGCAGCGTGCGCTCTCACACGGGCGTGGAGGAATGGAATGTGAAACCGTACATGCATGTGTGTGTGTGTGTGTGTGTGTGTGTGTGTCTGCATCGTTTGCATGCATTAGGCTTATAGACATGTTTCCAAAAAAGACACATGAGATTCATTTTATTGATCATTTACACTACGTAGCATGAGAGATGTTAGCCTCTCAAGTACAAGATAATCTCAATAATGGTGAGGAATATTGCGTTGAAAATGCGTACTAAAGACCTTTGCATGCTTCGATATGGTCATTTGTTTACCCAAGTAGCGTCGTTAGCTCTTCGGTTAGCGCCATCTAGTGAAGAAGCAGTGTGCCGTCCAGTCGTACGTCTCGTCTGTGTGTAGTGTGCGTTCACGTCGGTTTTTAGTTTAGAGATAATGTAGATAGGAGAACGTCACGATATCTCTACTTTCAGTGCGCAGGTCAACTGTTGCTAGCTGAAAATGATGTATAATAAGCCAATACCACACAGATGCGTCTATGTATCCTTAATGCTAGGCTTTTACCAGAATTCATCGGATACTCATCGAGTATCGACGCAGAAAAAACTTCTAAGACTATAACTAAAACTAGCATATTCGATAGCTAGCTGATCTTTGATTTTGTACCACACGGCCGAGCTAGCGTATCCGAACCACTAGGGGAACTCACGGTAACATCAAGAAACATGCTCGCTGTCGCGCCTGCATCATGTTACAAAGCGAGCAGCGTTTCTCAGCGCGTTGAGTACCACACAACGTCCTTCCTCCAGTCAGACCGCACAGTCGGAGAAACGACCATCGCGGAAAAGTAGGGGAGATCGTTTCTCAAAATCTAGCGAGTCCTTAATTGTATCGCTAACTAGACAGTCAGTCCTAGCTTTAGCTCTGTAGCGACGAGCGTGTGTCGGGGTGATATTTGTCTCTTCTGACGTCTCAGAAATGTCGACAAGTAACTAAGAGGAGATAAAGACATAAGAGCAGATGGACCTAAAAGGGCAGGATTTTTCGTTTTCACGTAAAAAAAAAAAAATAATAATCGTTATTTTTTACGTAGCGCAGATCCCGTCGTCTCGTCTCTGTAATGAAGTGCAACTCTGTAGACAGTGTTAGGGACAATCTGCGCGGAAGCAACGGATGCCGGAGCGTCACGCCACGTTCTGGTACTGTACTCATTGTAGTCGCGCTCCGCATACCTAGCTAGCTAGCTAGTTCCACTCCTTTCTGTATCGTTGTGCCCGTGGCGTCGGTGATATATTCAGTGCCCTTCGCGTGCTCCGTGATCCAATCATTTGCATCCGGCGTTTCTCACTCGATTTCTGCGATTGCGCGTTATTATTCATCGCTACGTATTTATTCACGTCCATCGTCACATGATCACGTGCACTACTGTACTCTACGTCCATAGCACAGCGATGTTATGGGATCGATAGTGAAGTCTACTGTACACGAAAAGTGTAAAAAAAAAAAAACAATTAACCTTTATTAACATTTTATTTCGTGTCTTCGAGGCTACGTTTTTATTAACCATAACAGTTTGTTCAATAACGTCTATTAACTTATTTGACACAATAACGTGCGATCTAATCAACACATACGGGACGTGAACGATGGTTAAAGGAAAAGAAAGTTGCAAATAACGTTGTCCACGAAGGAACGTTCCCGACACCACGTAATCCCTTTAACACTCTGCTGTAGCTGGAGTCCGTGCTCAGTACTGTGTCCTCTCGTCTCCGTGCAACCTGCGTAGGGTTTGTTTGTCTGTTTTGTTTTTCCTCGTCTTTTTGTACGAAGTCGTATTTATTTCTATTTTTGTAGCTTGGATTGTATTTTTCTATTTCTTTTCCCCCCCTAATTATTTATGATTCAGCAGGGTTTTGGTGGAAAGATATTAAAAGAAAAAAAAAACAAGCTAAATCAAACCACCCATGCAATTATGTGTATAGTCATAGATGAATTAATATATAGTTGCTTTTGGACATTTTCACGTGATTAAAACTTAATATATTCGGTTACTATGTTATTTGAAGGTTTTGTTTTTTAATTATTATGAATATTATTTTTATTATTATTAATTTCATGGAAAACACTTGAGCCTCTCCGTCTCTCCCCCTCACTGACGTGCAGAAACTTGAACACACTTTGAAAGGCTGACTAACCTCGGATCTGTGTCGTGTCGTGCAATACTGTTTCTAACGTTTGTATAAAAGAATAGTGAGAATTACAGTGTATACCTTTTTAACGCAGATTTATTTTTGTCATTGCCTATTTTGCAGAGTTCCGATTCACGGTTGTCATTTTTTTACGGTCGGAAAAAGGACGAAACCCCTTTTTTTCATCGCGACTATTTTTAAAAACCCAGATCTCTTTGTACTGATGTAAATGATTGTAGTTTATTTTGGATAGCGTTTTTGCTAAGAAAAAACAAAACAAAAGGAGACTTTCTCATGCATTTCTATTTCATTTCACCTTGTTTTACCCTTTTTTTATTTCACTTTAACAGTGGCGAAAATACTTGGAATAATTTTTCATATATGTCATTAACATTATTTTGTATTTTTATGTGGAAATATATAAATATCTAATTTTATGATGCTAATTGCTAAGATGTTATTCATTTGAATTATTTTTCAAGCTGAGATCTTTGTAATATTGTTAATGTTACTAGTTTCTAAATCAGAGTTTGTGTACAGATCTGCTCGAGCGGTTTATGAAGTGTTCGGATTGTAATTATTACTGAATGGATCTTTGATATGCAAAATGAATATGATGTTGATTTTTATTTTGGTTTTTTTTTTGTATTTAAATGGGGTGTTGATTACAATCTTTATTTTGTTTTTCAGTTTCATGAATAAAGATACGTTCTGTTCGGACACAGCTGGAGTCTTTTTTATGTTAGTTTAATAATCGAAATCAAAGGGAGGTAAGACAAAAAATGCATCAAAGACAAGGTCTCAGTATTTTATTGATAGCTAATACCAAAATAAATATAAATGTTAGGTTATATTTAGTGTCAGATCACAGCGAGAAGGTTCCGGGTTGCCAGCTAACTGGCGACTTTCTGTGTAGAGTTTGCATGTTCTCTTCATGGGTTTCCCCTGGGTGTTCTAGTTTCCTTCCACAGCCCAAAGCCATGCAGATTAGGTTAGCTGGCTGCTAATAAAATATTAATATAACATAGCTATAATAAATAAAATACCAACATGGTCAGGCTGAAATTCTGAGTTGTGATTTACACGTAACTAAAATACTTATGAGTAAACAGCCAACACAACACAATATTGAGACAACACAACATTTATTGGGTACTAGAGGAGTTACTTCAGTAGGTACTGTAAAAGATCATTTAGTAAGTGAAGAGTTAATTCCTTTAAAGGGACAAGAACCGAAACCGAAACTTAAACAAGATACACATCACTTTATAATCGTCTCGTGAAGAATTTGACAAGTAAGTTCACTCATCTCGTTTAATCAAATTTATCGCCTTTTAAAGCCACATTATTAGGCTAAACATGCTAACAAACACTAGTCTACAGTATGTGCTAATTCTGAAGTGCACGAGCTCAGTTTTTCCACCTCAGCGTTGATACAGTTCTCGGTAATATACCTCATCCAAACGTGTTTGTGTCAGTGTTTGTACTTTAATACATTTGTAATATCGAACCAGTCGGTTTTGGGAAACGAGAGGTTTGTAAATATGTGTCAGTGAATGAAGTTTCTTTTGGAAACTGACGTACCGACCTATTAAAGGGCTACTCTTTTAAATGAATCATGTGAATCGATTCACAAGCAGAAGCAAATCTTTCAAACCAATCGGGTTTTTTTTTTTTTTATGTGGTACAATGCACATGTCTTCGTTTATGTCTCTACATTTGTGATGAGGAAGGAATAAAGGTTGTCTCAGAAGAGACATTGCGTGATTGGTCGTTCTTGAACAGCTGTTTCGAACGAACCAAGTGAATCGATTCACAAGCAGGAAGGAATCGACTTTTGTTTTTTTGTTTTTTCCTACACGGTAAAACAAGTTCAGAGCGTTTACTAAGAAATTCTGCAGGTGTTGTGGGATATTATATATCAATCAGCAGTTGTTATAATAAAAAATAATAATAATAACGATAACGATTAAAAAAAATCCGTAATTAAAACCAGAGTAAGCCTGAACACACGGTAGGAATCGGTGAATCGATACTGCTGTGTCGATTCTTTCAATCCTAACGTTTCTTTTTTTATATATGTATTCTAATATAGAGATAATATGCATCCCAAGTCTTTTATTGTTTACTTATTTGTTTGTCAGATGTTTCCATTTTTCCAATTTCCAAAGTCCAAAACCTTTGGGATTTGAACCCAAAGCCATTCAGCCACTAACACAATCTCTACCACTGAACCACCAATCACATCTTTTTACAAATGCTATAATTAGTACGACAACATTTTCTGCATACAGGTGATGCAGGCGTGTGAGTGAGGATGGGAAGCGTACGTGTCCCCATGGAAGATCAGGAAGTGACAGACGCCTACCAAGATGAAGGAAGTTCACCTACGAAGCTTGAGAAATTTCTTGGTGCAGAAATGTAAGACTGTGTTTCTGTACTGTATTAAATACATATTTACAGTTTCAGAAATGTGTGAGAACGTCTCTTCCAAACATTCTAAACTTAACTGAACTGAGCAAAAAACTCTATCATTTGGTATTACTAAACGCTGAAAAACCACACAACTGTGACCCAAAGACAACAGTCTGGAAGCAATAACATTCCTCTCAGTTTTATTTAAGCATGATGTGCTCCTGGCTGCAGAACTGAAATTATTACACAGATCCAATCACTTCAGATGATATGTGAGCGGCTATCGGACCTCTGAGTGAAGTTAAAATCTCAGAAAAGCATTAAGTTCATGTCCAGCTAGTGTTACTGTTAAATACTTACTAGGGTGCCAGACATTTAAAAAACACACAATACATTCTGATAAGTTTTCCTGAAAGCCTCAGGGACTATATATTAACCATAATGCACTGCGAGTGGACATCCGTTTCAACACTGAGGAAATGAAATGGTTTTGCAGTGAAATAAAATGAAAATTTTGTTCATCCATAACATACCCAGAGGTCATATTTAATTAACATATTTGTCAGATTTTAACCAAGGGTTTGTATTTATGTGGTCTAGAGCTGTGGTATCATTTAAAGGAGTACTTGAGGGAAAAAACATTTTGGTCAGTGTTTTGCGTAGTACAAAATAAACAAATAAATGAGCATTAAAACAGGTGAACGATTCATGCCTTGTCATTAAGTACACTACGTTATTTTTGCCACCACCTAGTGGTGATATTGCCATACGGCAGGAGAGCGCTAGCTCGCCGGTCCCCAGTTTCCTGTCCATGAAGAGTGACTGTTCCATGGAGCTTCCAGTAACACTCCAGCAAGCAGATAACACTCCTGAGCAATGGTATATCGTATATCCTTTTTTTTTGTTTTTGATGTATCACCTCATTGTTTCCTGATTGTATTCTACACATTGTTATTGTAACTACATACTGTAGTCATATACACATATTGTATCATAAAGACACTATCACGTTGGTAAGAAGATTGTGATGACCATTTTGGCCATCAGGTTGGTCTAAAAAAAATTACATTAGCAATCTAGGAAGGCAAACGTACAACCTTCTCTATTTATCCAACCTGTCGTGTTGTCTTGTATCCATTGCTTGCATGCTTCACAAGTTTTCAGTAATTTGGTGTGGAAAAAGGAATCAAACATTTCTGACTGTGAACCCCACTCATTGCCTCCATTCTTTGCTCATGACTTCTTAAGTGTGACAACCAAGTAAGACCTTCTCAATCAATGGTGGTTCCTTCCTACCAATAGCATCAGATGAACTGGTCAATTATTGTACACCTACGATGTTCACGTATAAAGTTAGTGCACCTGAGTGCAGCCTCAGTTACATACTATTTGTCACTAGAAATAAATCAATTCTGTTCTTTGTTTCAGGGCCTCTCTAGAGACAAAGAGCTCATCTTCTGTAAGCTGTCTGTCCATAAGAAGTGACCATTCAATGGATCCACCAATGAAATTTAAAGACAGCGCGTATACCGAACAAACGTACTGTCCATATTTGACACTAAATAGAGTGTTTTTTCTTTTAGTGGCTGATTTTAAGGTTATTTACATGTCTGTGTCTTCTTTAGTAAGGAAACACAGGAAAGCTCACGGGCTCCCAGCTGCCTGTCCTTAAGGAGTGACCATTCGATGAATCCACCAGTCAAATTTAAAGACGGAGCACCTGCTGAACAAACGTACCATCCGTGTTTGTTGTTAGATAAGTGCTTTTCTTCTAGTGGTTGATTTTAAGGTTGTTTACACATGTCTGTTCGCTGTCCGTTCTTAAGTACGGGAACACAGGAAAGCTCCAGCTGCCTGTCCAGGAAGAGTGACCATTCGATGGACCCACAAGCGTCTTCCAAGGAGTCAGAGGTCTCTGTAGATGAAAGGTTGTATTATAGTTGCATTAATTTACATACAATGTTATCCTATAAATGACGATAACTTACAAATATTAGTCAGTCTATTCTGAGTTTACTCTTTGTCTTCCTTTACAGGGATCAACCAGGAACACAGTCTGACCAGCGTGAGCAGTTGTATCTTTCTGCTGCATTAAAGGTAAAGCTGTCACAGCCAGTTTATGAAGACTTTGAAGCAGAAATTAAATGTTAACAGACCAAGCGCACATTGTTCAATCAAAGTACAGATTATGCAAAAGGACAGACCAAAGTGTTTAGTGTTGATATCATTTAGTGAAAGGCATCTTTTCAGTTTGGTATTTAGAGGAGTATAAATATTTGAAATCTTGTACACTGCCGCCTATCTGACTTCAGTTTGTATTCTTACTATACCATCAATGAGATGAGTCCTCGTAATATTATCAACCCAAAAACAAGCTGTTAATAGATAGTAGGTTTTAGCCTCACATCTAATATCATGACCAGCCATTGCACGTTTTATGTACATACATTTAATTACTACACATACATTGTTACACGTACAAGTTTCCCTTTATCTCATATTCCTGTATGGTTCGTTTCTAATTTAATGGGCTTGACTGTTCATATTAGAGCTTTGAGAAGAATTTTATGAGTTTGATGCAAAGGGAGATGAAGAAAATCAGCCGGATTCTCAGCCCAGATTATGTTGGATCTGTGGAAAGTACAGAGGAAGAGGAGAACAGCAATGATGCCAGAGAAGAAGCCCTAAAGATCGCCCTACACGTCTTAAAAGGCATGAAAGAGCAGGACTTGGTTGAAAAGCTGACTAAATGTAAGATGGATACTCTCCCATTATTAAAATCATGTAGATATGAAGTAAGTCACCGTCTACTTGTTGTGTAATTCATGTTTTTCCCTTGTTGTTTAGTTGAACGTGTATACACACTTCAGAAAAAACTCAAATCCAGCCTGAAGCACAAGAGCGAGCATGTGTTTGAAGGAATCGCTAAGCAAGGAAACCCGGCCCTTCTCAACAAGATTTACACCGAGCTCTACATCACAGAGGGTGGATGTGGAACCCTCAACGATGAACATGAAGTGAGACAGATCGAGTCGCTGAGCAGAGTTCCAGTGGCACAAGAGACACCAATCAAGTGCAACGAAATCTTTAAACAATTACCGGGGCAAGACAAACGCATCAGGACCGTCCTGACCAATGGTGTAGCTGGTATTGGAAAAACTGTCTCTGTCCAGAAGTTTATTCTGGATTGGGCTGAAGGAAAAGCCAATCAGGATGTCCATTTTTTGTTTCCGTTGCCTTTTCGGGAGCTAAATCTCATGAGAGAGGAGCAACTCACCATGGAAGGACTTCTTCACTGCTTTTTCAGTGTAATGAAAAAATTCCCGATCTCAGAACTTGAAAACTGCAAGGTGGTTTTCATCTTTGATGGGCTGGATGAATGTCGACTTCGTCTAGACTTCAAAAACTATGAGAGATGTTCGGAAATAACAAAACCAGCATCGCTGGATGTTCTTCTAACAAACCTTATAACAGGGAATCTGCTTCCATACTCCCTGCTCTGGATCACTTCCCGACCGGCAGCCGCTAACCAGTTACCTCCTTACTGCATTGACCAAGTGACAGAGGTGAGAGGATTCAATGACCCCCAAAAAGAGGAGTACTTCTGCAAGAGAATCAGTGACCAAAGTTTGGCAAACAAAATAATCCATCATGTGAAGTCCTCCAGAAGCCTTCATATCATGTGCCATATTCCAGTCTTCTGCTGGATCTCTGCCACGGTGCTTGAGAGGCAGTTGGCCAAAGCAGACAATCATCACATGCCCAAATCGCTGACTGAAATGTACACCCATTTCCTGATCTTCCAGACAGTACAGAGAAACGAGAAATACACCGAAGGGAAAGACATGCAGCCTTGCTTGACCAGGGAAAACCTTCTTTCACTTGGAAAGCTAGCTTTCCAGCAACTCCATAAACGTGACCTGATCTTTTATGAAGAAGACTTGCAGGAATGTGGCATTGACGTCAAAGAGGCATCTGTCTATTCTGGAGTGTGCACGCAGATCTTTAGAGAGGAGTTTGCACTTTTCCGGAGAAAGGTCTACAGCTTTGTGCATTTGAGCTTCCAGGAGTATCTTGCAGCTTTATTTGTGTACCTATGCTGGGCTAGCGCCACTGAATTTGACCACCTTCAAGACCATAACCTCCAGAAGCTTTGCCTTAATTCAACAATCTTTGATTTACACAAGAGCGCAGTGGACTTGGCTTTGAACTCAAGGCAAGGCCATCTGGACCTTTTCCTCCGATTCCTCCTCGGTCTGTCTCTGGAATCCAATCAGAACCTGTTGCACGATTTACTGCCGAGCCCTCAGAAGGCCTGCCAGGAAACAGTGACCTACATAAAGCACAAGCTCGGGGAGAACCTTAGGCCTGAGCGCGCTATTAACCTGTTCCACTGTCTGCAAGAGCTTAATGATCATTCTCTCGTACAAGAAATTCAAACCTACCTAAACACGAAGAGTCTCTCAGCAGAAGTGCTCTCACCAGCACAGTGGGCAGCTCTGGTCTTTGTGTTGCTGACCAGTGAGAAGAAGCTGGAGGTGTTTGACCTAAGAAAATACATCAAGTCAAACGAAGGATACAAGCGGTTGAAACCCGTGGCCAAGGCATCCAGGACTGTGATGTTAGTATGGTTATGTTTGCTAATGATGATTTCATGTTAATGTTGCAGTAATTAGATGAGAGAGTTAGATCAGAAATAAAATATTGGCAGGTATAATGGTGGCGGTTTAAGCTTCAGTGATTTTGCTTTTCAGATTGTCTTCATGCAACCTCACAAAAGACATCTGTCACTCATTGGCCAGCATTCTTGCTTCGAAGTCTTGTGCTATTACAGAGCTAGATTTAAGTTCCAATGACCTGCAGGACAAAGGAGTGGTGCAACTGTGTGGTGGATTGAAGAATCCATACTGTCGACTGGAGGTGCTGAAGTAAGAACCTACGTTATGTACTTCAGGGGTTTTCAACGTCTAGTGGGTTCCCCTCCCCACTTGTTCCATGGTCTATGCGTTCTAGCTGTGATTCAACTCAAGCTCTTAATAAATACCAACCCATAGGCATGGGGTAAGTTGGTTGGTAAGCTGCCCGGGGTTGCACCTCCCCCTAGTGGTGACGGACAGGGCTGCAGCCCCCATAAGTCTCCATGCATCTTCCCTCGTGCATGTTTGAGTCAGGTCTTCTGGGAAATTTGGAAAATTGGAACTTAAATTCCAAGATTGGCTAGTTTTGTGAATTAGGACAGTATTGAAAACTGTACTGCAGATAGCCACTTCCAGGCATCAAAAACATTCAATTTTCAGCCACTGTCATGTTAATTGCCGTAAATGCAGTCTACAATGGCTTGCATAAATATTCACCCCCTTGAATTTTTCCACATTTTGTAGCGTGACATGGATTATATGCCATTAAGATATATATTTTGGGCATGATCCCAAAATTTGGGAAAGAATTTACCTATGTACATCTTACCTACGTGTATTTACCTATGTGTACCTATGAGTATGATGATTCCCGTGCCCGAAGTCATAATAGAATTGATCCTGTGCTTTGATGCGAGTATTCAGGCCAAGTGCAAAAATAGCTTGAGTTAATAAACAGTGTTGTGTGTATAATAAGCATGACATTCAATTAATCTGAGCTTGAGTTAAGTATCTAAATATATTTTTACATTTTTGTCTTCTATTCAAGACTGCCATTTTGCGGTTTCAAAAGATCTGGCGGTTCGGGTCTTGTTTCTGCTCTACAATCAAACCCTGGCCACCTGAGAGAGCTGGACCTGAGCTACAATCTTACTGGAAGTGACGCTCTTTCTGACCTCCCGGCATTGCTGCCCAACACTAGGATCGAAACACTGAGGTGATGTATGAAAATGTCCTTTCAGCTCCTTGAAATTTTAATGGTAATCAAACCAAACCAACCAAAATCTAGACTTGTATTCTCATGGCACTCATGATGTGTTTTAAACAGGCTTGCGCACTGTAACATCACAAAGGAATGGTGTACTTTTCTGGCCTCGGCAGTGAGCGCCACACCATGTCACCTTAAACATTTGGATCTGAGTGAGAACAACATAGGGGACATAGGAGCAAGAGTCTTTCCTGAATTACTGAGCAATCAAAATTGTAAACTTCAATCCCTAAGGTAAGGCATATGGATGCTGACAACGTAGAGTCATCTGTTTCTTTACAGTCAGCTTCGGTCCGATTGAACACTGGACCCTCCTCACAGGTAACAGTCAAGACAATTTCAGGGGTCCAGAGCCACAACGTGCTGAACGTCACTGTAGCAAAGAGACAGACAGATTAAAAAAGATTATACCATCTCTGCCAGTAGGCACACTCTGAACCTAGGGCCAACCACATCAATGATATACCCTCCACTCTGGTCCAAGACATTCTGTCCCAGTTTATTGTGAAGTTCAGATGCTCTAAATCTGCTGATCTGTTGGGGCTCCTGGTACAACTCAGCTGCCAAGAGCCAGTTAGCTTATGTATATTTCCAGATATATTCCGTTCCTGTGCTCCCTTTTCCCTCATTCCCTTTTCTTACATTCCCTTTTTTCTGTGTTGTGTTTTTCATATTCCAGTATCCTATATTCCCTTTTCCTATTTCTTTTTCCCCATGCTCCCTTTTCCCCATATTCCCATTTCCATATTTCCTTTTCTAATATTCCCTTTTCCTATATTCTCATTTCAATATTCCCCTTTCCTGTATTCCTATTTTCCTGTATTTGCTTTTTCTTATTCCCTTTATTCTGTTTTCCTTAATTCCCTTTCCCCATATTCCAATTCCTTGCATTTGTTTTTCCTATATTTTCTTTTCCTCTATTCCATTTTCCCAGTATATACTTTTCCTTTATTTCCATTTGCCATATGCCCTTTTCCCGTGTACCCTATTCCTTTACTCCCATTTCTGGTATTCATGTTTTTCTGTATTCCCTTTTCCTGTTTTGGCAATTCCTCACACCAATATTCTGTTTTCTCTATTCCCATATTCCCTTTTTCTTTCCCTTTCCTGTTTCCCACATTCCCATTTCCCCTGTATTTCCTTTTTCTCTTATTCCCTTTTCCAACATCCAAATACCTTTTTTCTGTATTCCCTTATCTTGTATTCCATTTTCTTATATTCCCTTTTTCCTGCGTTCCCTTTTCTGGATGTTTTTTATTATTATTATTATTATTATTATTATTATTATTATTATTATTTTCCAGGCTGGTGAAATGTAACATAACTTGGAAAAGCATGCTAGACTATGCATCCAGCTCGACTTCCTGGTGTCTCAGATCCCTCGACTTGAGTGACAATGATCTGCAGGACTCGGGAGTAAAACAACTTGCTTGTGCATTGGACAAGCCGTCATGCAAATTAGAGAAATTAAGGTTTATCTAATAACCTAATAAAGACTTTTATTAAGGTGCCTTTTGTATCTGTCCAGGAGAAGATGATGATCTTGAGAGACCTTTCTCTGTGTTCAGGCTCTCGTCTTGCGGATTCACTGAGAGAGGATTCACGGCCCTGGCTTCCGCTCTAAGATTAAACCCCACATGCCTGAGAGAACTGGATCTAAGTAAGAATTTCCCTGGCAAGACAGCAATGGAGCAGCTGTGTGCAGCTGTAAGACAGTCCACCTGCACTCTTCAAACGTTGTGGTGAGAACTGTGCTTCTTTCCATGAACCATTTATAGCTGGGTTCAAAATTAAAATAGTCAGGAAGAAAGTGCTCAACGTAAACGACCCGAGGTTTAAAATTAGCCAAACGAGCAATTACTAATACATTTTCTGGTGAAATTTTAAACTCAGGTTTACTGATTGCAAATTAGTGCCTTTTTTACCAAAGAACCAAGAAACATTAGCTAACATTAGCTAACTAACAACAGCGTTTTTCCGCGTCTGTCAAACTTTAGACCAGAAGCTGTGATGCTAAATAGTTACATAATGACTTTACAAATATGAGATTTTAGACAAATATAGAAAATATAAATAGAGATAGTAGTACTGTATGTTTTTTTTGACTAGGTAAAAAAAAAAAAGTATAGCAAACGGGGAAAAAATGTAAACAATGATGCACGTGGAAACACTGCAGATCCTGGCTTAGAATGTCGGATTTTTGTTTCTCAAGAAACAGGAACTGTGAAAAACAGGAAAGATGAAACAGAAAGCAGGAAATAATTCCGCACTCCGGTATACTCAGGGAAAAAAGTGCGGAAAAAAGTACGGAGAAACTATTCGCAGTAAATAATGCGCATGAGACAAAACTGTACTTACCGATTCAACAATCTACTGAAGTGAGTCTGAAAATATATTCAAGAGTAAAACATATTTATTTTTACATAGCCGAATACAATCTCATTATGCCTGATCCTGATTTTGCATGACTAGCAAACTATCAGTCATAAGGAAACATTCTGCTAATTCAGACCTAGAGTTTGACTTGCAGGTTAGCTAATGTTTAGTAACCCTTCTGTAATGAATAGCTAAGGCACATTAGCAACTAGCCAACACATTTAACAAGCTAATTTATGGAACCTGACTAGCAAGCTAATTTAACAATGAAACGAATGAAAAGATTTGGACTAGCTAGCTAGTTTAACTAGCTGAACTTACCTAGCTAATTTCCCAAATTTAACCTAAGCGTAACACACCCAACTTTGTTCAGGAAGTTTGTTTAGTCGAGTAAAGTACAAATCTTCCAAAATAGTACTTAAGCACATCATCAAAACACAAATACCCCAATATTTTTCGCATTAGCACACCGTCACGTCTTATTTTTTTCCCGTTTAAATTTTTTTTCATGCTTGGTCGTCTGAAACCGCTTCTAAACGTGGATTGCTAAAGGAAAGTACTAAATGCTGAAAGATGTTTGCATGGTGCTAACTGATGACTGAATTTACTCATGCAGCATGGACCAGTGTGGCCTTGACTCAGAAATATGCGCCTCCGTTGCCAAAACCCTTAGCCAGAACTGGAGTCTGAGAGAGCTGAGTGTGAGCAATAATGATCTGGGAGATGTGGGAGTAAGGAAGCTCTTCACTGGGCTAGAGAGTGGACGTTGCACCCTGAAGATACTGAGGTAGAGTTGAAAACAACTTAAATACCTTCTAACAGAATCAGTGTGGTCATGCCCCATTGATCATCCTATATACAATGTTAGATCTGATTGAGATCTCTCTATTGTTTTGAAATTGCGAGTTCGAATCCTGACAATCCCTGTAATCAAAACTGGCCTCTGAGTACGAGGTGTGACGTTACTCTTTCTTCCCTGTCAATCACACCGACAATAGCCGATCATCGGCATCTGTGAGCTCGCGTATGCGAAAGAGGGCGGATACCACACCCGGATGGAAGTGCTATAATCTAAGATAGTATGATGGTTTGTCATTCCCGGGTGGGAAATTCCAGTGTTACCTCAACAGACAAGAAACAATATACAATATAAGACAATGAGAGAGTGTTTAAATAAGTAGCACATGCATGAGCTCACAGATGCTCATGATTGATAGGGAAGAGAGCTTAAGCATGCATACCGTGAAGCATGAAACTCAGTTTTGCTCATTTGCAAACCACGAGCCTCAAGTTCATACCTGAGTTTCAATGACAAAATTTGAAATTTCGGATTTCTAATGGCATGATTCACATTCACAATACCATCTAAACATTTCTTTTCTGACAGTGTCCCAGTTGTCCCTGTTGTATAACAGTTGTGCTCTCATCTACTGTACAGACTGGCTAAGTGTTCCCTGACTGACAGCAGTTGTGACTTCTTGGCCCCTGCACTAAGCTCGAACACTACAGTCCTGTCAGAGCTGGACCTGAGCGGCAACAACCTCAGCCCAACCCGAGCCAGTTTCCTGAGCTCCATATCCAACATAAATCTTACACTGTGATAAGAAGTGCGGAACATCCTGCTTATTTATCTCAGTTATTATAGCTTTTTATAGCTACTACACCAAACCCAAGACCTTCATGAGCTGATACTGATGTGTTTAAACACTAAAATTGGCAGAACGTGCGGTTTAGGGCTGGAATTATTTATTTTCAAAGGTGTCAGAATTGTCCGTTTATGACATTTCTTTTCCCGTTTTTTAAATTAGGGTGGCACGGTGGTGCGGTGCGGTGGTTAGCACTGTCGCCTCACAGCTAGAAGGTCCTGGATTCGATCCCCGGGTCACCCAGGGTGCCTTCCTGTGTAGAGTTTGCATGTTCTCCCCGTGCATGCGTGGGTTTCTTCCCGGTGCTCCGGTTTCCTTCCACGGTCCAAAGACATGCAGATTAGGTCAACTGGCTACTCTAAATTGCCCATAGGTGTGAATGCGAGCGTGTGTGG
>JAQQZR010000015.1:19104120-19136314 GCA_030068235.1 Notoglanidium macrostoma | reverse complement strand
TATATATATATATATATATATATTTATGTATATATATATGTATATGTAGATTCCAAGAAGTGCGTCCAAATGAAATGGAGATGTTTAAATCTCAAATAATAGGACACATTGTCTTACTTCATACATAACAATTCAGTACATTGTGTTAAAAAAAACTTGAGGCAACCACTGTTTTTTTTTTTTTTTCCCCCAGTCAAGTCAAGTCAGTGTCCGTAAGCTGTTTTCATACTGTGCGATTTTCAGCCTGATCTTCATCGTTCAACGTGACATGGAGAACGTGTGCGTGTAGGTGTAATTGGATCTCTCCTATACGAACACTCGAATCGTACAGCTAATTCATTTCTGCGCTCGCATGCGGCTGTTGCTAGGTTACAGCCGGTAATATTTGCACTGGTGAGAGGTGTCACGGTTACGAGTGGTTCCAGATGGGCGATTATGTAATGAATAGGACGGGGTGCTTCATCAGCGCAGGGCTGAGAGCGGACGTTGTAAGGCCTGGCCGAGGCACACGGGTCTGACAGAAACGCTGATGTACGCATCGAGAGAAAATCATCTGGCTGCAATTTTCAAAAAACGTATAAGAGGTTAGAGTAGCGATTCAAACGCCCCCGGGCCGGTTGAGGTCATGCTTTGAGAAGCCTACCATAATACAATTCCTTCTCATGCAATTGTAATTAGAATGGACCCAGCAGTTCTGGTTTCCCAACGACGGAATGCGCACCGGTTATCGTAATATTTCAGATCAAATCATGATGTACGTGATTTGAACAGGCAGCACTCAAGAGATTACGGAGTTCATTTGGAATGTAGAACTCATTCGGACGGACACAGTCCCTGCATGTCAACATACAAACATGTTCCTGGTCTCTCTTCGTGCAGGCGCTGAAATCTAAGCACGTCAACCGTTACATCGTGGGCGTCGGGGACCCGGACGGAGACTACCAGCTGGACGTTGACATATCCGGGCTCATATTCTCTCATCATCCCCTGTTCAGCAGGGAGCACGTGCTGGGGGCTCGGCTGGCCCAGCTGTACGACCAGTACCTCAGCAGACGGCACAAAAACTTCACCTGTCTCCTGACGGATAAGGTGAGTACTCCGTTACCGTAGTAATAACTTTCGCTATAAGAAATTGACTAAATAATAGCGAACCTAATTTTCTGTGTGTATGGCTTCAGTTGAACGGGTTGAGAAACGCGATCCGCAACATGCTGGAGCTGCATAACAGAGAGGGCCTTAGTCTGGTGAGTCAGCAAAGAATCGTGGAGTACAAACAGGAAATAAGGTAAGCGGTCTTATTTTGTGCATCATATGTTCTGTGCTAATCGCTGAAGATGCTGGACCACACTGAACGTCCGTTTCGTCCAACGTTTCATCAGACACACTCGTCAGCTCCGAGACTTGGAGCAAGAAAGGGACCGAACTCTGCTGAAGAGCATCGTGAAAGTGTGGAAAGAGCTCAAAGCCTTGCGGGAGTTCCAGGGCTTCACCAACACGCCTTACAAACTCTACATCAGGAAGTGCGTTCCAACAGACACCTATCCAACATCCGTCAAAAGACATCAGCGTACACGATCAGTATCCAGTATGCCTGATTGGACAAGCCAAATCAAAACTTTACATTGCATTTATTGAAGAGCGCTGAATTTATTTGGTTATTTTTGTAAAAAAAAAAAAAAAAAAAACCACCATCGAAACAATTCAACATGCTTTCAAATTCATCATTCATTCAAAACTATCCAATAAAAAGAACAAGTGATCTTCCAACAGACCAGCAAAATAATCCTTCCACATTAACACCAACAACAAAAAAAACGCTAATCCAATGATTAACAAAATCCAACGATCGTGATCAAATCCTTAATGATTAATCCATTAACACCAGCAGGTTAATCCGGTAGTCTGGTCCAAATCTAAAGCTTATCCTCAGACACCAACACTCTCCAACCAACACTGATGATTAATTGATTGTTGAATTGAATTATTGGTGTTTGTTGGGGAGTTTTTTTAGCACGTTAATTCAGCACTGTCCCAAAAAAAAATAGTCAACGCTTTTCAACACATTAATTCCGTACTCTACATCAAACCTAACACTCTTAATCAAACTCTAGGCAGCACTATCTAACAAACACTAATGAGTCATACAGCATTGTCCAACAGATTGTACAGAGAAGTGCTGGTCATTGGTGTTCGTTGAAAAGTATTGTGTGTGTAGTTGTTGACTTATTGGCATACGGACTTGGAATTCTTGGCATTTATGCTTGGTCTTCTCTCAGTCATGGATGTTTGTCTCACTAAATATGGACTTGGTCTTAACCAAGCGCTGCAGTGTTACGGCATTTAATAGTCCTTGTCCTCTCTTGTCCTCTCAGAGAGGAGGTGGAGCGGGGACGGGACGAGCAAGAACACGAGGCAGAGATCTTGGCAGAGGTGGCCGAGCTGCAGACAGAGGCTGCAGAGGATTACGAGAGGAAGACGGTCGAGTACCGGAGCCGTCTGGAGGAATGGAGGTCCTGGAGGAGGAAACAGGTACCCTTAAACACACCGTTATTAATTGTGCAACATGAGAAAAGATGACCGTACGGTTATGGTTAGCCTGGCGGTGACATCCATTTATTCATTTTTACGCGGAGTTTTCATGATTGATTTCAGAAAGCTGTAAAGAAGAAGCTGAAGAAGAGAAGCCAGCAGTCTCAAGGTGAGGAAGAGGAAGAGGAGGACGAGCGCAGTGAGGAAGAGCCGGGAGAGGCACGAGTCAAACCAGAACCCCCAGAGAAACCCGACACGGCGAGTTTGGAGCAGCGGGTCCGAGAGAAAGCTGCGAAGATCCGCAGGAAACCCGGAGAACCCGTTTTGGTTCCAGAACTTACTGTGTCATGTGCTGTCACTCCAAATGAGCAGTGTCCACGGTAAACAGAGAGATCTCACACACACACACACACACCCATGATACACACGATGTTAAAATATCATGAATAAATTCAGATAAAGTACATGGGAATGGGGATTGGTACTGATAGCTAAAGTAGGAACTTTAAGATTTGCATTGAGTCTTTAGAAGATCTAGATGAAAATGTATTTTATTTAAAAATGGAATTAAGAGTAATTAAATCTTAGTATTCATTTCCAATGACACATTGGATAAAGTGTAAATCTCCTCTAGTATTATTTACGTACAGGAAGTCCTACAGGAAGTACTCCTTCTATTCTCTGCTCTTTGTGAACTTCTGAACGAGACGTTCCAATCGATGACCAGGCTATAAAACAATATTGTACACATGTGTACAGCGCTTTTCTCACAAAGTAGTTTTACAGAAAGCACAAAGAGCCAGCTGAACGAATTGTTCAAAAGAAAAGCGTCTAAGGACAATAGAAAGGAACCAAAACTCAGAAAGAGGAACCTTAATCTGATCAAGTCAGACTGTGGAATTACAGCAGGAAGAGTACAAGAATGTAATTAGCAAGTTAACACGGAGGCAAGATAAGCAACAGGACCGGATGAGCACTAGAGAGTTACCGGCTATCAGAAAACTGTCAAATCGGCACTTTATTTGGAGATAGCAACCAAAGCACCAAATGACCCCAAAGCGCATTTCATGTGATTACGAATGAAAAGAAATGGTCCGTGTTAATAATAATGTTGTGTTTGAACCAGAATTTAAGTAGCACTGTTAATTTCCTGTTTCTATGGATTGTAAACAGTTGTGCCGAGTTGCCGCTCTTTCCCCAGCTGTGTCCCATGTGTTCTCTTATCCTGTTCCCAGAGGTGAATTAGCACGGAGGGAGGACGTCGCAAAGCGCTCTCTGTTCATCAAAGTGCTGTACAACGACAAAGAAGTGTCCAGAACAGACAGTCGCTCGCTCAGTATGGACTTCCGGGTTCACTTCGGCCAGATGTTCAACCTGAAGATCGTGAACTGGCCCGAGAGTATCAAACTGCAGGTAGGGTGTGTTTAAGTGTGTGTGTGTGTGTGTTCTTGTGAGGGGTCTGTGTGTGGTTTGGCTTTACGCTCTCTGTTCGTTAGATATATGAGAGCGCCGGATCGTCCACCAGTCTGTTGGCGGAGGTGTGCGCACCAGTCCCGGAAACGTCCATCTTAACAGGAAGTGCTTCATCTGAAGAGATGGAGTTCAGCAGCAACCAGAGGGTTGCGTTTAACCATGAGGGCGTCGGCAGCGGTAAACACACGCACGCACGCACACATACATACACACAGAGTGAAAGCAGGAACTGATCAGCTTGTCTGCACTCAGCAAATTTAAACGGCGAACATTTATACACATGACTTAAAAATGCTGTGTGTCGGATGTGTGGCGTGTCAGACGTGCCGTTCTCCTTCATGGCTGACGGCAGTAACAGGCAGACGCTGCTGACCTCGGGGAAGCTGTCCTGCTGTGTGTCGTGGGCTGTAGGAGAGGATGACCTGCCCCTGGCCCCGCCCTCTGGGCAACCTGGTGCAGGTGTACACAGGTGAGAGGGTGAAAGGCAACACCGTGCATGCAATCAGCAAGTTCTCCATCACGCTCTGTAGCACAGGAGTAGAGCTATGTGTAAAGGAGAAATAAAGGCTAGGAGAACTTCGTCAGATGATCAGGCTTTCGAGAAGTTTTTTACGTCACTATAGCAACCATAACAAAACAGTGGAACTTGACAAGGAAGAAAATGTACCACAATCTAAGTTCGCAGATTCGACTTACTATCCAATACTAACACATTGTTATGCTCCCTCTCTCTGTCTCTGTCTCTCTCTCTCTCTCTCTCTCTCTCCTTCTCGCACTCTCTCTCTCTCTAGTGGTCTGAGGCAGATGGATGCTATAGCGTGCATCGGGGCGTCTGGACTAAATGACATGAAGAAGCTGGGGAAATGGGCAGCCGAGTCTCGCCTCGACCCCAACGACCCCAACAACTCCTCCATAATGCAGCTGCTCTCAGTGCGTGAGCTCAGAGTAATCAGCTCCACATTAGCCGATTAAAGCGCTTAATCTCCGAGCTCAGAATCGATTATTTCACTTATACTTCAGTTGATTGTTGATGTATTTTGACAGCAGTGTTTCTGTGATTCATTAATAAAAGCTCAAAATCGCGTACAAGGACGACGAGTGAGAATCAGAAGCAAGACTTGAAAGTCGTCCAGGAAGACTTCAGATTGTGAGCAATTTAGTCAAGATGAGAAATATCGGATTGCAGATGTGTAAAGCTGATCGAGACACAACTCTGAAGCACTGTGATTACAGCCAAAGCTAATTCTGGCTTACGCGGATTTGTATCATATTGTGTAACTCGTACAAATCACGTCCTTGTAAGATTAGAAAATATGGATGCGTACAGCGGGGTGGGGGCGCGAATACTTATGCAAGGCATTGTGACGGCATGTGAAAGGGGTGCGTTTGCACCACCTCACCTCCGTCTCTCATTCCACAGGCGGCGAGCGGAGGGGAGATAGCGGTCCCGGAGTATTTCCGACCGGAGCAGCTGCAGGAGGAGTTTAACTTCCTGTCCGACGAGGAGCTGGAGCGCTCGCGCCGCTTCCGCCTGCTCAGGCTCAGGAGCCAGGAGGTGGCCGAGTTTCGCCATTTTAAATCCGTGCCTTCCACCGAGCGGGAGATCCCGGAGAAAGTGTTTGAGGTTCGATTTCTAGTTCCGTAAAACATCCCGATGGATTAAACCCTTTCCTTATTTAACGAAGAGACTCGCAGCCACCATATTCTCATCACTTTTGGTCTAAGACGTTAAATATATAAACGTTTTTTTCGTTGCTAAATATGTCAGGATTACGAGCGAAGGCTGAAGGAAGGAGAGCTGATCGACACCAAGGAGCACATGGACGCACACAGAGCTCGAGTAGCCAAGCATTTACAGAAAGTATGTGAATCCTCAACGCTGTTTGGAGAAATTTTTTTTTTTTTTTTTTGCAACGGCAGCTCTGGTAGTAGTTCCAGCTGCAAGGCGGGTCACCGGTTCATATCAACACACTCATTCTAGCATAGCTAGCACGTATGTGTGGTGGAAACATCATGTAAACTGTTAAAAAAATAACACATTTGTGTTGTGTGGGTTTGTGTGAGATGTTTGGGATCGTTTGTATTATAAATACTGTCATATTCTTAGTAGTAGGAAGTGAGTCTCTTCGCAGAATGGTTGTGGAAGTGATACCTCGTTTCACTTGCACACCCATTTTCTGTCTTTTCCTTCCCTTTTAGGTGCAGGAATCCATCATTAATCGCTTCCTCATAGCAAAGCATCATTACGTTCTGTCAGATGTGATCGTGGAAGAGGAGGTACCAAGCATCGGGTAATCATCCTCGGCAGAAGTTCTCCATTTTTATTTTTATTCACCTCAAGCTTTTTTTATTCCTTAGCTATTTTAAATGTCTACGAAAACTTATAAAGCGCTGTTCTGCACTTTTACAGTTTATTGAATGTACTTTCCGGTCATTATTCTGTCAGTGATTTATTTCTAAAAGATCTCTTTTTTTAAAAATTCTTCACTTCCACTTTACGTTGTCGTGCATTTTGATTCGTGTAACGCGTTTAACAGCCGACGTAAATGCAGAGATTCAGCTCCTTTTTGAGAACGACAGAGGTGACGGGAAAAATGTGGCCCGATATGGAAGGCAGTCAGCATAAAATGAATAAAATAAAAAAAAAGTGGAAAAGTTGTTCCAGACGAGGGAAAAGGGGCTCCCGAGGAGAAACGTTTGCTTTGGGTTCATTTTGATTGATCTGTGTGAACTTTGACGTAAATACAATTCCCCCCCCCCCCCCCCCCCCCCTCATATTTTCTTCTGCTTTTCATTTTCCCACTTCCTTTCCTTTCCTTCCTGTTTTTCCTCTTGCCCTTTCTTAAGAGGGTGCTTTAAAGGGCGCAAAGTAACTCACTAGCAAAGTCCATATTGTGGTCTGTAAGAAATGGATGCGCCACTTAATTATTAAGTAATTTATTCTTGCTTGGCATCTAAAAAAAAAAAAAATTCATGTTCACTAAGGTTCTTGTCGTGAGATTCTTTGTTTTCTCTCTCTCTCTCTCTCTCTCTCTCTCTGCCTGTTAGAATTTACTTGTGAAATATTATTCTTATGCAAATTGAATCACCGTGATTGGTCCTTACTGCTTCTTAGTCACTGTTAGTCACACAAGCATGTTTATTTCAGTCACTACACATCAGAGTTACACCATACCTGTGCTTCGCGTTGTCAGGATTTTAGGCCTGAACCTGTTCAAGCTTGCCGAGCCCAAGCGTCCCCTAAAGCCTCGGAGGAAAGAGAGGAAGAAAGTGACGGCTCAGAACCTTTCAGACGGAGACATCAAGCTGCTGCTGAACATCATCAGAGGCTACGACATCCCCGTCCGTAAACCTCACACCAGGTACGCACGGGTGCGGATTTTAATCAGTGTAACGTAATGCTCTGTTCCTGGTCACTTCTCGAAGAGTTTCTTAATGATGCTGTTACTTGTAGCAAACCTGCAGCGGCGTCTAAGAGCGCCCGCTCCTACGCTGAGCCGTTTACATCAGCCCAGGCCTCTCAGACTGCACCCCAGGGCGGCGAGTGGCCCCTCGGCCAGGTGAGTCACCTTTACACCGCACGATCTGGGGTTTTATTATGGTCACACGTTACTGAGAGGGAGAAATGAGAAGTAATCGCATGAGGCTTTCTGCTCATCATGCATCATGTTTACAATCCATAATGTGCCATAAAACGCGTAAATGATTCGCACAATATGTCTTCCGACTGCATTGTGACACGACGTAGATCTGACCTTCATCGACGGTGTTATAAATGCTTCCTGTAGTTATTAATATATTTAGATATGATCGAATAACAAATACTGGTGACCTAACTACCGTCTTGCTGCTCATAATCCGTCCAAATTACTGCTAAGCTATGAGTGCATTTGGGAAAACTAGTCATTTTGTGCGTGTGAAGCCCCAGATCCGGCCCTACGTTGAGGTGTCCTTCCAGCGTACGGTCCTGCAGACCTCCACAGCCGAGGGTCCGAACCCCTGCTGGAATGAGGAGCTGGTGCTGCCTTTCAGGTGAACACAAGATCCTTTACTAACGTGCCACGACCGCATACTCACACTTACCACGCGGACGGTTTCAGTGTAGAAACGCTTACTGTCCGCTCCGTTCCATCAGCGCTCCGGACGGAGATTACAGCACGTCCAGCCTGCAGTCTGTCCGCGACGAGGTCTTCATCAGCATCTTCGACGAGGTCCTGTTTGAGGTGGTTGAGGTGAGAGATGCATGGCTCTGCACGGCTATTACATAACTTACAGAAGTTCAGATAAAGCAGCGGACCGGCGACAGAGGTTAACGCTTGATGCGCCACTATTAATTATTACTTTATGGCTATAAAAAATGGCACTTTGAGCCGAAGAATCTGCATGAATACATGTGATGGTGTAAACTGCTGCAAAGGATCTAGGACCATATTTTTCCATGACCATAGCTGCGTTTTCATGACTTCACTTTCACTTCTTTTAAAGAGCTACGTGCGCTATTGTCTGCGCGTGTGCGTGTGATTTCTTTCAGGATGAGCGAGAAAGAGGAAGCAGCGTTCACACGCGCATTGAGAGGCACTGGCTGGGCTCCATCCACATTCCGTTCAGCACAATCTACCTGCAGTCACGAGTAAGTCACGTGGCACGTCGCATTTAAGACAAGTAAGAAAAACTTGTGGGATATTGGAATATTTGGGAACCATCTTTGGGAATATTACACAATAAAAGCCTCAACAGTAGTATATTTTATTCCACTGCTGTCGAGTGAAATATTGGATGAATTAAATAATTTACGCAAACAAATCCATGATGATCCCAAGGAAAACTAGCAATTCAACCATGATTTAAAAATGAGGATTTAGTTGTTTGTTCGGTAGATTGACGGGACGTTTAAGGTGGCCACGCCCCCAGTGTTGCTAGGCTACAGTAAAGAGCGGAGCCTAGGCACCGAGGGCGGCTACGACACGGTTCGGAGTCTAAGCGAAGGCACCTTCCTCACCCTCTTCATCACCATGGAGCCACAGCTGGTGCCTGGCGACACCGTCCGGGAAAAGGTAAAACCTCCGCCCACTGTTCTTCCTTCCTTCTTCGCTTTTTATTTTGCTGCTTTCTTAGGTAAAGGTAAAGGTAACGGGCGTGTGTGTTTTGCTGGCTGTCTCACACACTTATTAGTTTGTCTGTGCAGTTTTGGCTAAACTCTGCGCGGATTTAGATGTTAGAAGGTTCTTGAGTCACATAGATCAAATTTTGAATTTCAAAAGCGAGCCCAAATGTGCGTGAATTTGAAACGTGCTCTGGAATAACAAAAACAAAAGCTCCTTTCCGCCCGCTGCAAGTCCTAACCGTCTTGTCGTTGGCTTGGTGAAGTTTGACACGCAGGAAGCCGAGCGTCTGCTGTTGGCGTGCGAGGGTTTCGAGAAGGACGCAGTGAAGAGGTTCCCGGACCGACCCTGTCTCACCACCGTGGTGGACATGAACGGCAAAACCGTCTTCGTCACGCGCTTCATCCGACCCCTCGGCCCTCCACAGGAGCTGCTGGACGCTTTTCCCAACAACCCGCAGGAGGCGACGGTGAGCACCGCTAACACTCCGCATCGTAGCACGCCTTAAACATCTGTTTTCTATGAACATTGATTAGTTAAATCGATTCATTTTATTCTACGGTTATGCGGTTGAATTCTCGATTCTGATTGGTCGTCTTTCCTGAGGGGGGGGGAAAAAGAAAACGGCTCTTGTTTGTGTCTCCGTTTTCCCAGGAGCTGGTCGCGCGATTCGTTTCTCTGATCCCCTTCCTGCCGGACAGCGTGTCTTTCTCTGGCGTCTGTGATTTATGGAGCACCTGCGATGTAAGCGTGCATCCGCAATTCCACAAAGTCCGGACGTGTTTCCTGCTCTCCTAGAATTCTTTCTGTCATGTTTTATAGCAATTCCTGATGCTGCTCGCAGGAGATGAAGAGGAGCACGCCGTACTGCTCTGCAACTACTTCCTGTCCATGGGCAAAAGGGCGTGGCTCATCATAGGAACCGCCATCCCTGAGGTGAGGGGCTTGACGTCATGTAAAGGATATTCTTCTACTTCATTGAGTACCGTCGTTGGAATTATTTATTGATTATATTAACTAGGATGACCGTAGTAGTGATTAAATATCTGCAGGGCCGCACAGCATACGTTCTCACCCAAGAACACAACCGCTACGTGATCTGGAACCCCAGTACGGGTCAGTACTACGGACAATACGACACGTTCTGCCCCCTACAGACTGTCGGCTGCCTGGTCAACGCAGAAAACGTGAGCACTCGGTTAAAACGGCGGCGCTCTAGTTACACGTCTGTCTAACACACTTAATTAAAATGTAGCTCCACAGACGTTGGTGCACGTTGGTGCTAATCGTTCAGACGTTTGATCGTTTCTCTCCTGCAGGTGTGGTTTAATATTCAGACGTACGCCACGCCAATGAGGATGGGGTTTGATGTCACCAGACCAAAGTGCTGGAAGCCGTTCTTCTCCAGAGCGTTCCCCGACCCCGGCCTCTCCGGCGTACAGGTGAGTGGGTGGAGCAAACTCGAGAGCACCACCTGGTCACCATTTTGTCATTATTTGCGTTAAGCGATAATTTATATTATTACGATATAAACCTGTGATTTGAATAACAGCCAGAACTACTACAAATTAGTCAACACCTATTGAAAATGTGTGTGTGTGTGTGTTTGTGTGTGTGTGTGTGTGTAGCCTGAGGAACTGGGATACAGACGGACAGACAAGGCAGCTGCAGCGGAGTTACAGGACAGGTATGTGTCCATAACATACACACACACACACTTTAATACAATTTTATTAAACTTCTTATCCAAAATCAAGTAAATGAGATCAGATATCATATTCTGGGCTTCTGAGCTAAAAGTATGATATTATTTGCACATGTACAGAAATGTCATTTTGGATTTATATCTTATAGAAACATTTTTTTTAAAAGACTGTTCCCCCGACGTTATTTCCTGCAGGATAGAAAAGGTGCTGAGGGAGAAGATCATGGAATGGCGCCCGAGACACCCGACTCGCTGGAACCGGTACTGCACGTCCACGTTACGTCACTTCCTGCCCAAGCTGGAACGGAGCGGAGGCCGCGAGGTCGCCGAGGAGCATCGGCTGGAGCTGCAAAGCCTTCTGGGAGACTACAGGGTGAGCATCGGACAACCAAGCCTTTCTGTTGTCCATGGTTGGAAATGATGTAGGATAAGCGTTTATCTTCCTGTTTCACCGTTGATCCCGTAACCCTTTCTGCTCACGTCAGATCTCCGGCTTCCCCCTGCACCTTCCGTTCTCCGAGATCCGGCCGATCGTCGAGGCGGTGCACAGCACAGGCGTGCACAGAGCGGAGGCTCCTAACGTGGAGTTCGCGCTGGCCGTGTACGTCCACCCTTACCCCAGTAACGTACTCTCCGTGTGGGTTTACATCGCCTCGCTAGTCCGCACACGCTAGCTTTCAAATCACTACCCAGATTGATGGATGTGTATAATAATATTAGGTACAGTTTTTAATCAGTGTATTACAGAAGTGTATTTTGTGACCGTGAAGATTTAGTATTTGTGACGCCTGCACGAAAACGCACTAAACGATTGCTTTATTGGAATCATCTTTTCTTTTGTGTCGTAATGCTATAGTGCAGGAGTCTAGCGGAGTATGTGTGTATGAAATGTATGAATTTTACTCAATAACAGCCGCCAGTCTTGTTTTCACCCTCATTCAGTGTGACGGGGGGAAAAAACCTCGAATCGCTTTGAAATCTGAACAGACGGCAGTAAGGAAGGTAGGTTTATAGTTTATGCGCACTTCCTGCCTGTGTGGGTTACATCGTTTAAAAAAAAAAATATTTCCTTGTGAAAGGACAAAAATGAAAAACATCTACATTTTTCTCACGCTCTGTGTGTGTGTGTGTGGGGGGGGGGGGGGGGGGGCGGGGGGGGTTTACTGTAACTGTTTACTGTAACTATCCACATCAACAAAACCATATTTCTTTCCACGTTGTGTTTTATGAACGTTCTTCCTCTCGCCATCGACGTGAACAGGACGTGAACCCTGTGTTTACACTGTAGACGTCATTGTCGGCACGTTTTCATTGTGTTGATTTACCGAACTTCTTTCTTTTTCTCTTTGTTCTCCACAGTGTGCTGGATATTATTAATATGAAATGCGCTTTTTTTAAATCTGTAACAATAGTATACACACCCCCTTCCGCTTTATTAGGAATAAGCGTACATTCCGACGTATTCCTAACAAGTGTACGTTCCTAATAATGTGCACAGCGAGCGGACTCATCTCAGATGGGGCGTTTTTTTTTTTTTGGTTTTTTTTTAAATGACCAAATCAAAGGACATAAGAAATGCAAGAGCAGTGCGAGCTCAGAGATTCGGGCTCAGATAAAGCTCTTAAATTTACGTTGAAATAAAAATTTATTTCCAAATACCTCTGTGTAAGAAAAGACAATGTCAGTTATTTACAATGTCAGTAATCTGAAATATTTACAGACATTTACACCGAATCGGAGAGCTCGATATCTGCTTCAACGGTGGTTGCAGGTTCAGTACAGCGTGCCCAGTGACTGACCATTAGTTCGTGTTTGTTGCGGACTCGTGTTGGTTGGCCTTTGAAAAATCTTCTGCAGGATCTCCTTCAGATAATTCCGGAATTTCACCCCGACGAAGACATAAAACACGGGATTCAGGCAGCAGTGAGAAAACGCCAGCAGTTTACAGACGTATTCGGCGTAGTCGAGATGATGCGTGACTTCGCAGTCGGTGAAATACCTGACCTTAAGATGGGTGAACGTTTGTAAAAAATTCACCAGGTTATAAGGAGCCCAGCCGACATAGAACACGACGACGATGCTGAAGATGAGCCTGATAGTTCGGTGTCTCTTGTGCGTTCGTGCCTTGAAGATGGTCTGCAGAATTTTGATGTAGCAAAAACCCATGACCACGAAGGTGCAAACGAAAAAACAGTTCTGTTGGTACGTAAGCCCGAGCTCTGCGCTAGTGGAATTATACTCACAGTAGAGTTGGGAAGCATTTGCAGGATCAGGCATCACCGAGCTGAAGATCGGAGCTGGCAGCGCCGCAACGATGCTCACCATCCAACCGACGATGGGGATTATCGCAGAACCCTGTCTCTTTTCCCAGTCCGAGAGAGGGTGCACTACAGCTACGTAGCGCTGAACGGTCATCAGCATCAGGAAGACGATGCTGCTGTAAAATCCAGCGTAGAAGATGAAACAGACGGCTTTGCACGCTGCGTCTCCGAGAGTCCAACCCCAGATGTAGTAACAAGCCCAGAACGGCAATCCGACGGTGAACAGCAGGTCCGACACAGCCAAGTTCAGGATGAAGATGTTGGTCAGCGATTTGAAATTCTCATAATAACGAAGAATCACGAGAACCAAGATGTTCCCGATGAGACTCAGCAAGACCACGACGCTGAAGAATAACGGGATTAGGATGGATCCGACTTTGGCCACGGCTTCCTTGTGACACAGTTGATCCACAAGGGTATCGATATCAGAATATTCAAACGTAGGCTCCGTAACATCTGTAAAGGAAACATATGTGGTTAAACTTAAAAAAAAAAACCGTGTCTGTGTTCATCCTAGTTACTGAATTCTATCTTTATATACATTATAGAATTGTAAACCTATACAGTGCAGTAAACAATGCATAGCTTGTAGATTTTCTATTACAAAAAATAGCTCAATACGGAATATATATTTATACAGAATTTCTATCCGTTTTGTTCATACACACCTTCCATTTGTTCCTCTTCGAATGGATCATTGAAAGAAAAATCTCCCGTTTAGAATTTGGATGCTTGGACAGCATACAGATATGTAGCGCTACATAAAGATTAACGAAAGGAGGAAAAGTCACTTTGTCCGTATCCCAATCCGGCCGGCGAAGTGAACTGAACAGATTTACACTGCTACGTTGGTTTTGAATGACATGTCGCCTCCCACACCCTTCCCCTCCTCACCCCCAGCCAGAAAAAAAAAAAAGTGAATTGAAAGTGTGTTGCGTGTGTTTTCGCCTGTAATGAATGCACGGTGGAAAATATTTAAAGACATTTCTCATTTAAAATCTGCTCGTCAAGGAAGTCAAATACGTCATGATCCAGGCACTTTGGGATGGACGACGGTTCAATATTCCCATGTGACCCAGGCAAGGTTCATTTTATGATCATCTTAATGCACATGTGAAAGCAGTGACCCTGCTGGCCATGTGAACTTAGAGACTACTGTATTTGTATGAACTTTACTCCAGAACCCTTATACTCTGGAGGAATAATCCTTCCTGACAAGACGAGAAGCAAACACTTTTCCACTCTGGTTCTTCAGTATATCCTGCTGTCTTTCACATCTTTAGGTATAAACCCATCCACTTAGCTTGTCACTAAATCTACTGACTGTTTAACTGCATCGCTGTGCAGGTTTCCTTCCACCACCCCATAACATGCTGGGTGGATTGGTGGATGTGAATTGCACATTTGGAGTGCATGGTGCTTTGCAATGGACTCGCGTCGTATTCCGGATGTACTCCCGTCGTTCCCTGGCACGGACTCGGGATCAACCTCCGCTCTTACCAGGATAAACCTGGTAAGATTTACCAATTACACCAATTACACCAATTACAAATTGGTGTTTTTAAAATTGCATCAAAGACCTAAATACGACCAGCTCTTTTCATTCATACGTACTTGAGCTTTCGTTCCAACGCACAGTCTAACATCTAATCCAGTCGCCCATGACCATTTAAAAAGATGGAAGTTATTCAACTATACTTCCTTCTGTTCCCGAATGGCTTTGTTTCATCTTGTGGTTTTTTTTTTGGTATGTGATTTATTGTGGTTTTAAACCTTGTTAATAACAGTTCCTATAGTATATACTAATCACGTCAAATATATATATATTTTTTTTTACCCAGGACAAACTCGACTCGGCTGACGTTCCACAGTGCTGTAAAATCAGTCCCGGTAAAAAGCAAAGAAAACCGATGTTTTGAACTTACACCTGCTGTAGACGTAATCCTTATTCTCACCAGAGTACAGTTTCGCTTTCATTTACGTGTCCTGTTATATATGGAAAGTGTAGTAAGAAAGAACCCAGTTACTTTCCAAATGATTAATGAAGACATCTGAAAGCGTGTCAGCTTGCGGTTTATTTCAGCCGACATTTAGTGTTTCTCCTAAATATTGCCCTGAAAGCATGAACATTTGCCTGTTAAAAATGACAAAAATGCTGTAGTGAAAAGAAAATTGGTGCAGAACGACAGCGCGGGTTATTTTCAGGATGTTGTAGAAATTCACTAGGCTGGCTCTGCCATCTGGATACGGGGCAGATGCAGCGCTACATCTGGCTCTAATCCAATGCGGTGCACATTTTGTGGTCTAGGACTGGAGTAATATCGATTTGATTACTTTTATTGTTAGCCTGTAAATCACACACACACACACACACACACACACACACACCATCGAAATGTTGACCACGAACGTGGCTCAAGCCGAAACAGCTGCTCAAGTATTCGAATGTGGATTTGTATCTGAATAATATACAGGTCACTTTTATAATAATAAAAAAAAAAAAATTAAGATCACAAACAGAAATTTTATGTTGCAGTAATAGTACAAGGAGCCCACGTTAGCATTTCGTGTTCGTTGCGGACTCGTGTTGGTTGGCCTTTGAAAAATCTTCCGCAGGATCTCCTTTCGATAATTTCGGAATTTCACCCCGACGAAAACCTACAACACGGGATTCAGGCAGCAGTGAGGAAACGCCAGCAGTTCACAGACGTTTCCGGCGTAGTCGAGATGATGCGAAATTGGGATGGATCCGACTTTGGCCACGGCTTCCTTGTGACACAATCCACTTTTTATGTCACTTATATTTTCGTACTCATATTCTGTATTGTATTCCGACGAGCAAAAACAATGCATAAACACATATCAGAAATATTCTCTCTATTCTGCTTCCCTTAATGCTAAATCTGTTCCAATAGCTTCACATTCACATGGAAAGGAACTTGTGTTCTGTTACAATACCTCGAACTACAGTAATGACCAATATTACTAATATTCTCAAATTTACTCTCCATATTGTTTCCTGTAAAGCAGGTAAATATTGTTAAACATGCAAAATAGCTCTCTTCGTCATAGTTTCTGCATTATGATATGTCTTCATACAAGAAGAAATGAAACTTCTATTAAAGAATTTTTATTCATTTATTAAATGATGGACGGCCTTGAAAAAATATATAATTGTACACATTTTAAAATGGAAACATGAATCTATTCCACATATCTTGGAAATCCATTTGTTTCTCTTCCGAAGTGTGAGAAGACGGCTTTCTTTCTCAGCAGTAATTATGCACGTAAATCACTGTGAGAATCACCTTCATACCTTGCTGTTTCTGTCTACGCATGGCAAGACAATGGATTCATGAATATGATGTTTTATTTGATCAAATTTTATTGTGCCCTGGAACGTTCCTCCCGGATCAGCACTGGTTCCGATGACGTGGAGCCCTGAAGGTTTTCTAGCCTTCACAGATCCATAGTGTCTGACCCCATTAATTAAGGACGTTGAGGCGGCATATCTGCCATGCATTCATGCTGTTCATTTGTTTTTTTTTTGTTTTTTTTTTAAAAAAAACCTCATGCCTCAACCTTCCTCCACATGCCATGTGACTTCAAAGGGCGCTTGCCATTTGGTGAACCATTTTGAACCAATAAAAGTCTCCAGTACAAATTGTCTCAGTTGGGAACTCTTATTATATAGCCATTTTGTCCATGGCAGTTTAATTGAAGGGGATCTCAAAACAACTGTTCCAATACGACCTACTTGATGACCTTCTCTGGAATGGGCGGGGCCCAGTCTCAGGCGCTGTCTCCAGGACTGGACGAGTCACGGGCCATAAGCAAACTATAGGTTTTACTGATAAACCTGCACATTTACTTTTGACTCATGATCTGATTCAATGCCGATTCCAGTTTAGTCAGAATTATATTCACTCGGTGTTCTAGCTACTTCAAAAGCCAAAATATCCACCAGCCAGTCAGTGGATTTGCTGTTGAAGGCACCTCAATCACCCATGACTAGTTTTGTCAATAAAGTTCTCTTTCTTTCAAACCCAGTCACCTATGTTTAAAAGTTCAAAAGATGAAAGTTAAGAAAAAAATCCCAATAACGTCCTCCTACTTCTCATGTGCTATGTGGCTTCATTAATTTTCCCAGGTTTCCTCTTATTTAAAAGATTGTGGTTTGGAGTGTCGACTTGAACAAAGGAAGTGAGAAAGAAAGGAAAAAAACAGGACGGAGTAACAGTCGTTATAGTAATTAGCAACAGGTCAACTTTATTCACAGGTTAAAATTCATCTCAACTAACGTTGCCCAAAGTGCATTAAAAATGAAACCAACTAAAATGTATACGAAAACAAACCCTGACATTTCTCAGCGACACCTACATGCACACATAGAAAGTTCTCTTTTCTCGTTCATTCAAGTAAGCTGCACATATGGAAAGTATTCATGAGAAAGAACCTATTTACCATCCAGATTAAAAACAACGACATACCCGAACATGTCATCATGTGGTTTGACCTGCTTATCAGACAGACGACGTGGTGGTAAAACGTGCGTTCCGTTAACAACGTTTTCTTCTAAACGTTGCCCTCGGAGCGTAAACATGTGGTTTCATGTTTGTGAAGAATTACTGCATGCAAGAGATGCTGTGGTGAAAAGAGTCGACATTTCGTGTAATCAAATAAAATTCTAAGCAATTTGTTTTCATGAAGATCCTGTAAGACGTGGTACCAGTGTAGACTTCAGTTCTGAATCAAATCAAATCTATTTAATTGCTTTTCAAATGGGACGATTGAGTTCTCGAACAACAACGCGATCACATAGATACACACAATTGAATTGTACACACATAACTATGCCTTTGTCTAGTCATGGATGTGTTATGGCCGAAAAGAAAACTCCCGGACATCCATTTTTCATATAATTTTAATATTATTTTTTAAAGTACGTATATACGTTACTTCTTTATTTTTAAAAAGCCTTAATCTCCATTTACACTGACTCAGACAGACGTGCAGTTGCCTCTGCTGTTGTAGCTGTTCGAGCCCATGGAGCCGTGAGACAGGATGGTGCCAGTCCGTGTTTGTTGCACGTCCTTGTTCGGTGGGGTTTGAAAAACCTTCTGCAGAATCCCCTTTAGATGATTCCTGAATTTCACCCCGACGAAAACATAAAACACGGGATTCAGGCAGCAGTGTGAAAACGCCAGCAGTTTACAGACGTATTCGGCGTAGTCGAGATGATGTGACACGTTACAGTCCGTAAAGAACTCGATCTGATGATAAGTGAATGTGTGTAGAAAAATCACCAGGTTATAAGGAGCCCAACCAAGAAAGAACACGACGACGATGCAGAAGATGAGCCTGATAGTTCGGTGTCTCTTGTTCGTACGTGTCTTGAAGATGGTCTGCAGGATTCTTATGTAGCAGAAACCCATGACCAGAAAGGTGCAAACAAAAAAGCAGTTCTGTTCGTACGTGATGGTAAAATATGCATTGGTGATATTGTACTCACAGTAAAGTTTCTGAGAGTCTCCTGGGTCAGCCTGGACTGAGCTGAACAATGGGGCTGGCAAAGCTGCTGCGATGCTCACCACCCAAGCAATGACGGGGATCATGGCAAACCCCTGTCCTCTTTCCCAGTCCGAGAGAGGGTGCACTACAGCCATGTAGCGCTGAACGGTCATCAGCATCAGGAACACGATGCTGCTGTAAAATCCAGCGTAGAAGAAAAAGTTGACGGCTTTGCACGCTGCGTCTCCGAGAGTCCAACCCCAGATGTAGTAACAAGCCCAGAACGGCAATCCGACAGTGAACAGCAGGTCCGACAGAGCCAAGTTCAGTATGAAGATGTTGGTCAACGATTTGAGATTCTCATATAGCCCAAGAATCACGAGAACCAAGATGTTCCCGATGAGACTGAGCAAGACCACGATGCTGAAGAACAACGGGATAAGGATGGATCCGACTTTCGCCACGGCTTCCTTGTGACACAATCCTTCATCAAGCTCGTACATATCAGCATAATCATAGTCCGTACTGGTTTCTGCAAAGCAAGACCGTTAAGAATAAAGACATTTTAAACATTTATATGTATTTTGCTTCCCTGAAGGCTACACTATTTTATGAAGTGTATGAAGCTCCTCTCGCATAAAAAGGAACTTATTGTTCTGATCGAAACCCGGTTACATTTACATCATCCTTGAATTGACACAATGCTCCAAGTGTGTTCAGTGAGAGCTGACTAGCTGTATGATATGATCAGTTTTAACTATTAAAATAATTTAATATACCCATTGTTGTGCCTGCTCCAAGACTGAAATTGTCCTTGGAAATCCAATGAAATGGAAAAATGAAAATGAAGTAGGTTTGAAAAGAAACTGTTATTCAGAAGGTTGGTCTAAAAATAAACATGTTACATGTAAAACAATATATATATATATATATATATATATATATATATATATATAAAAATCTGAGATGGTAAAAGTCCAACAAACTCACTGAACAACAGTGCGTTGGGTTTTTATGCTGGTTAAGAGTGCATGTTCCCTCCCCTCAGCCCAGCTGACCATATCTGTTTTATTAACTAGGGAAGTTAAATATGTTAAACCAAAAAGAGTGTTTGTTTTTTTCCATGCTAGACAATAAAAATGAAATCCAGTCGTATGTCAGTCTCTAGTGTTAGCACTTTGGGACAGTCAGTAAGTTTTCCATCGATGTATTCAGGACAGAAGAGTTTGCGCATTTTCACATACACATGAAAAGATGCTTTTCGTTGTCGTAGGAACATCCAGAGAGAGAGAGGAGAAAAAAGAGCATGGTGAGCAAGCGACTGTTTATAGCTGTTATAACATAAGTGATAACAGGAACTACTCCGTCTCATGACATCGAATGTAAATGTAAAGGGATTAACGGAACAATGTGTTGTTCTTGAATCATTAAACATTGTAATCGGTGGCAAATTGCTATAAGATCAATAAAACACTCTTCGTCAGAAAGGTGCAAACAGCGGAAAATAAAGGAAAAGAATGAAAACGACACATAATTTGTAAAATTTAAAAAAAACACTGAGATTTATAATAATATCGTGAATTTGAAGGGTTTAGGCTTTTCTTGTTACAAACCAATCCAAGAATATTTATTTGTGAAAACAAATGAAATCTGTTAAGAAAAGATCGAATGTGTGTGTCATTGTGGGAAAACATGTGCGCTTGTTAAAATTATAGTATTTACCATACTGGACAATCTGGGTTGTATAGTGCTCGGTGTCTTTATGTGAGAAGTAGCATTACATCACATAACTTTATATTATAATAATAATAATACCTAAAGACTGTACAAAAAATGCCAACAAATGTAGATATTTAAAGTTTTTAAAGACTCCAAAAGAGATTTTTGAATTTGTTTTTTGTTTTTTGCTTTTTGCTTTATTTGTTTAATTTCAATAATTTCCTAAATTTTTTTTTGATTCCTTGTCATTGTGTAATTTTGTATTTTTAATTGTTGTATTGTTGCAGTTGCTCCAGGTTTGTGAAACGTCTTGTCGTTTCTTGTGATGGTGATTATTATTATTATTATTATTATTATTATTATTATTAACAACAACAACAACAACAACACTCTCCGCGCGGTTCAGCTGTCATATGACGTCTCTTCAGTGCACCTAAGCATGCTTCCTTTCCTATTGGTTGAGAGGCCTCGGGGGGCGGGGCGTGAAATCGGGACTGAGGAACGTGTCAATATTTCCACGGTATTTTCTAGACTTTTTCACCGTTTTTAAACATTTAAAAACGCAGTGCAGTCTAGTACACAATATTTCTTTCCTAAATCATGAATAATTTCTGCTTTTAGACGTTTATGTGTGCATCTTTGACCTGTCAATCAAACGGTTTGCCATGACTAGCATGTTTGTTCACCCACTGTAAACATCGGACAGGCTCGAGCGCTCCAAAAAAGTATGTTCAAGTTTGTGAACTTTTAACTTTAACCTTTTAAGCAGGCGGATTGTTTCCTTGCGGTGGTTTACAGCGCAGTTTGTATCTAGTTGATGAACGTTTTCAGGAATTGTTGTTGGTTGAACTGTAAACAAAACACTCAGGTTTCAGTTTCACTGTTTCAGTTTTGAGTACAAGTAAATATTGGGAGAAATAATTTCATCATATGCTATCACGCAGAAAAGTGAGCTATGTTTTTTTAATCATTCAGCAACCAGAAAGCAAAGAAAAGAAAGAAAAAAAAAAGGCCCAACATCTAAGTCGTATTAGATAATTATGAGATAAGGTGTATTTAAAGCTGTACTTATATAACTTCAAAAAAAGAAAAAAAAAACATGTTCCACTGCCCTCATTAGCAGACCACACATGACCTCTTGACCCGGTTGCCGGGGAGTGAGCAGGACCATGGCGACGGGTTCGGAGGGCCAGCTCCAGAGGATCATCAGAGATCTGCATGGTAATCCGTATGCGTGTGTGAGATGATTCACTTGGACATGAATCCATGTGTGCGTGGTGTCCTGTTTCACATGCATTGTTGCTGGGATGTGCTGTAGATCCACTGCGTCCCTGACAGTGACACGACATGTTTCTGTCAGTAACTCTATCTTTCGTTTCTGCTCAACAGATGCTGTGTCAGAGCTCACCAAAGAGTCCAAAGAGAACGGAGAGCCAATCACAGACGACAGCACCAACCTGCAGAAGTTCTCCTACAAGCTCGAGTACCTGCTGCAGGTTTGGGTTCTCTGCTACAGAGCGCACACACACACACACACACACATGCTGTTCTAGACATTGTCCTTAGCAGATGGATTGATAGACACAGTCCACTGGTTTGTTGGCCTGATACTTTTTAGCTAATATAATACTGTATAATGACACATGGCAGCTCATAAAGTGCATTAAGGAAAGGAAATGAACAAGCAAAATATGCACATGAGTGCAAACAAAACCAGCGTTACGGAAAAATCCGGAAGAACGCTGGGAATTTTTTAGTTTTATAAATATTTGTGCGTAAATGTTCGTATAGGCCAAACCAAGCTAAAATTTCCGCAGCACTAATTATGTTGGTATTCATGCGTCCACTCTGCAAGCTTGAATCCCGACGATGCTGCAGGCATCTGTGGAGGGTTGGAGGGTTGGCATTACCCCTTTTCACCCTTGTCAATCACAGCAACACTAGCCAATCACATGCGTCTCTGAGTTCAGTGTATGTGGAAGTGGGTGGATAGCTGTTCAGTACTGGTGCAGATAAGATGTCACTGTATGGCTTCACGTGTCTCAGAAGAAGCACGTGTTGACCTTCACCCTCCCTGGTTCGTATCTGTTGTATGATAGGCGACAGCTGGCTGTTGACCAAAATGGTGGGGAAAAGAGAAATTTGTACGGATTTCTTTTACGAACATTGTTTTGTGTGCACTTTGTTCTTTTGCGCAGTTCGACCAGAAAGAGAAGACGACGTTTCTGGGCACGAGGAAAGATTACTGGGACTACTTCAGCGACTGTCTGGCTAAAATCAAAGGAGCCAATGATGGCATTCGCTTTGTCAAATCCATTCCTGAGGTAGGACCTATTCACACATTCATCCATTTATTCATCCACAGCTGATCAAAGCCAAGAAATGCCACCCTGCTCACTGTACAGTGTGCGCTATTGAATGTTACGCACAGATATGCAGATTTGCTCCACCTTTTATCATGGTTCCGTGTTATGTTGTTTTGTTCAAACGCAAAGGTCGAAGTGAAATATTGGTCCTTCCTGATTTGTACGCCGACACAAAGTGACGTCTCTTTAAATGTCAGGTTCTCTCTGGTAAAAGCTTGATTACAGAACAGGACACCTGGAATACAAACAACCTGTTTATCTCAGCGCGAGCTTCGCTTACTGTAAATCCTGACGAGGGCAAAGCTAAACACTGTTGAGAACTGATGGACATGCAAGATAGTGTGCTGTAATAGGAAAATGTGCAGTTATGTTATGGAACGTCCATGAAACGAGTTGGTTCCTGATGTCACTTCCATTATAGCAGCTTATAAAGTTAGAACGGCTTGCATGACATGACCTTATAGAAATCCAGGTATTTTTTAACAAAGCTGAAGATTTTCCAATATTGAGGTTTCTCCTTTTTTTTTTTTTTTTTTTCATGATATTTACACGGTTAATAATTTACGCTGCTTCTTCTTTTTACTTCCTCACCGGGGAAAGTTGTAACATGTAATATACGAAGTGTGTGTTTAACCCGTGGGTTTTCAGTGTCGCTCATTTCGGCGTTAGTGTTTAAAGTGTAAAAAAAAAAAAAGAAAAAGAAATTAAGTGTACTTCACGGCAGTTAAGAAGTTGTTTGCCTATTTATTGTCGCCTACTTGGACAAAACTGCACCGCAGACGTGTATATAAAAAAACAACAACAAAGGAATAAAACACTTGGGGATCGAAACTGTAAAATCCTGAAGACTTTCATGTGGTGGAAAACCTACAGACTGATACAAAATGACCGGAAAGGTCACCATGGCAACGATTTCCTTTGTTAAAGAACGTGTTTATAAATCTGATCATGCACCAGTCAGAATTGAGAATTCAGCAACATTGTTGTGTAAACAGTATTAAATTCATTACATTAATGATGGGTTTGGCTGGAATTTTAGGTCTTTACGTGTTTATGTGTAGAGAAATTACCGTAGCAGATGAGCGACATGTATATGTGATAAACAACTCTCTCTCTCTCTCTCTCTCTCTCTCTCAGCTAAAGACGTCACTAGGCAAAGGCCGAGCGTTTATCCGGTATTCCCTGGTTCACCAGCGGTTAGCTGACACCCTTCAGCAGTGCCTCATGAACCAAAAGGTCACCAGGTAACCATGCTCATGTGTTTAAAGGGTCGTTCATTTAACGTCGCAGCACCTGTGTTTGTTAACGCACGTGCACTTTCTTCACACGATTGTGGGGTTTTTTTTTTTTGGTTTTTTTTTGGTTATATTACAGTTTCATGTTCCTGTAAATGACCGGGTTTACACAAGCAATCACTTTCATTGTTTTACCTTGGTAATTTCTCTTCCCATGTTCCCGAGTTGTACTTCTTTAAATTCGTTTCCCTGTTTCATCAGAGCCGGGCTGGGAGCGGAAGCTGCCCTTTTCACATGTTGGTAGAATGATAGGTAGATGTGCGTAAACAACCGGCTACATGCGTATGGATCGATTTGGAGTTGCGTGTGTAACCTGGTTCATCTCATCCGTGCCCGCTTCCAGATTCCGGTTTTCAATCTTGATAATTATGAAGCAGTCATGGCTTAAAGTGGCCGTAGGTTTAGCATTTTTAATTTCGCTTGTATGAATAAAATTCAAGTACTTTGTTTATACTGATAAAGCTGATTCTCTTTCAAATTTTAAATGTCTAATTTAAATTTAAATGAGATTATAAGTTGCATAACTGATCCAGATCATCTCAGTATGTCAGTGCAGTGTGGCAGAAATAGTGTGCAGAAATCACACAAATACTGTTAAACTGTTACTCTGTAATATACATTGAGGCCCAAAAGTCTGAGACTGCATTGAAAAATCTCTGGTTTTTTTCCCCTCCATTTTAAAATGGAGATAAACAGAAGGTGGAAATATTTAAAAGAGAAAGAAAATGTTCAAAATTGTGAATATTTAATACTTAGGATTCTGCAAATAGCTTCTAGAGATATAAAATGCACATGAACATTTTGTGTGTGTGTGTGTGTGTGTGTGTGTGTGTGTGTGTGTGTGTGTGGGGTTGGCTGGGGTGCTGAAATTGTGATCGGTGGAAGTGTAAGCGAACAAGATGTTAGACACGTAATTGATAACGTTACTGATGTGTGTTTAATCTGTAGTGACTGGTATTATTCCCGAAGTCCCTTCCTGAAAGCTGATCTCAGTGTGGAAATCGTTAACTCTCTCTATGAGCTCAACGAAGTCCAGTTTGATGTGGCGTCCCGGGGTCACGACCTTGATTCGGCCTGGCCCACTTTTGCAAGGTGAGCAGAGCTTATGGCCGTGTGAACGAATGAGTCGGGGTGAAAGGGAACGTGTACGTTATGTGAGTGCAGCTGCAGCGTCAGTCTGTCCTATATGCAAAAAAAGGCAGAAAGACGTGTACATGTATGTTTCACATTTTTACATGTGCAGGCTTGAGAATGCTCAGACCAGCAAGTGAATCATCCAGCATCATTTCTTTCCAGTTTTTTTGTGTGTAATTCTTCCATGTACGCTGTTACGTTTTGCACCACAGGAGGACTCTGGGTATGACCAACTCTCCGAGCCACGTGTGGAAAGCGCCGAGCCGCAGCTCCAGTATTAACAGCCTGGCCAGCTCATTCTCGCAGGTGATATGCTTTAGAATCAGGAATTTTAACAAGACTAAAGAGAATGTTTAATATGTGTTTAAAAAGAATCATGGTTATGATGTCCATGATCAGTACTGCAAGTTTCCAGTAGATGGCAGAAGTTACCAAACTTCTTCTCATTATTCTTTTAGTCCAGTGATTTTTAATCTTGGCGCTGAAGTAGCCCTTTAGAGTTACATTTACTCCAGGGTAGAGTTCCTGCAGGACCAGAGTTGGGAAGCGTTGTCTTTAATGACATTTGAACGAAACATATTATTGGACATGCCTGTGGATTTGTTTGTAGCCCCACTTTTGTCATCTGAAATACTTGCAACTTTGGCCAAAGTTGATAAAGTAATAACTTTCTTTTTGTATATCATCACTCTCTCAGGCCACAGAGTTTCCCTGCAGTCCAGAGTTCGGAAATAGTTTGCTGAGTGAATCTGCAGAGCCGTTTTCTGATTCCGCCATCAGCACCGTGGATGAGCTTCGTCTGGAGCTGGATCAGTCAGAGCTGAAACAACGTGAGCTTATGGAGCATGTTCAACTACTTGGCAGCGAGGCCACAGAGCTCCGTGAAGTGGTGGCTGAACTGCAGAGGCAACTGGACATTTCATTAGCAGCTCAGTCTAACCACCAGGAGCTTCAGCTCAAGCTGGACGTACTGGCTGAGAGAGAACAGATTCTAGCCCAAGATCTGGAGGTCCTGAGGGCACACAAGTCTGTTAAAGAGGCAGCAAATCAAGAAATTCAGGGCAAGTTAGCTGCTTCAGAAAAAAAGAACGAGGAGCTGATGGCAAGACTAGATGAGGTGCTTGAGGAGAAAGGCCAGAGAACAGCCAGCCAATTTGACTCCGCTCAAAAGATCCACGAACTCCTGGATGGACTGAAGGAAGCAGAGAAAGGCAGGATAGATGCATTGGCATATGGTGAAGAGAAAAGGATGCTGGCTGAACGCCTGACTGAGGAGCTCCGAATGAAACAGCAAGCACTGGCGGATGGAGAAAGTAAAATGGTTGCTTTAACAGAGAAGGGTATGAAGCTGATGAAGCAGGCAGAAGAACAACGTAATGCCATGGATAAACTCCAGGTTGAGCTGTCAGTGAGAGAGAAGGAAGCAAGCAATCTTCAGAAAGACCTGCAAGGCCTTCAGAACTGTCTGGAGGTGATGGAGCAACAGGGTGCAGAAGATAAGAAAAGGGCATTGGAGGTGAGACAGGTGCTGCAGAAAAAGTTGAGCTCTCTACAAGAAAGCCTAGAAGGACAGGTGCAAAACCTAAAGGCACAACTCCGGGGTAAAGAAACTGAACTTATGTCCAGTGTGAAGAAGATCCAGCACCTGGAGGCAGAAGCTGAGAAGATAGCAGGAGAGAAACAGGGTCTGAGTGGGAGTATAGTGAAACTGGAGACAAGCATCAAAGTTCAGACCAAGAAGATTGAAGAATACAAGGAACAGTGCACCAGTCTCACAGATCTGAACAACAAGCTCCTCCAGACAATCAAGAAGGACGAGGAGACCAAAAAGGAGCTGATGGAAAGCAAGGTCATGCTAGAAAATGATCTGGCTGGGCTGAGGGCATCCGAAAAACAGCTCAGAGGTCAACTTGATGATGCTAAAGTGACCGTGGATGAGAGGGAACAACGTATGCGTGAGGAGAACCGCAGCCTGGATGAGAAGCTCCAAAAAACAGTCATGCTGGTTAAGGAGTTGGAAAGTGTAGTCCTCAAGTTGGAGAAGGAGAACATAGATCTCAGGGAGGAGTGCTTAAAGAGTAAAGATGGTCTAACAGCTGCACAGGAAGAACTACGTAAATTTACTGACCAGATCAGGGATCTAGAGAGTAGCTTAGAGGTGGCAAGATGTAACGAGGTAAACCTCACTCTGCAGCTAAAGGAACAACACTCACAGCTGGAAGATAGAGAAAGGCTTTGTGAGGAGCTTCAAGAAAGACTTGATGAACTGGCAGCTCGGGAGGAAGAGCTGGAGGCAGGGAAGGCAAAGGCAGAGCGTGCATTGGAGATGCAGGAGGAGATGATGGAAAGGTTGGAGGTCCAGAAGAATGTGGTGGAAAAAGCTCAGCTCGAGATGAGTGCCTGCCGTGCAAAAGAAGCCCAGGATATGGCCTCGAAAACAGCACTACTGGAGGAACAGCTGGGCCTCAACGTGACCGAAGTGTCCAGGCTTCAGGAGGAAATGGTGGACTTGAAGGCCAAACTGCTCCTTTCTGAGGCGGAGAAAGTAAAGATGCAGACTAAGCTGCAAATCACGGAGGCGTCCAAGATAGAGCTTCAGACTTTGACAGAACAGCTTAAAAAGCAAGCTGAGCAGCAGAACCGAAATCACGTCAGTGAACTTCTACAGTCCAGGCAGCACAGGGAAGAGATATCGTCTGAGCTAGAAGCAGAAAGATCTGCGATTGCTAAAATATCGGCTGACTTCGCTGCAGCTCAAGAGGACCTGGCTGTACTCAGGTCCCAGAATGAACGACTGGTCATGGAGAACGCCGAGACCAGAGAGGGACTTCACAGAGCCAACACGGATATGGCCGAGCTGGGAATGACCATCTGCAAGCTGACAGCGGAACGGGAGGAAGCTCAGGAGCACTGGGCAGCCAAGAGCACCAGGATCCATGAGCTGGAGGAGCAGGGTGAGCGTGAAATGGATCGTCTGAACGCCAGCATGGCTGCACTACGGCAGGAGAACGCCAGTCTGCAGGAGGAGCTCCTGCAAATGGAAAAGCTTCCAGAGACAGTTCTGCAGCTGAAGGAGATGCTGGATAAATCTGAGAGCGAGAGTGAAGTGGCACGTGAGGAGACGGCAGCCGTGAGATTTCAGATGAGTACAGAGAACATGGCGCACCAAAACCACATGAAGGTAAGGAGAGCTTCTCAAAAACAAGAGTTTATCTGGGTGCATAAAATCATAAACCGAGGCCTGTTATGGAGTCACTGCTACCACCATGAGGTTGATTATTTTCCTATAACAGCGTGGCTCCAAGTTATTTCCAGGAGCACATAGGGTGTATCATGAAAATGTCTTCCAACATTGGTATGTGTTGGAGAGCATTTCTTTGCATGCGCCAGCTTGTTAGGAAGCAGGTCATCAGGAGGTCTGAGCACAGGGTCAGTCATGGGGCAGAGAAGGTCAAGGGTTGATCAGCAGCAGCTTGGAGGGGCTGGAGGTTTGACATTCTGATCAGTAAGGCCTGAACCTTAACCACTAAACCTTAACCCCTGAGTCACCCCTGCAAGTATACCAGTGTGTAATAAATCCAGTATCTAATGAACTGGCAACTTGCAACATATTTATTCAGCGTATAAATCCGCGACTATTCTAATTTGCCAGTGGTCAGTGTTGACAAACGGTTAATGTGCTGCATTTACATGAATATATCGTCGCAAAAGCTTGTAACACCGTGCTTGTTTTTCTCCTCAGAGCGCAAATGAAGAGTTTGAGAGTTTAAAAGCGCAGCTGAAGTCTGAAAGTGAGAAGACGTCCAGCCTGGAGGTCAAAGTCGCAGAGTTAGAGGTCGGTACATTTTGACTCTTCACAAAAGAAATCTGTATTACGCTTACAATGTTTGAAAAGATAATCGCTCTCCTTCTCGGTCTAACATCTGAGCTTTTTTCCGGAAAAAAAAAAAGAATTTCCTTCAGGAGCCTGCTTGAACTTATTTAAAAGATGCGAATATCTTTCATGGTCCAATGGTCTTGTGGTCTTTAAACGGTGGCATCGCCTCTGGGCAATGAAAATCCATTCCTGCTAGGCGGTTAATAATACATCTGTCTGGATAATCAGCTTATAAGAAGGACGTTGGCGTGTGAAAGGCCCAGTCACATGGTGTGCCGATAACCATTTTCTTAAATCTAAACCGTCTTAAATCTTTTTTTATGCGGCAAAATAATTGGCACCTCTGAAGAGGATTTAAAATGAATGCTGAATGTTTAATTTGCAGAAATGTTATCATTTGCCCATTTACTTCATCCCGGGGGTATAAATATGGTTTTGCACACATAGACGTATACAATTCCTTTGTAATTCAACGCCATGAGGAAAAAGTGTCAAAACATTGGAACAGCTTTTAAGGAAGAGAACGCTTCCCTATGACCATATATGGTGAAGGAAGTTGATCCGTAAAGGAGCGATAATAGGTTAAGGACATTTTTTTTTTCTCAGGTAAACACATCAGTGTGTGGAATAAAACATCATTTACTCAGTCAGTGATAAAACATGTTTTACTCTTAATCTAGTAATGACATCTATAAAAGTATTAAAGCGATGGAATAGGCTTCTTATCCTTTTCAGTATGGTGTATTATGTATAGCCAGATGTAGAATGTAGATGTAGCCTGCTCTGTATTTCTTGGATTCTTGAAGGAGGTGAATTCAGAGTGCTCTCGACTGATGGGGGAGAAAGATTCGCACATCGCCAAGGCCGAGAGCCTGATTCGATGTGGAGAGGATGAAATACATCAGCTGAAGGATAGGGTGACATGGTAACTCACACACACACACACACACACACACACTTCCTGAGCACAAATGCATTTTCTCCACCGTTCTCTCCTTCCCAAAATCCTCACGCTCACGCCTCCTATGACATGATAATGAAGCAGCGCTGGTCCAGATGTAGCCTCACAATCCGGTGTGGAAATCCCTCACAGCAGGTCTTCAAAGTTTGCGCTTCGCCAACACAACAACATACTGACGTGATACAATGATGAGACATGATGAACGGCAAACCCTTTACAGATATTGGCTATAGCCCCTAGTCCTGCCTTGCGGTTGCCTGGAAACCTCATTTCCAGGGCTGAAACATGGTAGCTAGCGTAATATAATAATGTATGGATGGCACGTTAGCTACTTACATGTATTACTTCAACCTAAGTTGTTTAGCATTTAGCACCTTGTCAAAAAGCCCTCATCATATGTGAACGATGTTACTCACGTCTGGCTAGCTTTGTTTTTAGGCATGTTTAACTGCAGTGACGGCACGCTTTGCTAGCAGCACAGTACCTCATAGCATTGAGCTTAAAGCTAGAGCTAGCATAGCACTGAGTTTAAAGTTAGAACTAGCATAAAGTGAGTTTAAAACTAGAGCTAGCATAGCATAGAGCTTAAAGGTAGAGGTAGCATAGCATTGAGCTTAAAGGTAGAGCTAGCATAGCAGTGAGTTTAAAGCCAAGTATAAGAGTTCAGAGTAATGAAACAGGATTCTGACACCGCAGGATGCTGATAATCAAGGAAATAATGAATATTTGTGACCTTCCTGAATTTGTGTAATGTCATCAAAGTGATTAAAACGTTTGGATATTATGCAAAACCGAGCCCCACAGACACACAGGACGGGGTGGAGAAGAGGATAGGCTTCCCAGCAGGCTGTCTGCCTCCCACAATGTGCTTCCTCCTGACACCATGTCTTCACAATGTTTTCTGACTTAATTATTTTTTCATCTCTCTCTCACTTCGTTTCTTCGGTTCTTCTCTTCCTTCTCTCCTTTCCCTGTTGTCTTTCTTGGCCCAGTGTGCAGAAGGCTCTGGCACTGGTGCAGACCGAGCGAGATGAGCTAAAGGAGAAGATTGAGAAGGTTCAGTCTGTCGCGCAAGCTGAACAAATCAAAATGGCCAGCGAGATCGAAGACCTCAGCCTCACCAAGACCACGCTGGAGGAGCGGCTTATCGAGCTCATCAGGCAAGTTCAACATCGCTCTTTCTTTCTTTCTTTCCTTCCTTTTCCTTTCATTTGTTTCTGTCTGTTTTTACGCTGTATGGCCCGAATTACGTGGACACCTGTCCATCACACTCGTGGTTCTTCCCCAAACTGTTGCCACAGAGTTGGAAGCACACACTTGTGTAGAGGCTTCGTATGCTGTAGCATTACTAATTCTCTTCACTGGAACTAAGAGGCCCAAACCTGTTCCAGCGTGACGGTGCCAGCTCCATGCAGACGTGGGCTGAGCGCTGGAGCTTATTATAACAGCAACGGGGAATAGATCTGGAATGAGATGCTCAACAAGCACATGTGCGTGTGATGGTCAGGGGTGCACATACTTTTGACTATCATAAAGTGTGTCTATTTCTTTTCTTTCTTGTTTCAGTTGACTTACATTAGGCATCTAAAAGTAGGACATGTGACCCCAATAAAATGTCATCACTGAATCATTGTGACATCTCTGTCAGTCACAGTCCACTGTAGTGTGTCTCTGTGTGTCTCTCTCTGTGTGTCTCTCTCTGTGTGTCTCTCTTTGTGTGTGTCTCTGTGTGTCTCTCTCTGTGTGTCTCTCTCTGTGTGTCTCTCTGTGTGTCTCTCTCTGTGTGTCTCTCTCTGTGTCTCTGTGTGTGTGTCTCTGTGTCTCTCTCTCTCTGTCTCTGTGTCTGTCTGTGTGTGTGTGTGTTTCTGTGTGTCTCTGTGTGTTTCTGTGTGTGTCTCTGTATGTGTCAGAGTCCACTGTAGTGTGTGTGTGTGTGTGTGTGTGTTTGTGTGTGTCATTATGACATCTCTAACATGCAAAGTCCGCTGTAGTCGGTGTGTGTGTGTGTCATTGTGACATCTCTGACATGCACAGTCCACTGTAGTGTGTGTGTGTGTGTGTGTGTGTGTGTGTCATTGTGACATCTCTGACATGCACAGTCCACTGTAGTGTGTGTGTGTGTGTGTGTGTGTGTGTGTCATTGTGACATCTCTGACATGCACAGTCCACTGTAGTGTGTGTGTGTGTGTGTGTGTGTGTGT